>OY284469.1:49404645-49994508 GCA_958336335.1 Dilophus febrilis | reverse complement strand
GGATCCGACAATCTTGGTTATGATTCGTACAAATTAATCATTCATCATTGGAATAAAAACGGTATATTCTCAGTGCGCCGAAGCGATTTTCGTATGTATTTTTTTAACATTTTGCCAAAATTTTTGATCAATTACTTCGACATCACAGCGCCAGTACGGAATTCAAGAGGAAATTTAAAATAGAAACTGATCAGAACAGATATTTTATTAAATTCCCAAGACTCTTAACCACCACTTCCAAATAAAAATTTAACATCTGGAGAGCGAAAACACAAAAAAAAAAAAAAAATTTCCCCCCCTTACAAATACTTTGACCGGTTAACTTTTCGGCTGTCCAGGCAAAGTGAACGAAGTCCGGTGCGTTAATTCCCCAAACCAAAAATTAATTGATAGGACCGACCGATAGAACTCTATCTCTCTTTGTACAAATGTGTTCAGTTGGTAAAATAAAATTCCAGCAGATTACCAACGACTTTGGAGATGTAATTGCTGTAATTTAACGATTAAACAAAAAAAACACAATTATTAGGGCCATTCACTTCGATACGACGAAGTACGTAACTTCGTCGTAAATGAAATTTTCGTATTTTTCGACGGAAAATAAAATACAAAATCTTCGTAAAAACCTAAGATAAAAAGCTATCAAAAAATATGAAATTTTCATTTATTATACGAAGGTATTTCGTCGTATCGAAGTGAATGGCCCCTTATAATCTTTGTTTTTGTGACACGACTCAAAAAATATCTCAATTATGTTTCCAAATTGGAAAACAACATCAAATTTCTTCAAAATTCGAACTCAACACTAAGAAATTTGAAACAAGTATTGAAGTATTTTTTTTTGTTTTTTTAATGGAGAATTTACAATAAAAAAAAAACCCCCTCGGATATATTTTTTTATTTTTTATATTAATTTTTCTATCGGCGGAGGGTTAACCATCGGGGGTTTTTTATTCATAAAACCTTGAAAAAAAGAAAAAAAAAGGTTTATTTTTCAAAGTTCAAAGGTCAAAGTTACACGTCCACGGATTTCGTTGCAATTTTCTCCGGAGATTCTTAACTTTTATTCACGATTTTAACACTTTTATCGCCAAATGCCACACTTTTACTCAGAGATTCCACAATTTTATTTGCAAACCTTTTGCTAAAATCTACCATTCTGTCTGTGGAATCTATGTTGATGTTTTGACCCGTGAATGTAATAACCACAACCGTATTTATTCATTAAAGAAAAAAATATCCGAAACAGGCCATTAAGTCCACGGATCAAAACGTGGCCACCACATAAATTCCACAGATTTTTCCGTATTTGTACGGCATGTTTTATGTCCGGGGGTCGAAAGACAAATTTCTTAATAATTAATATAAAAACTGTGGAATTTGATTTTCACTTGATAATGATAAATGAAAGAAGGTAAATTCCGGGAATCGCATTGGTAAAGCTCTAACCTTTAAAATAAGCATCTTATCAGCATCATAAAAAAAAGATAAAATTTTTTTTAAAGCGTAAAAACGAAATGCGAAAGCGATGAAATAGCACTTAAATTATAGTATAAATTTGTAGGGGGGGGGCGGTGGTTTCACATAAAAGTGTGGAATCTATTGATAAAAATTAAGAATCTGTTGATAAAAATATGAAATCTGTAGATTAAAGTGTGGAATTTGTGAGAAAAAAATCGGGAATCTGCGATTAAAGCGTAGAATTTGTAAATAAAAGTGTGGCATCTGTTTGCAATATTGAGGAATCTGTTGATAAGAGGCTGGAATATGTGAATAAGGGTGTGGAATCTGTTGATAAAAGTGTGCGATCTGTAATTAAAGTGTTGAATTTGTATGTAGGTGTGGAATATGTGGATAAAAGTGGTGGAATTTGTAAATAAAAGTGTGGAATCTGTATATAAGAGCGTAAAATTTTTGGATAAAAATGTTTAATTGTGGATCAAATTGAGGAATCTATGGATCAAACTCAAGAATCTGTGAATAAAATTATGAAACCTGTGGAATCTATGAATAAAAGTGTGGAATCTGTGATTAAAGTGTGGAATTTGTAAAAATAATGTGAAATCTGTGAACAAAAGCCTGGAATCTGTAAACAAATGTGTGGAACCTGTTTGAAAAAGTGTGGAGTCTGAGATTAAAGTGTAGAATTTTGTAAAAATAATGTGAAATCTGTGGATAAAAGCCTAGAATCTGTGAATAAAAATGTGAAACCTGTTTGAAAAAGTGTGGAATTTATGAATAAAATTGTGGAATCTGAGATTAAAGTGTGGAATTTTGTAAAAATAATGTGAAATCTGTGGATAAAAGTCAAGAATCTATAAATACAAGTGTGGAACCTGTTTGAAAAAATGTGGAATCTATTGATAAAATTGTAGAATCTGTGATTAAAGTGTGGAACTTGTTGGAACAAAAGTGTGTGGACTCTGTGAATAAAATAATTGTAAGTGTGAATTTGGTTAATAAACTTGAGAACTCTGTTTGATTTAAACGTGGAATCTGTGGACAAAGATGTGTCATCTGTTGACAACAATAAGGAATCTGTGGATAAGAGTTTGGAATCTGTTGATAAAAGTGTTAAATCTTTGCATAAAAATACGGATTCTGTAGATAGAAAAGTGTGTAATTGGCAAATAAATGTGTGAAATCTGAAATTAAAGTGTCGAATGTCTAAAAATAATGTGAAATCTGCGAATAAAACCTTAGAATCGGAAAAGTGTGGAACCTGTTTGAAAAAGTGTGGAATCTATGAATAAAATTGTGGAATCTGATATTAAAGTGCGGAATTTGTAAAAATAATGTGAAATCTGTGGATAAAAGCCTAGAATCTGTGAATAAAAGTGTGGAACCTGTTTGAAAAAGTGGGGAACCTATGAATAAAATTGTGGAATCGGAGATTAAAGTGCGGAATTTGTAAAAAAAAATGTGAAATCTGTGAATAAAACCTTAGAATCGGTTAACAAAAGTGTGAAACCTGTTGGAAAAAGTGTGGAATCTATCAATAAAAGTGTGGAATCGGAGATTAAAGTGTGGAATTTCTATAAATAATGTGAAATCTGTGGATAAAAGCGTAAAATCTGTGGATAAAAGTGTGGAAACCGTTTAAAAAGGTGTAGAATCGCAGATTAAAGTGTGGAATTTTGTAAAAATAATGTGAATCTGTGAATAAAACCGTAGAATCTGTAAACAAAAATGTGGAACCTTTTGGAAAGAGTGTAAAATCTGCGAAAAAAAAGTGTGGAATCTGTGAATAAAAGTACGGATTCCGTGGACGTGTTATGCGTTGCCCTGTACTCCAAACAAAAAAACTTAATCACTTTGATTATTTAAACAAAAAAAAAAAACAAAAAAAAAAACATTTTAATTAATCAGAGTATAAAATTTAAATTTGGATGATTGCTATAACTATTATTTTGATTATTATTATCATTATTATTATTGTCATTATTATTATTATTATTGTTATTATTATTAATAATATTTTTATTAATATTAATACTATGAGTGTAATTACGATGAACTCGCTTTATATGTTGTTCTAAATTCCATTTTCTACGAAAACGTTTACCACACACAAAGCATCCGATTTTCTTTTCAACGCCACATTCATGATTCATATGACGCAACATAATGCTTCGCGTTGAATACCATTTACCACATTTTTCACATTGAAAATTTTGTCCATTTTGACGACGTTGATAATAATTTAACGTATTCATATTACTATTGCTGTTACTGTTACTGTTAAAATATCCCATTACATTGTCCTTAACGGCACCATAATTCAATGTTGATGGATGTTGAGCTGTTGAATTGGTAAATGGAAAATATATGGGTGTGGGGTCCCAACCCATTGCCGGATCTGAAATGAAATAAAATGAAAATTTTAAAATTAGATTAAAATTTAACCAAAAAATCAAAAAAAAAAATTCATAATAAAAAAAAAATTATATAAATTACAAATAAAATTAATTCAAATAAAAAAACAATTGAATAAATAGTAATAAAAAAAAAAAATATCGGCAAATCTTTTTACAAAGAAAAATTAAAAAGAAACGAAAAAATATTTAAAATTAATTTATTTATACTTAAGTAGAAAATTAAAAAATAAATAAATAAAAAAAAATGTGCATTCCTTAATAAAAAAAAACGTCCCATACCGCCACTGACTTCTGTGATCACTTTGGCATCCATTTTATATTACATTTTATTACCAGGGACGGTTCATGTAAAAAATTACATTTCATAATTTATTTTCAAAAAGGGGGTTTTTGAAAGACGTATTTATTATCATCGAATGTTGGGGCAAAAAAAATCTAGGAAAATCACCCCCCCCCCCCCGCCACTTCGCCCCCTCGCCAAAGGTATAATAAATACCGCATCAGTTTAAATAACAATTTTTGTTTCGGAAAAAGGCAACAATTTCCGGAGTAAATTCGCTTTAGAAAATAGGCATTTCTCGTGAGACAATTTATATATCCAATCTCCGTATATAAATTAATAATTCATCATTGGAAATACCCCGTTTTCTGGTGGTGCGATAAGAGAGGTTAGAGAGCAGAGCCGGTATCACCATCATCAGATAGAGGTGAGAGTTTTTTTTTTTGTGGTTTTATGGCTTTTTAAAACATTTTAATACCCTACCACACCCTTCTCCATACCCCGGAGTTGAGGAGGAACTCCTGAAAAGCGGGAACTTAGAGCTCAGAAAAAAATTTTTTCGGAAGAAAAATCTATTGTACTGAATTTTCCCAAAAAACAAAAAAAAATGGATTATTTCTTAAATTTTGAATTACGACCCTGGGGGTTTCTCCGTTCAATTTTTAATTTTCACATTTCAAGTGAAAATAAGCAGGCGCGACACTTAAGCTTTTTAGGGTTACACCTAAAAAAATTTGTTGGTATTTTTTTCGTTGCTGGTAATCCAATTTCATCCAAGCAGGAGTAGGTAAGATCCGATCCCCTTCTCCGAACTGCCTATACGGTACGGTACAGTTTGGATTTGGAAAAGTCTACCCTTTTCTACTCGTACCTACCTACTTACCTACCTGCTTACCATAGTCCAAGCGATCAAATGGAACGTAACTATTGTTCGGTCAATGTGATTGACATGATGCAAAGCAAAAGCCAAAATTTCAACCAAAAATTCATTCAATTTTGACGTTTTTGCGTTAAAACTGACGCGTTGCCATTGCGTCAATGTGAATAGAAGCAGAGATTTTCTGCTTTGCCTATTCAAAACTTTCGCGTTGCTCTAATAGGTGAAATATAAATATAAAGGTGGATTTCCTTTTGCGAGCGGGTTGGGGCAAGAGCGATTGGGATTGAGAGCGAGTGCAGGGCAGCGATTGGGATTGAGAGAGCAATTGGAGGGCAGCGATCCCTTCTTTACAAAACAAAAAAAAAACTTTTATCCTGAGAGAAATCAAAAGAAGAGAGAAAATTATTTGAGTTTGCCCCTTTCCAATGTTTTGTTTTGTACCGTCGTCGTCTTGCACTTGAGAAACTTAGTTTTTGTGTAATTTTTGTTCAATTTATGCACCGATTTAAAAACTGTACCATTTTAGTGGATATCTCATTTTAGTGGGGCCGAGGGGGGGGGGGCGGCGAAATCTCATTTTCGCTTACAACCGACGGATTGGTTTTGTGTTCGACGAGCCGTTTGACGACGAGGAGCGATAGAATAGCCGCGCAAATTACACCAAACCGACTGCAATATAAAAAAACTCTGCAAGAAAAACACGTGTTTGTTTGTTCCAGTAACATTTACTCTGTTTTATTGTCATTCTTATAGTTTTTTTTTTGCCCTCATTTATCGGCGTTTTTAGTACACACAGTTCTTATTTCTTATTTGTTTTAGTGAGTGAGAATCTCTCTCTGGATATATGCCTGCCGGGATTTAGTGAGAAACGGGGATCTGTTGAGATATTAATTCACATCTCTCACTCATTATTCATATCATTTTTACATCACATTTTTCACATTTTCACATTCTTTTCGGGAATTTCGGCCACTTGGCGGCAGCCCGAATCCCGAAGTATGTGAGAATGTGTGTAAATGCGTTAGATTCTGAGAAAGTGACAGAACTTCGCAACCGTTCTCTAGCAGTATTTAGTTTTATGAGAATGTGATAAAAAAATGTCTTTTATCGACTGTTTTTTAACCAGTTTTAGTACACTTTTTAGTACACGTTTAAGTAGACGTTTTAGTAGTACACCTTCCTAGCTAGTTTCTGGATTTCTGGATCTGGATTGTCACAATATTTATTATCTTGTGAGTTAGATTTTGTCATGATAACCATTTCCCATTCTCACACTGTTCGGGATTTCGGGCTCAACCTAGACACTTACTTTATAGATTACAGCAGCAAGACAGACTACGACTAATTACTCCAAAACAAACAATTAATTAACCTGTGTTTGAGTTAGAGTTTTTTTTTGTTTGAGTGTGTTCTTCTTTGAAAGTTTTGATTATTTGACTATGTTTTTGAATATATTTTTGAGTGCGTGTGAATTTGTTCAGAGTTCCGCCTAAGGAGATTGCACTGTAATAATAATAAAATTAAAATTAAAATAAATTTCTTCCTGATGATTAAATAAAGAGAATTAAACATAAAAAAATATAGAAAGATATAATAAAATAAATATTAAAAATAGAATGTAATATAAATAAAGTAAAAAAAAAAAGGTACCAACATAAAAATAAAAAAAAACTTAAAAATTAAATAAAACAAAAAAAAAACAATGTTGTTTTTGTATCCAGAAGACACGACTTAACGTTCTTTGGTTTGTTTTTTTTTCTTTACATTTTTTTCCTATCTAGATTTTGATTTAAATAATTTTCAAAATTGGTATTAAATAAATTCAACGGAACAACGACGAAAAACAGCAAACAAACTGAAATAAAAAAAAAAAAATTTAATATTAATAAAATTGTATTTGTTTTTTCTGGTTATTTTTTAATATTTTTTTTTTTAAAAGACAAGAACAAAGCAAATTCATTTATTTATAAGATAAAATTAATTTTTTAATAATAATTTTTTTTTAAATTTATACTTAAAATTAATTACTTATAAAATATTTTAATTAAAATTATTATTTTTATAATTAAAAAATTAATATCACAATTTTTAGATGGTGGAAGGGCGACGGGACTGTTTGCGCCCTACGGAAATTACAAATAATTGATTTTACATCTTCAAAAAAAAATTAATTATTAAAAAAATTATTAATATTAAAAACTAATGTTAAACTATTGCTTACATTTTAATACTTTTTTAACTCATATCCTAGAAGAAGAATTTACTTAAACTTAGATTGAATGGAGGAGATTAATTAAAATTAAATTTTACATAAGCAGAATAATTTATAAATTAAAATTGTTTGGGGGTTATTCGAAATGAGAGATTTTGATGGTGCCGATTAACTAAAAATAATTGTGATATTTCAAAAAAAAAAGGTGAAGGCTATTCCGAAAGGCTATTGTTCGGTTGTAGTGAAACACCCTGTGCGATCAGGTTCGAATTTTAATTTTTAGAGACAAAATAGGAAAAATGCTCCGTGAAACTACAGTTTAGGCGTAACGTAGTTAAGATTTATGATTTTGAGTATACCAAGTTGTTATGGACTGATTATCCTGGGATCAATTTTTGTTCTGGACTTATTGTTAGCTGCGGACTAACTCACTCCTCCTCACCAGGGACGTTCGGACCCCAATATAGGAAGGAAGATTGTATAGGAAAATGTTAAATTTCTTCTGCAAAGGGGTATACATTTTGGGCATAAATTCTTAAAACTTATCCGCCCCGCAAATTTTTGTTTTGGGGAGTTAGTCCCCCCCCCCCTACCCTGCTCCACCCTAACCTCCGTCTCTGCCCATTGAAAATTGTGAAAATCCGTTGAAGTCAAAATGTTCCGGATCATTTAAGTTTGACCCCATAAATTGCGATGGGAGTACACAAAAACAAACAATTTGTATTATAGATCATTTTGTAGTACCGACCCGTTGAGAAATGTTTGCCTGCGCGAAAATGTGGAATTTTTCGGTGCGCAGGGGAACTTTCGGCGAAAGTTGACGAAAGACTCATAATTTTTGTTCGGAAGTTATTGGCCGCCCACTGCCACCTGCGGTTAGGAGCCCATTTGAATGTCATAATGTTCCGCCACTGCTTTTTTTACCTTGATTCCATATATCGAGGTGGGATAGTCAAATACAAACAATTTGTGCCATATACTGCACCGGCCCTTCCCAAACCACCCAAAAATAAAACAGGAAATTTGAAAATTTCTTGCGTTAGCTTAACGAGAATCTCAATCTCTAACTTTTTAAAATGCAAAATTATTAAGATTTTCAAAAGCCAATTTTCGTTTTACATCATTTTTAAAGGGAAAATATCTTCTTACGTTAGTAAATCCACTTCAAGAGTACTTCTAAATGGTTCAAAAACCAAACACAATAATACCATTTTGTAAAAGATTTATTATCAGAAAAAAATGGAGGTGGGGGCCAGTCGGGGGTGGGGGGGGGGGGGGATCGTCCGCGGCAGGAGAGTGGCGGCGACTCAGTCCCAAAAGAAAAATTGAAGAGAGGGATAACATAATAATATCTCATAAGCCCAAAATTTCCACTGCGCACAGACAAAATTTAAAATCAATTTTTCCGACACAAACTCTACCCTGAACCCTGAGGAGGAAGAGCTAGTCCGGAACAAAGTCCAGAACAAAATTTCGGCCAGGATAAGATCCTTAACAATTTGGATAAGGCACTAAACTACAGAGGGCAGTTTACCTCAAAATTGATATGGGAAAATTTTCTAATTGCCCGTTTTGAGGAGAAATATTTAACGTATTGGAATGGGTTAAGGATTTCCCCATTTGCCACTTTTGTTCGTTCGGCACTTAGGCTCATCCGGTTCTAAGAGCCGAGGCGCTTAACGACAAGCGGGGTGTTTGGAAATTTACAAATTTCAAAAAAAAAGTCGAAATTTTCCTTGGATTCTAAAATGGAGGGGAGGTTCATAACAGTACAGTAACTTTATTTCAGGTGGCACTAGATGGCGCTTCGACCCCTTGCGCACGAGAAGCACGACGTCAAGTCGGTTTGGAAAATTTTTTCTACCTGATTTTGAACGAAAATTTAGAGAGAAGAGCGCGAGTTAACCACTTTTATCATTTCTCTCGTCAAAATTTACGTTAAAAAAATGTGCATAAAAACGTGACGGCCCTTCCCCTTGTCTTAGGTGAGTTAAGAACTCACTCCCCCGAAGAACTCGAGTGCCTGAACTACAGTTACTTGGTATGGACCTAATTTCCAAAAACACTCCCCCCGTTCTCTCCCCTTGACCCCCCCCCCCCGCCCCTCGTATTTATTGGGTGGCTAAGTCCCAAACAAGTGGTTTCAATTGAGCCGATCCGTAACCGGTCGTTCCAATACCGAATACCGAAATTACGTTCCTTGGCCGTTACCCATTTGTAAGGAGAGTATCCCACTTTATCCCCCTCCCCTACCCCCTTACCAAAAAATTTCGTATCTTCGTTGGTAAAGTCGCAGTTTAGTCGTATTTTTCTTAACAACGTCTGTATGATTATGTGTCATGCCATGGTGAGTGGGTATGCACAAATTACTACTCCATTACAGGACAGGAAATAATCGTATCGTATCGTGGATGTTCTTCAAATCAGGTTGCGAGTTATCTAAACTGTGTCGGTTAAAAAAAAAAAAAACCATTTTCTCGTTCGTGGCTGAAAAGTCGATATCGAGAAAGGAAAAAATCAAAAGGAATTTATAACTCACAACACGACGACATACATGTAGGTACAACCACCGTACAACCGAACGATCGACCCCGTCCTGAATGAATGAAAAAAATTATTTGTGAAAATTTTAAATTTGAAAATAACCCCATTAAGATTTTGTATGTTTTCTAAAATAACAGGGCGATTCGTCACGTAAAATTCAGGCAGAAAAACATTTTTAGTACTAATTTTTCGATTTTAGTACTAAAGTTATTTTTCCTTTATGGGCATGGAAAAGCACTTAGAAATTTACCGTTATTTTTCATCGATAGTGACCGAAAAACCTCTTAAAATTTACAAAAATAAAAATGTTAAAATCAAAATCACAATTAAATAAAAACCGAAATTTTTCATTTTAAAAATCCATAATCATATCCATACGCATAATTTTTTTCTTGACGTTTATGTTTTGCCATATGTTTTGGTAAATTACGACGTTGTGTAACGATTTTCGGACAAACGGGACACTTTGCACCACGTCCACATTCTTTCAAATGATTACGTAAACCGGAAAGTTTTTTATAACGAACACCGCACTGTGAACAAACAAATCTCGGTTCACCGTCATTCATAAAACAAATCTGCGGTTCAAATAATACGAAATTGTGTTGTGCGGTTTCGTTTTGTTGTTGGTCTGGTTCCTGTTCCGGTTCCGGTTCCCGTTCATGTTCATGGTCCTGTAGCTGTTCCTGGTGATGATCCTCCGATTCCGATTGTTCCCGATCATCATTAATAAAAATTGGATCTCGTCGATGAGGGATTCTATTAACTGTAGATGCCGCAGTAGCTATCGTAGTAAAATTTATAACTATATATAGATATAGAAATTAAATTAACAATAAAAAAAAACAGTGTTTTAATTAATTTCAATTAAAATTTTATTAATTTCTTTTCTTTTTTTTTCTTTAAAAATAATAACAAAAAAAAAAACAAAAAAAAAATTTCCATTAGCCGGAAAAATTTTTGAAAATTAGTTTATTTAATGGTATAGAAAATTAGCTAAAAATGAAGGAAAAAATTGTATTCTATTGTGGGTTTTATAAAAGAATTAACGAAAAATTACCTTTAATTAATTATATTAATAATTAATCCCAGCCACCCCCCCAACCAACCAACCAACCAACCAACCATCAACCATCAATCAAATCAATCAACAAAAAAAAAAAAAACATATAATTAAAAAAATGGCTTATTTATTTTTTTTAAACACAATCAAATGATTTTCAAAATTAAAATTAATTTTTTATTATTATTATTATTATTATTAATAATTAATTTATTAATTAAATTAAATTTTTATTAATTTATCGAACATTAAAAAGTAGAAGAAGAAGAAAAACAATCAATTGACTAATTCATTAACTATAGTAATTTCTACTATAGAATTGTGATTGTTTATTTTATTTGTTTGTTTGTTTTTGCGGGAGAGCGGGAGGGAGATGAGCCGGAGAGAGAGAGCGGAATGGAGGTGACTGGAAGGAAGGTAGGAGAGCAGGACGGAGGATAGCGGAAGGGAGTAGACCAGGAGGGAGGTGAGCGGGAGGGACGAGAATGGTAGTGAGGTAAACGGGAGTGAGGAGAGCGGGAAAGAGGGTAGCAGAACGGAGGATACCGGAAACGAATAGACCAAAATAGTTGGAAAATAACTTTAACTGAACCATTCATCGTTTCATGTGTGTGTGTGTTTTTTTTAGGTATTTACTAAATCATGTGCCTCTTCAATTGTATACTTATGAACACATTGTAAATGTCTGACTACCAAAAACCCATAACCAAATTTTCGGCTACACTTTGGACATTCATACGATCTGGATTTTTCACATTCATGACGAATGTGTCGAGTCAACGAATATTTCACCTTATAACTGAAACAATTCAAAAATAATTCAATGTTAAAAAACAAAATAACAATGAAATTAAAACTTTTAATTCTTCTAATAATGAATTTGAATTTGAAAATTAAAAAGTATTTAATAATTAATTACTTTCGATTGCAATGTTGACAAATAAATGGTCCATCTGAGTTATTCATCGCCAGGATTTGATTAATAGCTGCCGTTTTTGAATCCTGTGCTTCTGTACAAAAAAAAAAAAAAATGAAAATACAAAAAAAATTAAAATTAAATCAAAATTAAATGAAAAATTAAATACAAAAATAAATTTGAATGAGATAAAAATTTTTATTAGTACAAAAATAATTTAATTAGAAAAACATGTTTTAATTTCAAAAAAATTGCAATTTGCATTCATCAAAATCATTTATTAAAAAAAAAAAAAAAAGAGTACTAAAAAAAATGTTTAGTACAAAATTTTTATTAGAAAAAAAAATTTTAGTACAAAATTTTTATTAGTAAAAAAAATAATATGGGGTATAAAAAGGGGGTTAAAGGGGGGGGGGGGGGCTAGTACTAAAATTTTTGTTTTTAGTACAAAAAATATATTAGTATCAATAAATTACTATTCCGTGTAATAATTTAGTTTTTAGTACGAAAAAAAATTATTCTTAGCGTTTTTTTTGAACTGTTAATTAAATTTTGGCTGAACTAAATAGTAATTTATTTGTACTAAAAATAATAATTTTTTAGTACTAAAAAGTAATTGATTTGCCAAAAAAAAATCAACAATAGAAGGATGCTGTCAAACGCGAAACCCCGATCGATTGTTTACTTTTATTTTATTTGGCTTTTTTTTAGTACTAATAAACCAAATTTTTAAAGAAATTCGAGCGATTTATGATAATTTCTTAGTCCAAAACAAATTATTTATGATAAAATTTAATTTATTTGTACTAAAAGTAAAAAAAAATCATTTTTAAGAATATCAAAACATAAAGAAAAAAAAAATGGTAATTTATTTGTACTAAAAATAATAATTTATTAGTACCCAAAAAGGTAAATTTTATCAGTACCGATATTCCGAAAAAATTAATCATTACTGAAAAGGGGAAAATTTATCAGTACTGAATACTGAATAGTGATATTAGTTGCGTTCCATTCAATTACCAGGAGTATGTAGGAGTAGATAAGAGTAGACAGAATCTACTACGCCTTCTACGCCGAACTACTCCGTAATATAGCAATATAGAGTAGTTCGGAGTAGAAAACATCTACTCTTTTCTACTCTTACCTACTCTTACCTACTCCTGGTAATTGAATGGAACGCGGCTATTTTGTAAGTATACTAAAACCTTAATTGAAGTGTACTAAAAAGGGGTAATTATTATTAGTACTGAACATTTAATTTAATTTTGTTAAATAATAAATTTTTTTTTTTTTTTGTACTAATATTATTGGTTTATTGGGGCACAAATAATTAATCAATTAGTACTAAAAATTAATTAAACAATTAATCCTAAAAAGTAATTTATTGTAAGTACTAAAAAATATTAATTTATTACTTTATAAAAACTTAAGGCTTTCTTCTTCAAAAAATTAATTTATTAGTACTTTAGTAATTATAAAGTAAATATTCGGCATTTAAAAAATCCCGGTTTGTTTTTTTTGTACTAAAAATTAATTTTATTATTAATAACAAAAAGAGTACAAAAAATTTAATATTATTTTTTAATTAAAAAAATTTTATTTATTTATTTAGTACACACAAAGGAAAAAAAAAAAAAAAACTATGAAATATTAAGCTAAAAATAAAACAAAAACACACACACACAAATTAATTATATTATTTTTTTTTTTTGATTATAACACAAAATTAATTATTACACAGAGTAAAAAAAAAAAAATGTCCTCAAAAGGGTTTCGGATTTCTTAATTAATCAAGAGTTGAATTTTTTTATTATTTATTTTTATTCATTTTAGTACAAGTTTTTTTTTCGTTTTTTTTTTTTGGTTTTTTTTTTTTTGTAGTTTTAATCTGGAAAATGTTAAAAATTAATTAACTATAAAAAAAAATAAATTAAAAATAATTATTTTAAGAGCAAAACAATGAAAAAAAAACAAAAAAACAAAAAAACTTACCTAATAAAAATGTTTTGTATTTTGTTTTTAATTTTTTAATTAATTAATTAAAAAAAAATTAATGTAAATTTTTCTATATCTAATAAAAGATTGTAATTAATTTTTGTGTTTTTTTTTTTTTATTTTTTTTTTTATTACATACACATACAAATATTAAATTAATTTAATTATAATTACAAGTATACGAAAAAAAAAAAAAAATTATAACAATAATTAATTTTTTAAAGTAATGTTTGTTTTTTAAATTTTTTTAAATATTTTTTTTATTTTTTTTTTATTTTTTTTTTGTATTTTTTTTGTTTATTTCTTTTTTAGTATAGAAAAGAACCGTTTTTTTTTATTTGTCTTTAGAGAACTAGAATTTTATTAAATTTTTTTAATATTTTTAATAATTTATAATTAAAAATTAAATTTAATAAATAATTTTTTTATTTTGTAATTAATTAAATTTTAAAGTCATATAAAATTTAATTTTATTTTTATTTTATTTTGTTTTTTTTTTTTTTGAGTATTTTTTTTTTATATTTTATTTTTTTCTTTATTTTTATTTTTAAATTTTATTGCAGTGAATATTTTTTATTTATTAATTAAAATAATTTGTTATTTTAATCCCAAATTCCCCTAATTTTTAGAATTGATGATTAAAATTTAATTATTTTTTTTTTAATTATTTTTTTTTTAATGAATTTTTTTTTTAATAATTTTTTGTAATTTTTTTTTTTTTTTTTTTTGTAATACTAAAATATTTTTAAATTTATTTGAAAAATTTGAGAAATTTTATTTGAAAAAAAAAAAAATAACATTTAATTTTATTTAATTTAAAAAATGTTTATACTTTTCGTTGAAAAAAAAAATTAATTATTTAACTTAAAAAAAATTAATTAAAATTAAATTAAAATTAAATTAAATTGAGAAAAAAAAAATATTATGCAAACAATAGAAATATAAGGAATGTGTTTTTTTTTTTTTTTTTAATTTTTTTTAATTAATTTTAATTTTAATTTTTTTTTATTTATTTTGTCATAAACTCTATAAAATTGAGGTATAAAATGTTGAAAAAAATGTTATTTTATGAAAAGAAAAAATTAAAAAATTAAAATTAAAATAAGTCTCATTAATTATAAAAAAAAAAAAAAAAAAAAAAAATTAATAATTTTAAAAAAAAAATTATAATTATAAAAATAAATACTTTTATTGGTTTTTTTTAAATTATAATATATTTTTTTAATAAAAATTAAAAAAAAAAAAAAAATTAATTATAATTATAAATTCTAATTTTTCTATAATTTATTTATTTTTAAAATTTATTTATTTTTAAAATTAATTTTTTTTTTAATTAAATTTCTCAAATTCACCATATTTTAAAAAAAAAAAATCTTTTATTTTAATTTTTTTAATTTTTTAAATTTTTTTAATTATTTTCAATAAAAAAAAAACTATCACTTTAATGTGCGTAAAATAAATAAAAATTAACAAAAAAAAAATAAAAAAAAATTGGTAAAAACTTAAAATTAAAAATTAAAATTTCAAATAAAAAAAAAATTATTAAAATCAAATAGTAAAAAATTAAAGCCGATTTATGGGGGGGTTTTTTTGTTTTTTGTTTTTTGTAATTAATTAATTAATTTTTAATTTTTTTTAAATTAATTAAAATTATTTAAGTTTGTTTTTTTTTTTTGTATTTTTTTTTTCTTTTTATTGGCACATTTGAGAAATTACCAAATAGAAAAAAAAAAAGAAAAAACAAAAAAAAAAAAGAAAAGAAATTTATTTAATTTAATTTAATTTAAAATAAATTATAAATAATTAAATAAATATTAAAATAAAGTAATTTTTTAAATAAAATATAATTTAAAGAACTTAATAGAAAATAGAAAAAATAAGAAATTAAAGAATGAAATAAAATAATTAATTAAAATAAAAATATTGCAATAAAAAGTCACTTAAAGTTTTTTTTTTGTTGTTTTTTTTTTTAGTACAGAATTTTTTTTAGTACTTAATTTTTTTTTTCGGGGAGGAAATGTTTTTTAATTTTATTAATTTTTTCTTTTTAACATTTAAAATACATCAATTTTTGATATATTTTTGTTTTTTTTTTTTTCAAAACGAAAAACCAAAAAAACTTTAATTATATTAAAAATGTTGATTAATTTTTTTGTTTTTTTTTTTTTAAATTTATTGCGCTATTTTGTAAAAATTAATCTAACATTTTATTATTTTTTTTTTGATCTTAAATTTTAATTTTTTAATTTTTTTTTTTATTATTATAATTATTTTATTTTGCAAAACTGCACTTTTAATATTAATTTTATAATATTAATTAAAATTAAAAATATTTTATTATTAATTTATTTTTAACGGAAATTACCATTAAATTTTTTTTTTTACGCCAACTGCTGCGGCACTGATGATGATTATTTATTTTTTTAATTTTTTTTAATACTATTTTATTAATAATAGTCAGTTACACACAAAAGACAAATGATGATGATGATGATGATGATGATGAGAAGTTGAATTAAAGTAATGAAAAAAATAAAATATTACCAGAGACGGCGCGCGTCAAACAACTCTGTTTTTTTTTATTACGCAGTTACGGAGTTCAAGGGAGAAAGCGGAAGTAAGGAGCGCCACAAAAAATTTATTGATAAAAATTAAACGATTTTTTTTTTTTAATAAATCAGGGGTGGCATTATGGGAGTCGATACCATCGTCTATCGCCTATCGTCTAAAATTACGATACTCAATTATTTTGATATTATGGTAGTCGATTTTGTTGTGGGTATCGATATTATTTGTATATCGTCTCCGTGGATATTGTTGTGGCAAATGATTTTCATATAGAAAAACAAAAAGTTTATTATTTCTATGAGAATGAGATTGAAAGTATTATTTTTATGAGAATTGCTTTTGTACTTTTTATAAATATTAAAATTGAATAAATGAATAAAAACAAAAGAAAGCAATACAAACGACAATCGTAACGATAGCTACTACCCTATCGTCAAAAATTATCGTCTTAAACCGACGATATCGTCTGCCATAATTGCAAAAATGAAAAAATCGTATGTTTGACGACAATCGTCTATCGTAATCGAATGCGATAATTCCACCTCAGGTCATTTATTGGTTCTTATGCTGATGTCATATAAACATAATGACTCGAAATATTATGACTGTGATGGTGAAGCGCGTTCGAAGCGTTAAACAAGAAAGCATCGGTACTAGGTCTTTGAAGTGTTAATGAATATGAAACAAAGTATTTGATAGGACAAAATGCATAAGGAATTCGAGGTAAAAAGGGTTAATATTGAAGGAGAATATAATTTTGAAATTGTAAATAAATTTTGGAATTGTTGGTAAATGTGGAAAATTACATTTAAATATGAAATTCACCGTAGAATGGCAATAGAAGAAACAGGCAACAAAAGAAATCAATTACAATGAAAAACATTACAACGAGATAGTGTAAAGTGTAAAGTGCTATATAAAACGTAAGTACGTCCAACAATGTTAACGTACGAATCGGAGGAGGAGGCGTGACGGTGCATGACGCAGTACCAGGTTACAATTACTACCGATTCTGAAACGAAGGATACCAACTGAACGGGTCCAACAGAACAAACTTCGTTTGGAAACGAAGATACAATTTTGTAATAGATGGACCAAAAACAATAATTGCCCAAAAATAATAAAAAAAAATCAATAGACTGAGGCCTGGTCACTTGATCACGTATCACGAATGAAGGATGATCGTATGCTAAAATAAAAAAAAAAAAAACTGTTGAATATCAATCAGGAAGGAAGAAGAAGAGCCGGATGGAAGATCTAAGGCTAGGTGGCTAGGTCCAAGAAAAGATGATATGAAGATCTTTAAATTTCGTAATTGAATTGGAAATTGGAAGTTGTCAGATAGGTCAGATTGTCAAAAACGTGTTGAAGCAAACTGAATTTGTGCCCCGCACGCCAAATAACTTCGGAAATTTTGACGAAAAATATATATTGGCAGTAGCTTCCCAATCACCACTGATAATATATTTTTATGGGCTGAACTACAGAGTACCGGCGAACGAACCAACCTCAATTTTGAGTATGTACATTTCTAGAGGGTATTCCTATCCTATTATGTGACCAACTTTTGTTCTGGACTTAGTGGCGGACTCTTACCCTTTGGTGGCCAGGGGGGGGGGGGCACCGCCTGACCTCGTTTGGCCAGGGGGAGGGGGCTTCAAAGTTTGTATGGGGAATTTTTTTAAGTGCTTAGATCCATTTTTTACCAAACAAAAAAAAAAATGTAATCCTTTTAAAAATGCAATTTTTTGGAATTTGTTATTTTTTCTAAAATTAATAATGTTCTCCCGTAGCCATAGGAAGTTGGAAGGAAGTTGAAGTGATCAAGTCCTGAGCAAAAATTTGTGTAGCGATGACCTTTAACTATTTCCCTAATTAATTAATTTGTGTAGCGATGACCTTTAACTATTTCCCTAATCTTCCGGGGGGTAAACAACAAAAACAAAAAAACTTCCCCATACAAACTTTGAAGCCACCCAAACCTGGCCACCAAACAAGGTCAGGCGGTATCTAGGTCCAGAACAAAAAAATGTTTGTATGGACCTCCTCTACCACTTCAGGTACTAACATAACATACTAACGTACTAACATAAAATTCCCTAGGCGGAACTGTTTTTGGATTTTGAGATTTTCCAAATTTTGTTTCCCCCCCCCCCCTTGGCCAAACGGGAGGGGGGGGGGGGGCACTAAGTTCCGAACAAAAGTTTATATTGGCCATGGCCATTAACAACTTCTCCTCTGGAGGGGAAATTTAAAATTTTCCCATACAAACTTTGACCTTCTAACCGTCGCCATAGGATAAAGAGAATACGTCACTAAGTCCATAACACAAGTGGTTGGTCACGGAATAGGTGAACCCTCTAAAAATGTGCATACTTAAAATTGAATGTGGTTCGTTCGCCGGTACTCGCCGGTAGTATTACCTTTTTATGATTCAATTGCAAAACTTCAATTAAACACAATTCAAATTGGCGTTTGCGTAATGGATATTTTTTTCCGATTGCGGACAAAAAAAAAACGTAGTAGTTGTTAAAATCATCACCACAGACATGTGAAAAAAAAAAAAATACTTTCAGTTGCCGGGAGTGAAAATGACAATATAAATAGACTTTAATTGCGAAATTCGATTCTACTTGGCCTCCTACTTGGTTGTTGCCGCCACATAACAGTACAACGTTAGAACCAGCCGATACCTGATGCCTGAAAGAAGCTATCAAAAATAATAATTGGCCGAAAGACGAGAATGTTCCATGATGTGGGGGGAGGGGATGGCGTTTCGCGACTGAAGGCCCGGTTCTCGTTGTTTCATACCCCACTTTGGAAAACTCACACCGTTTTTCAAACTTACAAAAAATGTTTGTGTTTGTGTAAAACTACCCAAAATCTTCAAGGGTACCAACACTTAAACGGTATTATTATAAAATAAAACTCTTTAGATTGATAAAGAATTTAATTAAAACGTCTCATAAACAAAAAAAAAAAAAAAAAACGGTGCTACTACCGAAGAAAGATGCTAATGAATAAATGCTAATGCTTTTGTTTGTTCTTAATTAAATATTTCTAATTATTTCTAATTATAATTATTATTATTATTATTATTATTATGAATAATATAACTTTAATTCTAAATTTTAATTTTAAATTAATGGCAATGTATTTGTGTAATTGTCATTTGTGTCATAAGTTGCGTTCCATTCAATTACCAGGAGTAGGTAAGAGTAGAAATAAGAGATGACGAATCTACTCTTTTCTACGCCGAACTACTCCGTTTTATAGCAAAGAGTAGTTAGGAGTAGAAAAAATCTACTCCTTTCTACTCCTGGTAATTGAATGGAACGCAACTATTGTGTCTGTGTTTGTGTTTTTGTGTTTTGGTGCATGTTTTTTTTTTTATTAATTTATTTTTGTAACGTGTAAAATTAAATACAAATCCGAATCCGAATGTATTTTAATTTTAAATGAATCAATTATTATAATATAATATAATAGAATCAATCAATCAATCAATCGAGATTGAAATTGTGATTGAAAATTGGTATTAAAATTATTATTCATTTGATTTAAAAAATTGTTAATTCTATAAATTAAATATTAGTTTTTTTTTTCTTTTAAATATCGCGCTATATTAAATATACAGGGTGTTTCCGTTTTTGAACACATTTCCGACCGATACAATCAATTGAATATCCCCATATGTAATCAATCTTCTTGGGATTATTTCTAGTAAAAATGAAAAATGATAAGGCTATGGTCGGGCTATGGTCTAACTTGAATGAATATTCAATCGAGTGTTGTTAAAAAAATCTGTAAATCTGGTCTTTAATGTAATATAACGGATCGGATAACTATCAAAACCCAACTAGAATAGGAACCACAAGGTTCCGGGAACGGGATAAATTTATAGATAAATGTAAATTATCAGTAATTTTTTTATGAATAAAATGTTTAGTCTCCAGTTCCATTTGAAGATATTGAGTTGGACAAAGTTGAATATCAAAGTTGTGTAGGAGAAATTTCATACAATTTTCTTAGAAAAGTTTTGATTTTTTTTACGAAATTCCGAGAAATTCTAGAAATTTCTTACAATTTTTCTCAAAGTTTCTTCGGGATAAAACATTTTTTTTTTTGGCTAAACTAAAAAATTTAGCGACTTTAAACAGCAGTTCGCCAACAGAAAACAGAAAATTTTACGCTCGAAAATCGCCTTTACTCTAATACTTTGAGTCTCGATATCGCAAACTTTTTGCGCAGCAGATGAACAAAGAAAAGTTACTTGGGATAAAAAAAAAACCAAAAATTAAATTATCCAAAAAATACGTCAAATTTTCCTTTATGTTTTGACTACAACGCAATAACTTCTAATTTTAATAATTCTAATTGAAGTCGTAACAATAAACCGTTTATTTGACGAACTTTAAGGGGATTTTGTGCGATTATGCGATTAATCTTTTGTCTGACGGACTTTAAGGGCACTTTATGTGATGAAGCACAAAAAAAAAGTCACTTGGGATAAAAAAAAAAACAAAAAAAACACCGAAAAATATGTTTATTTTTTGGGAAAAATTTGGGAAAAAATCAAATTTTCTTTTATTTTTACACCCTCCCCCAGTAACTTTTTTGTTCATCACGGCATAAAATTCCCAATAAACAAAAGGCATAGCGATAAAGTCGTAAGTCTTTAAGGCGATAAACCTTTTTTATGGGGACCTGTTTTTTTGTGGAATGTACACAAAAAAGTTACATGGGTTAAAAAAACCAAAAAAAAAATGTTTATTGCAAGAAATTTTGAGGAAAATCCTATTTTCTCTGGAAAATTTGATAAAAATAATTCGCATTTTTTTTTTCTTCTTTAGCGATTAACCCTTTGTCTGACGAACTTTAAGGGAACTTAAGTCTTGGCGGTAAATCTTTTTTATGGCGAACTTTTTTTTGTTTTGGGAATTTAAACAAAAAAATTACTTGAGTTAAAAAAAAACCCAGAAAAAAAATGTTTATTGCGAGAAATTTTGAGGAAAATCCGATGTTTTTCTACTTCTATCAAATTCAATATGTTCTTTTAAGTTTTATCCCCAAGCAACATTTTTGTGCATCATCGCAAACGGTACCAAAAAAAAAAAATGGGTAGCGATTGTGTTGTTGTTTGAGTATGAGCGATACAATTTTAGTTTGACGCGAAGTTTAAGGGAACTTTATGCGATGATGCACAAAAAATTTTTCTTGGGGGTAAAACAGATAAAGTTTATTACGAAAAATTTTTAGAAAATCGGATGAAAAAAAAATGGAGTTTCTTCTGCTTTAAACATCAATATGACGTAATAAAGTCGAACAAGCGATATTTTTTCTACCCCAAGTAACTTTTTTATGCATCATCGCAAAAAGTTCCCACAAAGGAAGGCGTATCGATAACGTCATAAATCGTAATGGTAAACGTAGCACAGACAAAACAGTTTAACGCTACGGCTTATGATTTTATCGCTACGGCCTTTTCCGTAGAAAATTTTTCCAATGATGCATAAAAATATTGCTTGGGCGTAAAAAAAACATCAACTTTTGTTCTCCATCTTAATAAAGAAATTGCAATAAAGTAATAGCATACTTTTCATGACGAACTTTTTTTCTGTCTTCGGGAACTTTACGCGATGATGCACAAAAATGTTAATGGGGAGGGCAAAACAACAGAAAATGTTTATTACGAAACAAATTCCAGAAAAATTTAAATTTTTTCTAAAAAATTTGATGAAAATAATTGATTTTTTTTTTTGCTATATTTCTGTCAGCCTCAATATCTTTTATCCCTTTTATCCTCCCCCAAGTAACATCTTTGTGCAACATCATTGCATAAAGTTTCCGAAGAAAAAAAAAAAAAAAGAGATTCGTCAGACAAAATGTGACAATCAATGTGACATTTTTTTTTTTTTTTAACTTTTTGTAATGATGTACAAACAAATTACTTTCGAAATGGGAAAAAACGAGGCTGAGGTTTTTTTTTTACTCCCAAGCAACATTTTTGTACATCATCACAAAAAGTTCCCAAAAGAGACATAGTGATAAAGTTGTAAATCTGAGCGTTAAATTATTTTTCAAAACGAACTTTAAAGGGTGATACACGATGCGATGATCCACAAAAAAAGTTACTTGGGATCGTTAAAACTAACCGTAATTTATTTAACTTTTCAATCAAATCACTATTTGATTATTCTACCTACCGAATGGTGATTGTTTATTAGAAATTCAATAGCACAAGCACATAATAACTGAATAAGTTAATATTTACACAACACCTTGTAAAATTATTCAATAGAAATAAGAAATTAAAAAACTTACCTTACCAAAATTTTTCTAGAACTAAAACACCCAAGAAGATGAAACATTTTGATGATATTGAAACGTGCGCGCGCGCGAACGGCCAACCACTCTGTATATTTATTTATTATTTATATTATGATATGAGAACAAAAAATAATAATTCAACAAAAAAACAAAAAAACAATCAAATTTTCTCAATTTTCTGAATTAATTAATTATTTAAATTTGACAGTTGATCATCGTTAAATGCTATTGACATTACGGCAACCGATGATGGTGTTAACGGTAATGATGATGAATCGGTTGATGTTGCCATTGCGCTTGTCATCATCGTAGTCGTGGTCGATGTCGCCGACGAAGCCGACATCGTTCCTGATCCAGTTGCGGCCGCCATTATCATTTTTTCTTCATCAGCGCTTAAATATTGTTTTTTATGCATACGTTCCATGTGACGAGCAATATGCATTTTTTGTTTTGCTTTGTACACACAAAACGGACACTTAAATTGTGGATCTTTACCACATTCCCATTTTTGATGGTTACGCAACGATGATTTTAATTTGTATGTACGACCACATTTTGAACATGAAAAACTACCGATACAATTTAAAAAATCACTATTACTTTCGGTATCCGACGATATTGATTGGGTACGTTGTCGCTGTTGTATAGTTGATGTGGTTGTCGTCAATTGTGTTTGTGTTTGTGTTTGTGTTTGTGATTGGGGTGTTATTGTTAATGTCGTCTGATTACCATCGGAAACGGTCGATGATGTTTCGCTAATTGTCGGCGATGGCATTAACGTTTTGGTTACCCATTTTTTTTGTACATTTAAAGCCGGTGACATTGTCGTAATCGTATAACAACTGCTGTTATTCAACGATGCGGCCATTGCAGCAGCCGCCGACGACGATGATGATGATGATGTTGCAGCAGCTGTCGATGTTATATCCTCAATTGTGGCGGAAACATTTTGATGAAGAACCGTTCCGGCCGGTAATGTTTGTATCGTTAAATTATTATTTTGTTTATTATGATCACCACCGGTTAAATCTGTTGGGAATATTATCGATGCAACGGTTTGTGAAATATCAGTAATGGTGGCGCCGGTAGTTCCTACACCACCACCACCACCGCCAATATACGGACCAATGGTTCCATCACTATTTATAACACGACCAATAGCATTTTGTACCTGAGGCAATGTTAAACCGGAATTCCATTGATCCCATGTCAGACCAGCGATACGAGTTATTCGTAAATCTTCAGGAACTGTTTTTGTTTGTTTGTTTGTTTGTTTGTTTGTGTGTGGTTGGAGATGTGAAGAAAATTTAAAATAGAAAAAAAAGAAAAAAAAAAAAAATTGAGGTTATAAAACACAAAAATATTTCATGTTTTTTTTTTTTTTTTAATAAAAAAAAATATAAGAGACAAAATCAACAAAAAAAACACATAAATTTAGAAACAAATTAATATTAAAATTAATTAAAAAATAATTAACAGATTGTTAAGTGAATTTGTTTTTCAAAAAGCTTTTGGTTTGTTAAAAAAAAAAAGCTCAAGTCATGCCTCATACACACCCCGCCGCCACTGGAATAATAAATTATTTACAAATCAGGGACGGTCGCTGGCAAAAATAAAATTGTTAGATAATTGTTTTTTGAAATGTCGACTTTATCTTTTCAAATCAAAGGGGCGGGGGGGGGGGGAGGGTTATTACCCAATTGATGTATGTGGTCAAATTGAAAAACGAAAGCGATGCGGTCGGATATTGACTTTAACGGATTTTGACCATTTTTATTTTGCCCCTCCAATCGGGTAAGATAGGAGGGCGGGTATTTCGGCAGAGCCCAGTTCCAAAGTTTTGGTAGTGGTTAACCTTAACCAATTTCGCCACAAATTTCGCCTTCGGAGTAGAAATAAAAAAATTTTCTTACTCAAACTTTTTCCCCGGTTCCCGAGGAGATGAAACTTCAGTAAGTCTCTTCTGGACTTTCCAGACAAGACAAAAGAACAGTTGAACAGGAAAAGGTTCTTAACAACATGACTTTTTTTTTTTTTTTTTGTAAAGTCGATTAAATCTTTTGAAATCATTCGAACGTTGAATTCAAACTTCTCTTTTTGTTTTTATCCGAAATTTTAAATTATTCGAAGAAGTGATTGAATTTTTGTCACATTCTATTCTAAGGAACTTTAAGCAAAGCAATGGTGGTGGATTTCCTTTTGTGAACTGTGGGAAAAATAATGATCATTTCTATATAAAATGTTTAGCCTGAGTGATTTATTTTCCCCCCGGGGAAATTTACATTTGGGAAAATGGGCAAAAAAGAAAAATCGCGATTTTTTTTTTTATTGTACAGGATAATTTGAAATTTTCCGGAAATGTTGACTTCAGTTCAGTTCAGATATTTTTTTCAGCAAATCGAATTCAACAATTTAAGATTTAAAAAAAAAAACCAGGGGGGCCAGGGTAAAATATAAATTTAACTTTTTTGCCCGCGGGCTGCCGGGGATTTTGAGAGCATTTTTTTTTTTAACACATGACATTCAAGGTGGATTTCCTTATGCGAGGAAATCCCCGCGGGTACGGGAGTGTTTTTCATTTTCGCTCACAGACGATTTCCATTTACGGGTAAAATTTTTATTTGCTATGTATGTATGTATATGTGTTATTTATATACGAAAACAAATTTTTTTTTTTTTAAATTCAATTGAATGATTGAATGTATGTGTTAAAAAATTTCAAAATGCCCGAGAGCCCGGGGAAAAAGTTAAAGTTAATTTAACTCGCGGGTAAATTTCCCCGGGAGGGAAAATATCTCTCGGGGAAAAAATTTTATATAGAAATCGCCATTTTTTCTCGCACAGCTCGCATAAGGAAATCCACCTTCACAGTTAGATTTTTAAAAATATAGAAACATAGAAAATAAAAATGTTTACCAGCAAATGGAAATTGTGTGTGTGTGTGTGTGTGTGAGGGAAAATTAAAAAAAAATACTCCCGCAGATACTTCTCTTGCATAAGGAAAAATACACCTTAAAGGAATAATAAAAACCAGGGACGTAACCAAAAAAATTGAAAAGGGTGAAAGAAATTTCTTCGGTTTTTTTGTTTTGAAAATTTAGTTGAAAAAACTATTCAAATAACCATTATCAGGACCGCATTGTCTATATTAGACTACTCTCAATGTGTTTATGAACATTTTAATGGTTAAAACAGAAGAAAAACCAGGGAAGGGAATCCATCCAATAAAAAAAAAAAAAGGTCAAAAATTGGAAAATTTCGAAAATGCTTGATTATTTTCCGGAAAATTTTAGGTTTTTCAGAAGTTTTATGTCAGCTCCGTGATATTTTTATGCAAAAAAATTGATAAATTATCGAAAAAACCAGGGACGTATCCAAAAAAAAAAAAATTACAAAATTTGGAAAAATCTCAATTTTTTTTTTTTACCGAAATTCTGTAGATATTTTTTTATTTTTTTTAATAAATCCCTAATAATATGATGGTTAATGCCTTTCGGAAATCAAACTAACTTCATTTTAAATCGACATATTGTGAAACTTTTCCGCCGGCAACCGTACAAAAATAGATTAGATGTATATCAATTATAAATATCAGAAAGCGTAAAAACAAAAAAAAAAAACAAAACTATCCAAAAACAATAATTTTATAAAACATAAAAAGCATGAAATAAAAAAAAATTATTAGCAACTTCACAAAAAAAAAAAAAAAAAAAAATCATAAGGTCCATTCACTTCGATACGACACGAAATACCTTCTTTGTAAATGTAATTTTCGTATTTTTTGACAGAAAATAAAATACCTAAAACCTTTGTAATTAAAAAAAAAAACATGTCCATGGGTTCACATCGCCACGAACCTTCGTAAGCCATTTAGTAGCTGTTAAAAGATTTACGAAGGTATTTCCGTCGTCGTGTATCGAAGTGAATGGCCCCAAATAATAACAAATATTTTATAAATATTAATTAAAATTAATAAAAAATACTGAAAATTCAACTAAAAAAAAAAATTTGATTTCATTTAATTTAATTTTATTAATTTTTTAGTTCATTTTTCTCTTGCCTGTTATCTTCTTTGTTATTTGATCGTCCACCTTCAGATGATCATCGATTATTAACAGCAATGTCTCTTGATCATTATTCTTTTCGATTATATAATTTTGACCACTGCACAATTCCGTTGTAATAACTTCAGTTGTCATATCTTCTTAAATAAATTTGGAATTGGAGAGAAAAGAAAAAAGAAAAAAAAATAAATAAAAAATATTAGTAAAAAATAAAAAAAATAATTTTGGTTTTTTTTTTAATTAAATTAAAAAAAATTTTGTTGTATTTTTTTCTTAAAATTCTATTTTTCAAATCCTAAAAAAAAAAATTAAAAAAATTAAAAAAAATTAATTAAGAAAATTTAAAAAAAAAATAATTAAAAATTTTAATTTTAATTTTAATTAAAAATTTTAATTTTAATTAAAACTTTTAAAATATTGGTAAGGTAAGAGATAATATTTAATTAATAAAGAAAAAACACACAATAAATTTGTTTTTCTAATTACATTTTATTTATTAATTTTATTAATTAAATTAATTTTGTTAATTTTCCGCCCTAATATTTTTTTGTTTTGTTTTTTTTTTCAATTAAATTATTCAAAAACTTAATTATTTAATTAAGAGCTAATTTTAATTTTGTTGTTGTTGTTGTTTTTTTAAAGGTAAAATACAAATAAAATATTAATTTTTTTTTCTCCTACTTTCCTCTCAACTCTCCCTCTTTCAATTTCTCTCTCTCTCTCTTTAAACCTTTCTCACCCCCTCGCTCTTTCTCTCCATTTCCCATTCCCCTATTTCTTTCGTCTCTGTCAAATCAAACATTTTTTTTTTGTACTTACCTTTATTTTTTTTTAATTATTATTATTTCTTAATTATTTTAATTAAATATAAAAATCTCTTATTTATTTATAAAAAAAAAACAAAAATTACATTAAATATTTTTATTGAAAAGGAAAAAAAAAATAAAAACATTTTATTGAAAAAATAAAAATTAATTAATTCAAAAAAAAATAAAAAAATTAATTAAATTAAAACAAATTTTTTTTGTTTTTTTTTTTTTTATTTTTAATTTTTTTTTTTTTTATTTTTCATTTTTAATTTTTTTTAATATATTTTTTTTATGTTAAGTTAACAAACAGAAATGAAAAAAATTAAAAAAAAAAACCTTGTAATTTTATTTCAATTAACAAACTTTTTTTTTTTTTTTTTAATTTAATTATTTTTAATTTAATTATTTTTAAAATTTAAACTTATTATTAATTTTTTTTCTTAATTAATTTATTAATTTATTGTAAAATTTTTTTCGCCATTGTTGATATTTAAGAAAAATTATGTGTTTTTAGATATTTATGGGCTTAATTTCAAAGGGGGGGGTGGGGGCCTTAAAATGTACTATTATTGAAGTATTAATTAAAATTTTAAGAAAAAAACCAGTGGCGGTGCTTAAAAAAAAATCTACGGTTGATTAATAAAAAAAAAAAAAAACAAATTTTGTCTTATAATTAAAATTAACCACGGGATTGGAGATGGGAAGCCGGGGGGCTGTCTAGGGGAGGGGGGGGGGGTGAGGTTGAAACACGAAATCTGTTCTCTTTTGACCTCTTTCTTAACTTGTTTATTTGATTATTTGAAAACTGAAAACTACGACCCTACGGGTTTTTCTTCAACGGCATTTTCCCTCCCAATTTCCTTCAATTCAATCACAGTCAGATTATTTAGATAAAAAAAAATACTTGGTTGGAAAAACCAACAAATCTGTTTTCGATGTTCCCTAGCGGGGAAATATTTCCAAAATGTTTTCCCTTTTCACATTACTTTTTCACTTTTTCACTATCCGATTGAAAAAAAAATTAAAATTATCAAAAAATCTGATTGAATTTTCCATGTGAATTAAGGATTTTTGAAAATGAAAATTGAAAAAAAATCTGAGAAAAAAAAACCAGTGGCGTAATAGTAAAATTGAAAAATTGAAGAAAAATTGAATTCGTGCCCTGACCTCGTGCTAAATTTAGTTCGTTGAACGTTCACCAAAAATAATTTTTACTCTTTCCCTTTATCTTAGTTAATTAAATTAGTGTGCGCTCCGCTCTTTTGTCTTTTCTGTTAATTATTAATTTGTTGTCCTCCGAATTTGGGAGCTTCTGATACCATACCAAGGGTTTTCTTTTAGAGTATTGCAATTATTGACAGATTGGTTTGGTTTGGTTTTGGTTTGGTTTTTTTTTTTGCGGGGAAGAAGAGGCGGTGGGGTGTGATTGGGAAAGTGTCCCGGTGGGGTGTGATTCGGAAAGCATCCCGGCGGGGTGTTATTCGGAAAGTGTCCCGGTGCGGTGTGATATGGAAAAAGTGCGAACACGGGGCAAATACAGATATTGAGGAAGTAGTTTGAAAAAAAAAACTCCAGACAGATGACGACGACGACGACCACGACGACACTAATTTCGCGGTGGGATATTCGATATTCCAATTGGATTTTTTTTTTTTAGAATACAAAATTGCTTTGGGAGTGAACGCAGGGGGGGGCGGGTTCGACCCATCAGCTCAACTCTTTATTACTAATTACACCGAAATCCTGAATTGCTGATTTTCCGCCCAAAAATAATAGATTTGGTTTTTTTCTGATGCGTTTGTCATTCAATTTAATTCTATTCTCGCGATTTAGTTTTGTTTCTCCATTTTATTAAAATTGTTACTCTCTAAAAATGCACCGAAAATTGCACTTTTACACTCTTCCACTTACTCTTAAGCATTAAGCAAAACCTAAAAATGGTTTTGTTCAGAATTTATTGAATATCGAATCCGGCGGATTGAATATAAAAATATTACAAACTCAGTTTATAGAAAATTTTGGGTTTTTAAATTAATTTTTAGAGGTTATGTTTTGCAGTAAGATTTTTGTTTTTGTTTTTTTTTTTTACCAATCAAAACCCCGGCATAGGCGGCAAATTAGAAATTAGAAATTAGATTGCAATGTGACTTTCGTTAAGAGACCCTCTTTGTCTGGATTAAGGTTTTCGAGTCAACAAGGCAATTAAAGCCAAAATGAATGGAATAAGATTTTTTGGGGGGGACGGCGGAGTTCACCTCCTAAACAGAACTATCGTCGAGACAGAACCGTGAGCGACGGGGAGAGAGAGAGAGACAGAGAGAAAGAGGAAGAGAATGAAAAATGGAAAAATTAAATTTTTGGTTTACGACGTGGTGCCAATTTTGGTAATTCTGGATGATGTTTACGGACGTGCACGCCCAAATTACCGCGTTGTTTTGCCTTATACGGACAATATGGACATTGATAAGCTGGTGCTTTACCACCACATTCAACATTTTCATGTCGACGTAATGTTGATTTCCAACGATAAACTTTACCGCAATGACGACAATAGAAATTTTTTGAACCATCATCATCACATTTAGATGATTTTGTATCATCATCATCATCATCACCAACACCGCTGTTATTCTCATATTCAGTTAAAATAGAAATGCCACGACGACGATTACTATGACGATGACGATTCTTTGGTGGTTTTGATACATTGAATGTCGACGTTGACTGTTGACTAATATCTTCGTCATCCATTTCCATTGTTCGATTCTTTTGATCATTCTCTTCTTCCTCTTCTTCTTCCTCTTCTCCCTCTTCTGCTCCTCCTTGGTATTCTATCTCTTGTTCTTCTTGTTGTTTTTCTTCATCGTATTCTAAATCTTCTAGTTCTAGTTCTAGTTCTTCACCTTCTACCCCTTCTGCCTCTTCGGCTTTAGCAATAATTGAATAATGCTCATTTGGTGGTTCAATTTTTAGTGAAACTTCTTCGGTTAATATTTCTTCATTATAATGGTCGTCGTAGTCATCGTCGTTCTGTTGTTGTTGTTGTTGTTGTTGTTGTTGTGATTTATCAAGAAATGTATCATAATCGTAATCATCAACGACAGCGCCGGCCAATGCCAACGTAACGATATCTTGTTTTCTAGTATGCGGACGATTTTGATTTGTCCTCTTTTGATTTGATGTCGTTTCCCTTTGATTCCGGTTTACTTTGATTTTTTGTTCTGATGATTTTTTTGTTGATGTTTTTATTTTAGTGGTTGGTGCAGTTGCTGTAAGTGTCGGTGTAAGTGTCGGTGTAAGTTTTAGTGTCGTTGTTTGTGTTTGCGTTGGTGCTGGTGGAATCAATAAAGACATAGTTTTTGTTGTTGGTGTTACATTTCTTAATGTATGGAAAATTTGTATGGTTTTACCACCGGGCGATGATGGCGATGTTGATAAAACACTAATATTTGTACCGGGTATTGTTTGAATGGCATTCGATGCTGATGATTCAGCGGCCAATTTTGCCAATTCACTTGACGTAATTATTCGAACGGTTGGTTTACGTTCAAATTCATCATTTTTAATTGTGGTTGTAGTCGTAGTCGATGGCGGCATTACTTTTGTGACGACACCTTTTTGTGACGACGACGACGACGACGACTGGTTTCGCTGAAGCATTTGTTCATTCCAATTGGTAATTGGATTTTTTTCTTTTGCCGATGGATGAAGTAGTATTAAATCTAAAATATTTGAAAAAAAATAATAATATTTATATATTACATGGAAAGTTTTCAATTTTTGGTAACTCTCCCCCGTGGGCAAAACTTTCACAATTTTCTCAAATGAGCCCCGGTTAGATGGAAAGAGGGGGATAGAGCGGGGGAGGGGGAGATTAGATTAGAAAGAGAGAGAGAGAGAGAGAGAGATTCAAAAGCCCCATCTGTGAATGAACGATGGCGCGCGGCGGTGGTTTATTAAATGTAAAAATGTTTAACGTTAAGAGCGGAAACTTGACGGAAACTTCTTTTTGTTTAGAAAAAACCACGCCGGCCCTGATCTAAATACAAAATAATTTTATTATATTTAAATGTTAAAAAAGAAAATCGGTTTGAAGGGTGGTTGCACCGACGACAGTGCTCAATAATTTGAAATTTATCTTCACAAATTTTGAAAAAAGCGAAAATAAAGTGAGTGTTCGGGATATTTTACAGGGTCATGGTCGTGAGAATCTTACGCCAAACGAGAAACTTAGCCTAACGAGAAACGAATTTCGAAAGTTCTCTTAACTAAACAATTATTAAATTATTCAACGATTTTTTAAATAAAAAAATCGAACAATTAATTAATGAATTAAAAAATACCTAAATCTGTATACAGGGTGGTCGTGAGCCGACAATCGTACGCCAACAAAATTTATTCTCCTAAATTCCTCAAAACTTAACAATTATTAAATTTAATCAACAAAGTAAAAATAATAAAAAGCCAACGATTCATTCAGAATGTTAAAATTTGTATATGTACAGGGTGGTCGCGTAAATATTTACGTTAACGGAAGAATTCTTAGGCTAACGAAAAAGATTTTTGAAAATTCTCTTAATTAAACTGTTTTAATACATTTGTTCGACCATTTAAAAACCAAACAATTCAGTCAAAGGTGCTTAGATTTGTTTACAGGATGGTCGTGTGAATCTTAAGCCCAACGAGAATTATTCTCGTAAATACTGTAAACGAAACAAATTAATTACAATTATTCAATCATTTATACTGGCATAACCAACCAATTCATTTCAGAATGCTTAAATTTGTATATGTACAGGGTGGTCGCGGGAGTCTTACCCCAAACGTGAAACTTATGCGAGTGAAAATGGTATTGTGCGTTTTTTTTGTTTACGGGTAAACGCGAACACCTGAACTAGTCTAAATTTCATTTAACGCCTGATCTATAGTCTAAATACTAGATGAAATACGGTAGAAAATACAAAATGGTGGTAAAGGCGGTGATATTGGTGAATATAAGAACAAAATAAAGGGGGGTGGAAGTGGAGGGGGGGGGGGGGGGGGGACGCAGACCTCAGATATTCCTATATAAGATAGATATTTAAAAACCAATACAAACCTTAATTATTTTATTATTGTATATAAAAAAAATAACTCTCGTTGATTATACGTTGGCTGTTTGTGCACAAACAAAACAAAACAAAATCAAAAAAAAAAAAATTTAACAATAATTTATCAAGGAATCAAACACTTTAAATTAATTATTTTTTTTTTTCAATGTTTCCATTTTTTTCTTTTGTTTAAAGATAAAATTGCACAATAATTATATATTTGAATATAAAAAAAACTTTAAAAATAGTGCACAACAACAACAACAACAACAATAAAAACAAACGTCATTAAACGACTACGAACGAATTATTTACGTTTTGGTTGAAAGTCTACGAGGTTTACAGCCATATGAAAAATATGAATATTTTACGATGGTCCGGCCGTCCGGCGGGTGGCAAAATTCCTACTCCAATCAACTATTGTTTTTTTCTGAACGTTTGCGTGGCGATAGAAATGTCATTTTCTCCACGGGAGGGGGAATTCGGTTTGTAGGGGGAAAACTGGGGAAATTTGGAATAGAATAGAAGCAGACATTTCAGCAGAGGTTGGGACGGGCAATATTATACAAAATAAAAATAACAAATACAGTGGTTAAATTACGTTTCAGTCTGAAGATTGCCACTTTTATTTTTTGATGAATTTAGAAAATTTTCAATCGCCTACCGAAATTGCCTACCGTTCGGGCGCGTCCCTGCCTAATGAATTGGAAAATCCCATACAAGAAATTTCGAGACCTGGTGACCCTTTATCATTTTCAAGTCAAATTTCTTCATCAGAGGTGAAATTAAAAAAATTAAAAAAAACTGAAGGCATTGACCGCTTAAGTAACTCTAAGTCCAGAACAAACAGAACAGGACACGACCTTTTTCATTTCGCCCCATATTTTTAAAATCAAACCCGTTTTCACTTCCGCCGAAAAATTTTATTGCTATGGTAATGAATGACTGTTGGTATCTTCGTGCGCGCCTTCCCCGGAGTGTAAATGTCCAGGTGATGTTTTTATGGAAATTGTTTTTTAATTTCGCCTTTTCGAGTTGGGGAAAGTGTGGCAGTGGGGGGGGGAGATTTTCGGCACTGAAGTGGTGCTTGTAAAAACTTTAAAAACAACGTTTAAAAATCGAGAATTAACTTAAATTAAAGATCCGTTTTAGTCGGAAGATTGTCACTTATTTGATGTAGAGAAATTTTCGACTTTGGTCTACCTCCCTGTCCCCGCCCCCTGCCCCCGACCCTTTCCCCTTCCCCGTCATGGATTGGAAAAGAGCCCAAAAATAGTGACCCGAGACTATTAAACCCCAAATCAATTATTCCACTGTTCCACTGATCGTGAAATGATTTTTCCATGTGGGGAAATTTAATGTGAAAGTTGTCGGTGAATCTAAACTTTTGTTCGGCACCCGCCTTCTAGGCGTAGTCCTAAAGTGAGGGAGAGGGAAGAAGGAGTCGGTCAGTATACAAAGACCTTATTCCTTCTATACCCTGTAAATTACTTCTGAATTTATTCAAATTTTTTAGTATCTTATATATTTTGTCGTTTAAAAAATAACTGCGTTCAACTGAATAATACTAAAAAGGCTTCCTTCAAAATACATATACAATTAAATCAATCAGAAATTGCTTGAAAATCAACGTCAGAAATTCCCTGAACCCTTTTTTTTTTTTTGTGTTATTTTTGAACGAAGTCACTTTTTTTGTCAGATTTTGTCTTACCCCAGGTTTTGGTTCCTCACTCGGGCTTGACCGATTGCCCGCGGTCATCTTCGGATTTGAGTTTTACCGCAAAAAAAATATTCACTAACCCACAGACACACAAATATTTTTTTTAATCCCCCAAAACACCCTGTACCTTTCTTCGTCAAACACTCTCCGATCCCAATTACGAAAATGTTATAATCGTAAGGACAACCCTAAGTATTTCAGTTAATGCGCACATTAAAATTTATATTCAATTTAACATTTTCCGTATTCAATATGACGCAATGTAAGCTTTATCGGCTTTTTTGCTTTCTATATAGAGATTATATAAAATATTACTGTTTTTTTTTTTAATATACAGGATGTTCCGACGCAACACGACAAATACCACGTAATTCTGAAGCTATGCCAGAATCTTATCGTATGGAAAATAGTGAATAAATTCAACATCTATTGATTTAAAGGGTTTTCAGGTGGTACTTGACTTACAGACAAATGAATTAACTTTAAATTGGTTTCACATAAAATGTTTGCTAACCGTCCGTTCAGTTTCGAGGGTGTGTTTTTGTTTTTGTGGTGAGGAAATCCTTATTATGGACGACATAGTGTTGGAATCGCGTTACCGAATGTAAAGTTCTACCGACCAAAACTTCTGCTCTTGCTCAGTAATCGTTGACTGACTGAGAGCAGCCTTCACTCATTTGATATTATTCATCTTTAGAGGGTCGGAGGATAGTTATTTTATTGGTACTTTCGTTCGTGTCCTGTACTTTATTGTATAAGATAAATAAATATATGATAAAGGGTACATATTTTATGGATTTGACACCGGGAGGATGGATGATTGATGAATACCTCGTGTAATTCCGATCCACTCAAGGTTAATTTTGCAGTCTAGTCTTTTAGGCCGTGTGGGGCTCGTCTCGAAGGCTTTTACAAAATCAAGCCCGAAGAAATGATTAGAGAGAGAATATGTAGATTATCCGATAATAAAATTTCGGAAGTTTTCGGAAGGATGCAAAACCGATTCTGTTTAGCTGGCGGTAACAAAATTAATTTTAAACGAGAAATTTTGAAGTTTTATGAAAATTAAATCGTCATCAAATCGACAAATAAAATCCAATTTTTTTTTTACCCTCAATATCTCGGAAACGACGGAATGGGCGTAGCAAAAATTTTATTACCAACAAATTTAACGTTAATTCATTTATCCATAAATCAAATGCCTATCCGGGGTTGTTCACCCGCGATGAATGGTTTTTAGAAATTATAAGCTATGGGATTTTTTTTTTGAATAATTTTTTCATCGGCCTGTATCGATGTATCGATAGATGCTAGAAATTAGACTCACAATACGATTTTTTTGTTAGAAAACCCGACATTTGTAGAGAGAGAGAGAGAGAGAGAGAGAGAGAGAGAGGGATAGAGCGGGAACACCCTGTATATATTAATTTATAAATTATTCAATTTTCTTTTTGGATTGCTCCAATCAAATCAGCAGACAAAAGGCAGATAAAAAAAAAGAAAATTATACAGGGTGTCCCAGTACAGGGTGCCAACCCGAAACAGGCAGGTTCTACACCTCATTTCCAATCAAAAAATGTATGGCGACCCCATGTCTATCTGCCTTGGTTTTCGAGCTAGCCCGAAAAAACGATTTCGTTGAAGTTCAAGGTAGTACGTAGATGTTATTTACCATATCTCAGCAACCACTTATCGGAATCCAATAATTATAACCTTGTTGGAAAGGTATTTTAAATATCTTTAACTCTTTCTAATAACATAAACATCGGCGACAATCCCTCTTCCTGCTATAGCTGGTCAAACACAAGAAATTTCAACGGCCTCAAATGTTTTTGTTATTTTGCAAGGCGAGAACTATAGAACTTTTATGTTTATCAGCTGTCGGTTTTTAGAAAAACTTCTTTGATGTTTTAGCTTTAATTTGATGTACAAACTTTTAAAATATGTCAACTCGTCTTAGAGATATGACGAAAATAATATTGAAATATGACGAAAATAATGCAAATTTTTCAAATATTTAAAACACATTTATTAGATTGCAAAGTTCAATGTTCTGTTGTTATCGCGTTATCTAGGTAACATAACTTCAAGGGATTGCAATTAATTCAATGGTTACTTAGAAATAAAAACAGTTAAATTTATTACCATCATAAATTCATTCAATTCTTTTGTTTTTTATGCTACATCTCTTCGGCATTTGTATGTTACATTGTTTTACGTTTAATATTCATTAGAAAATTAAGTTTGTTTTATAAATAATAATTTGGAAGTTTGAAACGGTAAAAACCAGTAAAAAATAAATTTCAGAAGTGTATAGTGTTGTACTAAGTTTAATTTAAAGCAATATCACTTTAGTCACTTTCAAATTGTGTATTAGCGGATATGGTATATGTTTATTGATTTTGGGATGGTAATGCCAGCAAAGCAAAGGCCGAATACCAAATTCGATTTCCAAATCGAATACAACCATCAAGAAAATCGTTTTCAAACATATTTAGGAAACTAAGAACTACTGGTATACCTTCGCAAGAAAACAAGAACGAGTACATAGAAGTTCTCGCGATGAAGATGTTATGGATATGGGCGAAGCAATTCCAAGAATGATTCGAAATCAATTAATTGGTCCATACTTTCCACCTGGGTGGCTGGATTCAGATTCATATTTAGTTTTTTTGCGAAATAGGTTATTCGATTTACTCGATGATGTTAATTTAGCTGATTTGCGATTCATTCATTTTCAACATGACGGTGCATCCCCACATTTTGCACGAAGTGTAAGAGAACACTTAAATGACACATTCGGTCAAAGATGGATTGAAAGAAATGGCCCATTAAATAGCCACCACGGTCGCCAGACCTCACACCATTAAATTTTTATTTATGGGGGGTTTGTAAAGACATGGTTTATAAAACACCAGTTCATACCAGGGAAGATTTAATACATGGCATTAATAATGCGTTTGAAGTTTTAAAAAATAATCCGAATCAAATTCGATCGGCTACTAAGGCAGTATTAAAACGGTGTCGAATATGTCGATCACATAATGGACACCATTTTGAGCAATTTTTGTAATAAAGATTTAAATTTAATTTAATAAATATGTTTTAAATTTTTGAAAAATTTGCATTATTTTCGTCATATTTCAATATTATTTTCGTCATATCTCTAAGACGAGTTGACATATTTTAAAAGTTTGTACATCAAATTAAAGCTAAAACATCAAAGAAGTTTTTCTAAAAACCGACAGCTGATAAACATAAAAGTTCTATAGTTCTCGCCTTGCAAAATAACAAAAACATTTGAGGCCGTTGAAATTTCTTGTGTTTGACCAGCTATAGCAGGAAGAGGGATTGTCGCCGATGTTTATGTTATTAGAAAGAGTTAAAGATAGTTAAAATACCTTTCCAACAAGGTTATAATTATTGGATTCCGATAAGTGGTTGCTGAGATATGGTAAATAACATCTACGTACTACCTTGAACTTCAACGAAATCGTTTTTTCGGGCTAGCTTGAAAACCAAGGCAGATAGACATGGGGTCGCCATACATTTTTTGATTGGAAATGAGGTGTAGAACCTGCCTGTTTTGGGTTGGCACCTTGTACTGGGACACCCTGTATTTTAACAGTTAAATTCAAAGAGAAAGTATAACGATTATTGTTTGATCTACCTAAGAGTTTCTTCCCTCCAGGTCGGCTTCAGTTTCTTAAATTTTGTATTTATTCGATTTGGATTATAAAGATTAATTGATGTTCTACTATTAAGGTTATTGATTGAAAGTCGATTGAAGTTGCTTGAGTTTCACGGTTTCGGCATAAAAACCAATCGAAAATTTGACATTGTTACCGTTTAATAAAAAAGGTCCCGTCACATCCCAGTTGGCCGATTTTTTATTTTTTTTTTTGGGGGGTTCTAAGGTTTTCAGGAGGTAAACCTTATTTGTGCTTCTAAGGTTTTCAGGCGGTAATTATGGTTTGAATTATTCCAGTCCATTTGAAGTACATCAAAAAAAAAAAAACATTGCAAAGATGCCGGAACTTTATTTCTTAGAACGCGCTTAAAAAAAAAAGTGTTATGACCTAGACGGATTGGCATCCAAATAACCCGGATGGTAGGTGGAACGACCGGAACCGTACATTATAATAATGAAGAATATGGCGAGTATTCATCAAATATCAGAAATGATGGAAGGATGCTAAAAAGGACTCAGCACAATCAAGGACCAAAAAACACTTGGACCGAAATTAATAGTACGGTTCTTAGCATATCGCGAGGAACTCTTAAAAATTTGATGGATTTAACAACTGGACATGAACGGAGTTCAAGCGGTATCTAGTGGGAATGAATATTCGTAAAGAAGATAAGTGCCTTTAGACTCCCTTTTGAGGATGAAGAAAGTGTTCGTAAGTTTCCGAAATGTCCGCATTGTGTGCAAGTTTTTATAGACCATATGGATTAGGGTGACCGGACGCCCGTCACTCTCTAAGGGAAGAGTTGGATCGGTTTTCCTTCATTTAGTTACTTGGTAAATGTGTACGGGAAAAATATCACAATATTAGATGGAGCGGTTTTAGTTTTTAGGCCAATGAATGCATGAATATAGACGCGGAAGACATTCACGATGTAGCAGCTAATGACCTAGAGGGGTCAAGTGTTTTTTTTTTTTGTGGATTCAAGTTCCCAATCCAAAATAAAGTGTGATTTTTTAGCTATTATCTTTTTGGCAACACTGGTTTTGGCAACAGCTGACGCACGTTTCGTGTTTTGTTTCGTGTACTGTCAAACATCTTCAGTTTGGTCTATAATTTAACCATGAATCGTCTTACAAACAACGAACAACGCTTGCAAATTATTGAATTTTATTATCAAAATGCGTGCTCTCTTGAGAAAGTTCATCGCGACGAAATTGTGTTCAGCGACGAAGGTCATTTTTGGATCAATGGGTGGTACGTAAATAAGCAGAATTGTCGATTTTGAAGTGAATATCCTAGCCAGAAGCATTGCAACAGCTACCAACCAATGCATCCAGAAAAAGTCACATTTTGGTGCGGTTTATGAGCTGGTGGCATCATTGGATCGCACTTCTGACGTAAGATGATGCGAATCGTAACGTAACTGTGAATAGGTGAGCGCACGGTAGCGAGATGATATCCAACTTTTTTTTGGTACAAAATACAAGAGCTTGACTTGCATGACATGCGATTTTAACACATGCCGGTGCCACATGCCGCACACACAGCACGCGCAACAATGGACAATGGATTGAGAGGCGAGAGTTCGGTGAACATTTTATTTCACGTTCGGGACCGCCGGTTGGCAATTGGCCGCCTAGATCGTGCGATTTAATGCCTTTAGACTATTTTTTGTGGGTCTATGTTAATTAAAGCTCATGTCTGTATAGACAAGCCCGCTTCAATTGACAGACATTGGAAGACAGACAACATTGAAGCATTTTTTTGTCGTGAGATACCGGCCGAAATGTTTGAAAAGAGTATGCCAAAATTGGACTAAGCGGATGGACCATTTGATGGACCGCAGTCAGTCGGTCAACATTTGCATGAAATAATCTAATCAAACATTAAATTAATATATGGACCGTACTATCGATGTTTTTCAAATAAAGATTTCATGCATTTTTCTGAATTTTATGTGTTTTTTTCTCTCGAAAAACTTGCCTATAGCTTTTAAAAAATCACCCTTTATTAATCTAATGTAACCCCGTGTATTAGCCCGAATTTTTCTGATTAGGTTTGATACTGATTTTTTAAAGGGTGAACCGATTTTTTTTTTTTTTTATTGTCGTCGGTACATTTGAAGTAAATTATAAAAGGGAAAAATTAAAGCTTAAGTTCTAAGAAAGAAAGGTAATTTAAATAAAATAAAAAAAGAACTGTTTTTCCGGCTGTTGTAAGCGATCCTATCCTATGGCTATTCCGGAGCCATAATTCCGAATCATATAATAATATATAGCGAAAAAATTTTTATATTTGACAAATTCAAAATTCACCATTTTCGCAAAAAAAAAAGGTGAATAAATCAAAAAAAAAAAAGGGGTGAATAAATTCAAAAAAAAAAACACTCACCACACTCCGTATTAATTGCTTGTATATTATCCGTTCCAAATTTTGTATATTTTTGCATTTGATATTGTTGTTGCGGCTGTTGTTGCAGTTGTTGTTGTTGTTGTTGTTGTTGTTCATTTTGATATTGTAAATTTTTTGTCGTCAAAGTGAAACAATTATTTTTTGTTGATACAACAATATTTTGACTTTCCAATAAACAATCGTTAAGGTCAATTTTATCATCTGTTAAATGGTATTCTATTGTGTAATGAATGATGTTAGAGTAGAGTAGAGTAGAGTTTTTTTTAATTGGTTGTTTGAAGATTCGGGGATCAAGCAAAACGATGATGATGATGATGATGATGATCAAAACACATAAAAAAAATAGAAAAAAAAAATTAAAAAAAATTAGTAAAATATAGCAAAAAAACAAAAAATTAAATGACCATTAAATTAAATATTAATTAAAAAAAAAACTAAAAACCGGAATTAAAATTAAATTAAATTAAAAGAAAAAACTCCATTTTGTTTAAATTTTTCATAACCTAATTTTTTTTATTAATTAATTTAAAATTTTGTTTTTTACTACTTTTAATAATACAAAAAAAAAAAACATAATAATAATAATAAAATTTTTTAAATCAAATTAAATCTTTCTTAAATCAAATATTTCAATTCCAAGAGATGTCAGGATATTTTGAAGACGCCGTCCCTGGCTTTGTATTCGATTTTTTTTTCGTACATATCAATGAAAGGATTGTAGACGCTGTTGATGATGCAGATGATGATGATGATGATGAAGTAGCGTTCGACGGCAACGATGATGATGATGATGATGATGATGATGATGATGATGACGATGACGATGATGGTAATTGTTTATTTTTAATATATTGTGAAATTTGATTTGTTATTGAAATTTCGGACATTAACATTTTGGAATTTGATAATTTTGATGATTTTGATGATTTCGTATCATTTTTAGCATTTTTAGCGCTTTTATCATCAACTGCTAGATCACTTCTAGCATTTCTAGCTCTTTTAACATCAACTTCTAGATCATTTCTAGCTCTTTTAACATCAAATTCTAGATAATTTCTAGCCGCACTTCTAGCGCTTTTAACATCAACTTCTAGAACATTTCTAGCCGCACTTTTAGCTCTTTTAACATCAAATTCTAGATCATTTCTAGCCGCACTTCTAGCGCTTTTAACATCAAATTCTAAATCATTTGTAGCATCTCTAGCATTTCTAGCGCTTTTAACATTAACGATTGCTACTTGGGCATTTTTATTATCGAATCGAATTTTTGAAAAATGTTGATTGGCAGCCATTGGATTATTCACCACCATTTTTTTGGTGGATTTTTTTGTTGAAAACTGATAGAAATCCGCGCCTGAATTGAGAGAAAGAGAGAGAGAGAAAAACAAAAAAATGTTTTAATAAAAATATTCAAATTATTAAATTTTTCTGTTTATTAATTAAAAATAGAAGAAACAAAAAAAAAAAACATTAAAGAATTAATTTTTTTTTTATTTTTATTCAATTTTCAATTCATTAATTTATGTTTTTTTTTTATTTTATCGATTTGTGATGGAATTTTCCATCACCAAATTTTATTATTCACAATTTCAACAATATCAATTGATTGTTGTTGTTGATGTTGCCGTTTAATGTGCATATTTAAAGCGTGTCGGTATCGCGTCACATACGGACAATATGAACAAAATTGTTGTGGTTGAATACCGCATTCATGTCGTAAATGACGTTGTAAATTTTTTTTATACATATAAGTTTTTGGACATTGTGGACATTGATGACGTAACGATGACGTTGATGATGAATGATGTTGTATGGCGGCCAAAGTGGTCGCCGCCTGCGGCGACGAGGTTGTTTCGCTCCACCCCCCCGGTTGATTATTATTAAATGAAGTTAATGAATAATGGGTCCAACCATGATGATGATGATGATGAAGATGATGATGAGAATCATTAATATTAAAAGCGGCATTGCCATAAGTAGCAGCTGCCGCGGCCGCCACCGAATCGTCTCCTTCTTCATTATAGAAATTTTCTAAAGCTTCTAGATTATAATCTGAATGAATTATAGAAAGAAAAAAATATATACGCACACAAATCAAATACCATAAAACACACAAAAACAAAATTAGCCACGGACGATTTTTTTTGTTATATGTGGAACTTAACAATACTTTCTTTTTTTTAGTTACAATACAAATTTTTTTTTTTTTTTTTTTTTCAAAAAAGATACGAGAACGAACAAAAACAAACAAATACACATAAAAAGAAAATAATGTGTTAGGGGTTAGAGAAAGAGAGAGAGAGGGGAGAGAGGGGGCACTTTTTACTATTGATAAATGATATTAAATTGTCCTATTGAAATAGGATCTTTTTTTCTCTTTATCTCTCTAAATATATTTCGACTTTTCTATCTCTTCATCTCTTAATCTCTTTATTCTCTATCTCTTTATCTCTTAATCCCTTAATCTCTTTATTTCTTCTTTTCTTTATCTCTTTATCTCCTAATCTCTTAATCTCTTAACCTCTATCTCTATCAAATTGTCTCTATGGATATAGAGATAGAGACAGAGAGATAAAGAGATAGAGAGATAAAAAGATAAAGAGATAGAGAGATAAAAAGATAAAGAGATAGAGTGATAAAGAGAAGCACACAAAAATTAAAAATTATCACCGATACATTTTTCTCGGTGTATCTGTGTATCTCTCTTGCCTCTTTTTTCCTTTGGCAGTCCCTTTGCTAGGATTGTTTGTATGTTAGTCTGTCGCATCTGTATGTTTATCTCTTTGATGTTATCCCTCGACCTCGACGATCTCGATTCTCGACATCAACGTCCTCGACATTGACAACCCCGGCGGTAAGAAAGAAAAGACCTTTTTTCATTGTCACTTTAGCGCATTTAACACATTTTTTACAGTTATTATTTGTTTTACTCCTAAAATGCCTCGAAATGTCTCCAAAAAAAAAAAAAACGCGTCAGACAGCCAATTTTGTTACTGAGAATGGGAGAGTGGGGCATATTATAATGTCACCGAGAGACCGGGAATATTACTGCGGAAACAAATGAAACACGAGAAAGAGACTGTTTTATCCAGCGCCGTGAAGTTTAAAAAAAAACAATCATAACACTTTGGCAATTACGATAGTATCCGCCGCGGACGTTTCGTGGAAATTTATTTGTTAAATTCAATCGTGTCCTCCAAAATGTTTACCCCCACCCATTTCACAGCCGAAAGACTAAATTTAGCTAAATTCATGGAAAATTTTTAAAATAGCTAAATTTATGCGAAAAAAAGATTAATCTGGCGTTCAACGAACTTTAACGGCCGTTTTTGTTTGGTAAAAGAAGAGAACTTAAATTTTTTCTCCAATTTTTGTTAATTTAGTAATTTAAAAAACGAAAAGTTACGTTTTTTTCGGATTTTGGATACGCCTCTGGATTTTTTCTTCTTTCTTGAATTTTCAATTTACTTGAATTTTATTTTATTTTATTTTTCTTCTATGCAAAATTGCCGGAAAATTTTGATTAAATCAAAGAAAATTGAAAGAAAATTGATTAAATTAAACAAAAAGATTAATCCAGGGACGTATCCAAAACAAAAATTAATTTGGAAAATCGTTTTAAAGGGCACGATTTTTTACACGAGACTCTACCGTTCCGCTACTCTATCGTCATACTCTGTTGTCTGTAAATCAAATGGCGAACGATAAGGCGAATTTGAAAAAAATAAGTACAATTTTTTTTTTGTTTTTGTTGGAAGAGTCTCTTGACTTGAGTACTACGTTGACTAAAACCTATTGTCTAGAGTTAAGGAGCCCGAGATACAGCTCATGGCACCGTGACCAATAAGATCTATTGAGTTTCTCTTTATTTCTTTTCCTTACACAAGACATCAATCACCAAAAGAATTTTATTCGTTAGCCTGGCAGAATCGCAGTTAGCGCCCTCAAAAACCCTCTACGGAATTCTATTACCGGGCAACAAATGTTATTTAAAAACCACACACACACACACACACACATTTCAGGACGGTCCTCGACAACAACACAAACGCCCAAAGTAAAACAAATTCAATGATGAAGAAGTTGCATTTTGAAACTCAATTGGAAAATCAATCCCATTGGAAAATTAATCCCACTGGAAATTGAATTAATCAATCATAAGGAAAATGTGGAGTGTCTCCTAAAAAATCACAAAAAATCACAAAAAAAGGGGAGAGTGACCACCTAAAAAAATCTTCCAAAAAAAAAAATAAAATTTATATTATTCTATAAATGAATAAAAATTAAAAAAAAAAAAAAATACTAAAAATTATTTAAATTTTTTTTAATTTATAAAAAACAATATTTTTTTTATTTTTACTTAAAATTAAAAACAAAATACATTTTTCTCTGTTTTTGTGTTTGTTTTTTTGTCTAAAAGAAGATATTTCTGTATTCTAAAAATAAAACATAAACAATCGGATTAAAAATGGTTTTTGTTTGTATTTGTTTAACCCTGTCACAGTGGCGCATTTACAACAACACTTGTTCACGTAAACGGATCATGAACAAACCGGTCGGATACAAAACCGGGTAAAATTTGATTGGTTATAAATGGCTCAAGGTTAGGAAGACGCGTGAGGTGTAGGTAAATGTGGAGGTAAAGTTGAAGTTGAAGTTGAGGGTGATTGTGAAGTTGAAGGTGGCAAAGAAACCCAATAAAGAAAAATTGTAGGTAAGATTTTTATTTTTATGCCTTATAGCTTATGGCTTTGTCTGTTATGAATTTACTTGGTTTTATGTACCTATTTGACATTTGGTTTTTTTGGCAGTCTTTTGGCGGGTGGAATGAAGGCAACTTCATTTAGAGTAGTTTTTATGAAACTAAGAAACATTTTTCTTTCTTTTAAACATTTTTTGTAAAATGTAAATATTTTTGTGTGAAGTGAAATTTTCACTTGACGTATGAATACGTAGAAAACGCGCGCAAAATTGCACAAAAAAAATGTTTCCTTACAAAAAAAATCTTGCGAAAAAAATGAATCATCTCTAATCAATAATTGAAGTTAAATAAGTAAGCGGACCTGAAATGGTTGAATCTTAACGAAACAAAATTCAATGCGGTTTTGTTCGAAATATTTCCACTTTACCTCACATACAACCATCGTACGGGGTACGCGTTTTTGTCCTTGTGACAATAAATCGACGTTACATCACTGACGGGAATATTATCAATTAGGATAATGTCCCATCTTAGCCAGCCAAAAGAATACGTTTCAATAAAATTCAATATAAAATTTGCAAATTGGGGTCAAAATGACCCAGTTTGTTCCTCGACGTAAAATCACCGTATTCTCGATTAGGATCATTCCAATTGCTGAGTGCGTGATTCCACAAAAAAGTTTCTGGAAACTGCTCGATTTATTTCTAATCATTTCTAACAACCAGTTGTGTAATTTAAGAGTGTAAAATAAACTCTATCGAGATAGAGAGAGCGGGAGAGAAAGAGAGAGAGAGATGGAGAAATAGAGATCATGCACTTTTCCTCTTTTCTACAAATATGAAAATTTTGAAACACAGTGAGAGAGAAAGAGCGGGAGAAAAAGAGAGAGTGAAATAAAATTAATTTAATTGTAAAATAAACTGTATCAAGTTAGAGACCATACACTTTTTCTTGTTTCTATTGGAACATTTTGAAACACAGTGACAGAGAGAGAGAGAGAGAGATAGATATAGAGCGTTTTTTTACTTTCATTGAAAGCTATGTGGAAGATAGCGGAATCGGAACCACCCAGCACTGCAATCCTTGACCTGACATCTAATCCGCGAAAGCGGACCGGATTGTCGTAGAAGAGGATGGAAGGTGCGAAAACAACTGCTAATGGACGCTGCTGGATAGATCAGTGAAAAGCCGGACGAAGAGGTAACAACACTTCAGATAATTTACGACACCGAAAGGAGGCCAACAGGATAAGAAGTGCAATTTATCAATTCGCAAGGTACACACCGTCGAATGAATATCGGCACACCGGACGGAGTTTGGATGGATTTCAGGGAGCAAATGTCTCCAGGGAGACATTAAGACCTGTTTTACGGTTTAAGAAACCCAAATGGCAAAAAAAAAAAATAAAAAACACATGAGAAACCATGCGTAGATGATGGTCCTAAGTCATGCACACTAGAACACATCCAATGCAATTTCCATCCACGGGAAGCACAGGATCCAAATCGACTCGGAATGTAGGGGGCTGACGCTCTGTGACTGTGACGAGGGTTTCGTCCGTCAGGCCATTGTGGGATCAGCAGAACCGTACAGAACTGCAATTAGTTTAAGTATGGCGGCGGCCATAAGAACTAAGGACCAAGTCGACGAGAAGTGTTCGGATTAATATCCAATTAACATATCAGAAATGTGATGGAAGGACTCCGTGTAAAAAGACTCAAACACAATCTAAAAAATCTGAGAAAACACTTGGACTCTGACAGTTGGAGACCAATACCAATAGGGCGCAGTCATTAGATCATTAGAGTACGTCAGGTCAAAGGTTCTCAAAAGATGTCGTGAGGAACTATTAGAAAAAATTAGTGAATGGCTGAACACAACTGAAGACATTGCGGAAATCTTAGCCCCAAACCCAAACCCAATACTTATTGAAAAAAAAAACAGATAAATTTGTGGTCAAAATGACCCGAGTTACAAATTCGAGATCCTGACTCACAGGTGACAGGGTTAACCAAAAACAAAAAAACAGAACAATTATTTTTTAAATAAACTTTTTACTTTGAAAAAAAAAAAAAACAAAAAAAATTTACATTAATTTTGTTCTTTTTTTTTGTAACGAGAGATTCTCTAAAATAATAAAAAATTAATGTTTTTTTTTATAGACAATTTACATTAAACAGCCGCCCGCCCACCCCCAAATTACTAAAAAATTTTTTTGCACCCTCTCTCTCTCTCTCTTTCAAATTGAATGTTTATCGATAATATGATATTTTAATGAATCTTTTCGGGTGTACGCTTTCGAACAAATTGTACACCAAAAACGTTTCGGTACACCACATTCCAAACGGATATGTCGTTGTAATGATGATAAAAGTGTATACGATCGGCCACAATTATTTAAACATCGATAAATATTACCGGAATTTTCTAAATTTATTGGTTTTTTCGTTACTTTACGATGTGGTCCAAGTGATAAAATTGGATTTTCTAATATTAAAGTGTTTGGTGTTTGGCAATCGGCCAACGATGTCAAATTGTTTGCACCAAAACCCAACCCAGCCAAGTTCAACAAATCGTCCATTAGCAAACCAAAATGTCCATTAGCACACCACAAAAAAATGGGCATTGATGATTCAGCACCAGCAGTTATGATTGTGATGAGGGTGGTGGTCGTGTTGGTGGTGGTGGTGGTAATGATGAGATGACGATCGGTGTAACCCCGGTGTAGTATTCCGATCCATAGCAAAGCATAGAGACCAGATGAAAAAAGCGCGCACACATAGAAAAAGGTGAACCAACATAAAAAAAAAAAAAAAACAAAAAAAATAGAAAAGAAAAAGGAAATAAATTTAAAAAAAAAAAGTCTAATAAAAAAATTAATTAAATTAATTAATTTTAAAGGCTAAATTTAAAAAAAAAAAAAAACTATTTACAATTTGAAAATAAAAAACAAAAAAGAAAATTTATTTTTAAATAATTATTTAATTATATTTTAATTTTAAATTTTCTTAATTTTTTTAATTATAATTTTTTTTTTCCAAAAATTTGCAAAGGGAAAAAAAATGATAGAAAATTTTTTAATTAATTATGAATTTTTTTTCAATTTGGATGTGCCGTTGCAAAATGATTTAATAATGACGCTTTTAATTGACAATTAAAACCACATAAATGACATTTAAATATGAGTTTTGATGGATTTTGTTTATTTGTGCGTCCGTAACGTTGATAGGAAATAATGTCAATGACTTGTGGTGGAGATCCGGAAGGTGCAAGAGTAGGAGGAGGCGGAGGAGTCGGAGAAGTTGGACGGATAATAGGACGAGGATTCAGGCGGGTCAATTTCGGTGCCGTAGGATTGAGGATTGTCATTATACTGGGACGGCCACCAGCAGCCGCAGCAGCAGCAGCAGCATCAACAGCAGCAGGTGCAGTGGTGATGGTTGTGGTGCAGGAACCCGTTGGAATTAATGAAAATGTATTTGATTTCAGTGGCGTCGGTAAAATTCTTGAAGTGACCCCCTTTCGTTGAAGTTGGAATTTATTTGATAATATTTTGATTTTTTCCCCCCGATTATCGTCGTCACCATTTTCTGAAGAATTTCTTCTATTCAATTCCAGTTGAGATTGTGATTGAAATGGCGATGGCAGTGGCGGTGCCGGTGCCGGTGGTGGTGATGGCGGTGACGACTCTGCTGCTGCTGCTGCTGCTGGTAATTCTATTTTTATTCGTTCAATTTCCATTTTCATCTCACCTTCATCGTCCATATCATAATTAATTAATTCAATGTAAACATCCTCGGGTGATGGTGGGCTACTGTTGAGCGTCTCTAAACAGAATAAATTATTTGCGGAAAGAGAGAGAGAGAGAGAGAGAAAGAAAAAAATAATAAAAAAATTGTTTTTTTTTTGTAAATAAAATTTTTCTTGTTTTGTTGTCTAATCTAACAAAATCTAACAAAATCTTTTAAAAAAAAATCTTAGAATCCTAGTTTTTTTAATAGAATTTTTATTTTTTTTTAAATATTTTTTACAAATAAAATACAGTACAAAAAATACTTTAACATTTAATTAATTTTGTTTGTTTTTTTTTTAATTTTTACAATATTTTTTTTTTTTTTTTGGTTTAAATAAAAGTAAAACAACAGCAAAAAATAAAATAAAATAATTAATTTTCTTTGGTTCGTTTTTTTTTTTTTTTTGGTTTTTTGATATTTTTTTTATTAAATTTAATTTAAAATTAATTAAATATTTTTTCAAGGTAACAATAAAATAAAATTATAGAATTTTAATTAAATATGAATAATATTATGTTATTTGGCGACGCCGGCACTGGTTTTATGATGTGTAGGGGGTGGCGGAAAGTTTTTTTCGAAATCGAATTATAATTTTTCATCAAAGGCGAAGAGGAAATACAAAAAGTGTTAGATTTCTTAGATAATTATTTCGCAAAACGTAATATTTGCCGAGGTATTCAATAGAATTTATTTAAAATGATTTTATTATTTTAAATTTATGGATTTTTTGGTAAAATTCCCTGGAAATTTTTCGACTTTTTCAGACTTTTCCTGAATTTTCCTTAGTTTTTTTTTTGTCTCAAGCTCCAACTGATTCTGGTCGTAAGTGGATTTAATCCGATATCTGCTTGTATTCCCTTTCTCCCCTGAAAATTTTCCGTAAGTTCTGCAATTTTCAAATTTTTTCGAATTTTCGAAATTTTTCGAACTTTTTCGAATTTTTTTCGGAACTCGTAATGGAATTTTTCGGAAACGGACTCAACTTGTATGGTTTTACCACCATATTTCTTTAATTACTAAACCGAATTCAATTGGAATTCTGCTCGAAATTGAACTCCCTCCAACACCTCCTTCAATCCATCCATCCATCTTCGTTGGAAATTTTCGGTAATTTTTCGAACTTTTCCGAATTTTCGAACTATTTTGTATATTTTTTATAGAATTTTATAGTTATATTTTATATAAAATTTTATAGTTATATTTTTAAAATTTTAAGTTACCGAAAACAACCGAAAAAAGATAAAAAAAAAATAAAAAAGCTTCAAATTCATGGGTAACGATTTAGAAAACGAAATCGATTTGGGGGGGGGGGGGGAGGGGGCGATGATATTCAGAAACAAAACAAAAGATCAATTAATGAAATTAATTTGTTATTATTTTTATTAAAACATTTTTCCCTTTGAGATCCCTTTGAAAATTTATCGATTTTTTTGGAATTTTCGAACATTTTCGGTGGGTTTGGTTAGGCGTCTACAATAAATATTGTACCTTAAATCACCTTAAATTGAAAGTACCTTAAATCAAAAACGTATATTAAAACAAGAAATACAAAAAAAATTCAGAAAATGCTGAAAAATGCAGTTGATTCGAAAAAGAAAGGTCGAAAAAAAAAAATTTGAAAGGTCGAAAATTTACAAAGGGGTAAAAATAGGGGGAAGGGGATAGAAAAAGTTGTCGTACGGCGGCTAGTTTCAAATAGAATTCCAATATTGTTATAGTCCTTAAAATACGTACGACATCTTACAAGTTCGAAAATTCCGTAAAATTCGGCAAATTTTCCTGATGGATGTTCGAAAAAGGCTTAGAATTTCTGATAATAGAAACGAAAACATGACATTCGTGGAAATATTCCGAAACAAAACAGAAAAAAATCAATGAATTAATTTGATTTTTGTTTTATATTAAGGCTTATTACATCATATTAAGGCTTTGCCAATTTAAGTAATGCTTTTTATGAAATGCCGACGGCAGACGACGGCAAATGTCAAATTGAAAATACATGCATTTCAATGTAGGTGCTTTTTATGAATATTTGACGGCGGACATGTCGACGGCTGACGGCGGACATTGATATTTTTTCTTCTATTGCCGTCGGCTGACCGTCGTCCAAACTTCATTTTTCATTTTATTTACATTTTATTTAATTTTTATGATTTAATTTCATAATAATAAAATATCCTGTTAATTTACAAACTAATAAAAAATGGAATTATTTAACAGCAATTGGTATGTATTATTAAATTTCGGTTTTTTTATCCAGGCAAAATAAATTTCAGAAAAAGCACATTTTTTTTATATATCACAAATATCATATTTGTGATAAATAAAATATTTTCATAGAAATCGAGGCTTTAGCGAATTTTTTGAGGTTTCTGAGAAACCCACAAAGAAACCGATTTTAATTGGAATTCTATTCGAAAATCGGCTCCTTCCAACCCTTCCTTCTATCCATCCCCCACCCCCCACCCCCTTGCAAATTTTCGGTTATATTTTTTAATCGGTCTTTCAGTCCATCTGATCTGATGGTTCGACCGTAAGCCCGCGCCTACCACAACAACATTTGATATACTGTTCGAAAATGAACTTCTGTCTTGTCCGTCCGTCCGTCCGTCCGTCCATTCATCTTCTTCTATCCTACCCTCTCCAGCTTAAGAGTTTTTCGGACTTTTCCGAATTTTCGGGCTTTTTCAAACTTTCTGGACTTTTTCAAAATTTACAGATCGAGTTTTTGGGACTTCTTATTGTATCCATACAAATCTTTTGGGTTTCTTACCAACATTGGGCGAAATTTTCCATTTTTTGAGGAAACTTTTTTAATGTTTCTACTTGTCCAAAAATTTTCAATTACCCGATAGATTATTTCTATTTGGACAAAAAAAAAATTAAATAATGAAATTCTTTTCTCATCATCATCATCAATAATAGGCATAAAATCTATTTAAAATACAGAATCTCCCCGGTACCAAAATAGTTCCGCACTCAACCCATTACCATTACCAATACCACAGTTCCTGTGACATTATTTCCAGCAAAAGGGCTTGGTATGAAGAGTGAATCGAATAATAAAGATCAACCGAGATATTGATTGGCTCAAAGTGGAAAAAAAATTTGATTGTTTTTCTTCAAATTCTTTCCATAAAAATGAAAAAATTTCATTTTCCCGGAAAAAATGCTCATAATATCCCAAGTAACATTTCATGTTTTGTTTTATCCCAAGTAACATTTTTTGTACATAAACGTCTTTAACAGCTCGATCATACACAAAATTTAAAGCATTGTTACTCATTCAACAATACAATGGCGAATGCTGTCAAAGCGGTAAACTTTTGTATAGAAAGAACTTTAATGGAATTTTAAGACATCGATATGTGGTGCAAAAAAAAAAAACACAAAAAAAAAACAACTTTTTTTATCATGAAAGGTTTTTTTTTTTTAGAAAAATTCATTTTTCTTAGATGAATTTGACGAAAAAAATATCCAGTTTTTCTAGTTGGATGTTGGAGCTGCGCAATATCTCGAATATGGAGTCAACCTAGAAAAAATTTTATAAGCCTTCAAAAATTAAAGATTCATTTCATTTGCCAAAAAAAAAAAAACAATTGCCTGTTGGTTATTCTATGGTTTAGAAGTAGTGATGTGGAAATTTACTGAATGTATTCGTCAAAACACCCTGTAATTCAATAGGTCGTCAAAATTGAAATAAAGAACGACGATTTCTTGTACTGAAAATAGTCCCAGGAAATATTACGTTTATAGAGTCTAGCGCATTTGGACTAGAACTACTAGAACACTCCAACTTCCACCACCCCCCCCCCCCCCCACACCCCACTCCTTCCGCTTCCCCTCCCCTGTTTGTAATTTTCAAATACAAAACATTAACAAAAAAAAACTAAATCAACAAACACACAAAAAAACACAAAAAAAAAAAAAACTTTAAAATATTACAAAATTTTCTAAAAAAAAAAAAAAAAATTAATTTAAATTAATTAATTAATTATCTAATAAATTCGTTAATTTTATAAAATACACAGTTTTTTTTTTCTTCTAGAAAACATTTTCTGAAAAAAAAACACAATAATTTTTTTTGTTTGTTGTTTAAATTCCATTTTTAATTCCTTCTTTCTTCCATTTCCAGTCAACTGGAAAGACTTTAAAATTAAATATACGTAATTGTAATGTACGTAATTTTAATGTACGTAAATGTAATGTACGTAATGTCACGTACGTAATTGTAATGTACGTAATGTCACGCACGTAATTGTAATGTACATAATGTCACGTACGTAATTGTAATGCAACGTACGTACGTATTATGACTGAAGACAAATTTTTGGTTTTGGATTGACTGTGAACATTTTTTTTTTTTGGTTTGTTTGCTTTTTTTTTTTGGTTTTTGGTTAAAGATAATATTTTACACAAACACCCGATTCCAGGTGTCTTTTTAAATGTGAACCCTGTGAAAATCCTTTACCGCACATAACGCAACGAAAATTTTTTTGACCACCACATTCATAACTGCGCTACCGTCCAAAAGGTGCCAAAAAAAAAAAATAGTGTCCAACAAAAAGAATCCAAAAGTTATTCAAAAACAATTAAAAAAAAAAAAAATGCGTAATTTTCAATGCGGCGACGACGAAAATTAGTGACGGCGGCATTCCAATATGTTATAGTTAAACATAACCAAAAAAAAAAAAAAAAAAGAGAAAAAATACAAAATGAATTAATATTTTTTTACGAAATTTAATTCATCAACAATCACAACAACAACAACAAAGTAACCAAAAAAAAAAAACATTACCGTATGTGACGTTGCAGTGAACTTGCATCTTTATAACTTTTATTACAATGTGATCGGGGACATTCATAACGACCATCTGCATTTAAATTTACAAATTTTGTTAAATCGGAAAATTTTAAACTATACCAAATGTCATGTTGATGTTGATGTTGACTGCTATCGTTCATCATTCCACCTGTATCTGTAATATCATCATCATCATCACATCATCATCAAAACAGTTTGAAGAAGATAGTAGAAGAAGAAATGAAAAAACCAAAACGAAAAAAAAAAACAAAAATAGAAGAAAGAAAAAAAATTTTAATTAATAAATTTCGAAAATATTCGAAAAAAATGTTTTCGAAAATTGTAAGTAAATTTTTTTTTTGAATATTTAATAATAACACACATGTTTAAGTTTTTTTTTTAATAAAAAAATGTATATGCCTTTATTTTATTTTTTTCCTTAAAATACAAAATATTATGATGGAAATGTTTTTTTTTTTTTTTTTTATGGTCTTCTTTTCTCTTCTCTTTTTTTTTTCATGGTCAATTTTCAATTACATTATATTTTGATAAAATTAATAAAAATAAATTAAATAAATAAATATTAAATTTAACACAATTATAATTACAACATAAATATATATATATATATATATAAATTAGGAGAAGGGGCGGAACGCGGCGCCTTTGGGAACATACGATAATTATAATTTTTTTCCCCTTTTCAGCGGCGCTCTCTCTCTCTCTCTCTCTCTAGAAACATTTTGATTTGGGAATTCTATTTCGAAAGATCGGCACAAGAAAAAAAAAAAAATTTGAATGTTAAATTGAATTAAATTTTTCCGGGTACGTCCCTGGTTTTTTTTTCTTGAATTATGGAATTTTGTAGTGAAGAAATCTTAAAAATCTTCTCCCCCAAATTCGTTGTTTTGTTAAAACAGAAATAAATATCGTTGAATTTCCATTTCTCTAAATTCACTTAAAAAAAATATTCAATTTGTGGAATTGTAAAACTACTGAACACCCTATAATTACAGTTTTACAGTACCTCAAAAAATTGAACAAATTTACAATTTTTCGATAAAATCGAAATACTACCCCCTCACAATCACCAATTTGGCGCGGATAGATTTTCAAGATTTCTTCACTCAAAATTCCAGAAATTTTAAGTTCACTTCAAACTTTTCTATCGATATTTTCTTTTAATTTTCCACAAACGGGACAATTTTCAAAAAAAAAAAAAACAAAGATCAGATCGGAAAGTGATTGAATGGGGGAAGGGGGAAGGGAAAGGAGGGACGTATTTAAAAAAAAATTAAAAATTGGAAATTTAGAAAACTCAATTTTATTCAAATACCCGCATGCGTGACTTTTGTAGGAATTGACAACTATTTTTTTTTTTTTTTTTTTTTTGACAAATGAGACGAAATTCTTTTTGTTTTGTTTTCTTGCCATCACCACTGACTGCTGAATAGTAGAACAAAAAACGCGAATATAAAGGGTGATTTTTTAAAAGCTATGGGAAAGTTTTTCCAAAAAAAAAAAAAAAACACATAAAATTCAGAAAAATGCATGAAATCTTTATTTGAAAATCATCGATAGTACGGTCCATATATTAACACATTTAATGTTTGATTAGATTATTTCATGCAAATGTTGACCTTGAATGCGGTCCATCAAATGGTCCATCCGCTTAGTCCAATTTTGGCATTTTTACTCTTTCCAACATTTCCGCCGGTATCTCACGACAAAAAAAAGTGCTTCGTGCAAAAAAGTGCGTTGTCTGTCTTCCAATGTCTGTCAATTGAAGCGGGCTTGTCTGTGTATAGACATGAGCTTTAATTAACATAGCCCCACAACAAAATAGTCTAAAGGCGTTTTGTATCGCTCGATCTAGGCGGCGGCCAATTGCCATCCGGCGGTCCCGAACGTGAAATAAATAGGTTCACCGAACTCTCGCCTCTCAATCCATTTTCCATTGTTGCGCGTGCTGTGTGGCATGTGGCACCGTCCGTCTTGTTGAAACCACATGTCATGCAAGTCAAGCTCTTGCATTTTGGGCAAAAAAAAAAAATCAGTTGGATATCATCTCACTACCGTGCGTTCACCGCATTCACAGTTACGTTACGATTCACATCATATTACGTCGGAAGTACGGTCCAATGATGATGCCACCAGCCCATAAACCGCACCAAACTATGACTTTTTCTGGATGCATTGGTTGGTAGCTCTTGCAATGCTTCTGGCTGATATTCACTACAAAATCGACAATTTTGCTTATTTTCGTACCACCCATTGAGCCAAAAATGAGCTTAGTCGCTGAACACAATTTATGGTGGTAAAAAAGTTTTTCGATATTCGACCAACTTTCCAAGAGTCCATTCACCAAAAATTTGTTTACGTTGCGGTCGTTCGGCTTCAATTCTCGGCACCAGCTGTATTTTGAAAGGCATCACACACCTTGCGAAATCCTTCCGCAAAAATTTTCCACGTTGTGTTGAGTAACAGAGGCCCAATAGCTATAACGGCGAACGACGGCGACGAATCGATAATTGGTTGATCATCATTAACACGGGCCGCGATACAGCTGCGATATTTTCTTCAGTCTATGCACTCTGCATCAGCGTCAGTGTTGGTGGTTTAACAATGTCCAACAATGTAAATTTGGTGCGAAATTTAGTAACAATAGCCCGAATGTAAGCCGCTTCAGTGGTTCAATTAAACTGATCATAAATTGGAAGAAGCGCGCGATGACGAACTTTCTCACCATAGAGCATTTTGCATTTTGATAATAAAATTCAATAATTTGCAAGCTTTGTTCGTTGTTCGTTTGTAAGACGATTCATGGTTAAATTATATACCAAACTGAAGATGTTCCGACAGTACACGAAACGAATCACGAAAAGTGCGTCAGCTGTTTCCGTAAACCAGTGTTGCCAAAAAGATAATAGCTAAAAAATCACCCTTTATACTACATTTTTGCTTGATTAACTCAAAACACGAACTTTAATTTGATTGATTACCACAAACACGAAATGAATTACCCTTTTGAGAAGGGGGCGAGATTGGGGGGGGGGAGGGGTTAAGGTTTCAATTCCTTACACGGCAATGCTGTAATGAATGTATTTAAAAAAATAATTGTTGTTGAAAAATTCAAAAACCTATGACCTTTCTTCAATATCTTTTCATTATTATTTATCCTTTAATTAATTAAATTAATTTTTCTGGATACGTCCCTGGTTTTTTTTTCCATAAATATTTCTCTATTTTCTATATAAATTTCAATACAATTCTGGAATTTTTACTTAATATTTCTTAAAAATGTACTGCCTCAAACTTTCCACTTTTCCATTTCGCTAAATTCAGTTAAAAAAAACATTAAATTTGTGGAATTGTAAAAAACTGAACACCCTACCCTAATGGTTTTACAGTACATGAACAAAATTGAACAACTTTTTAATAAAATCGATCACCGGCCGGCATCACAAATTGGGCGGGGTAGATTTTCAAGATTCCTTTACTCAAAATTCCAGAAACGGATTGAATTTTGTGAAATTATTCAATAAAAAATTCAGAAAGATAAAAAAAAAACCAGGGACGTATCAAAAAAAAAAATTCTTGGAAAATTTACAAAAATTCAATTTTCTCCAAAAATCAGATCCAGATTTCGTTTTCCATCACTAATTGATTGTTTTTTTTTTTAAAAAATGCCTACCTTTCAAAATAGAATTCCCACTAACATACCAGAATTAATTTTTTTTCTTTTAATGATCGATTTTTTTTAAATGTCTCAATAAATGGGCATTTAAATGGGCTTTACGATAATATGATTTTGTACATAAATGACAGCCAAATATTCTTGGACAATTAACGCATTCACTACGAATGTGTCGCGTTAAATCACTTTGGTATTTGTACGCCTTATAGCAAATATGACAAATAAAACGTTTTACATTATCGTTTTTATTGATATTGCTATTATTATTCTGATTATTATTTGATTTGTTTTGTGTTTTAAATTGACGATTTAAAATTGTTTTAATTGTTTTTAATTTTAATTTTGCTTGAATGTGATCGGCTTCAGAACGATATAATAATTGTTGTTGTTGTTGTTGTTGTTGTGGTTGTGCTCGAATTGATGATGGCGAAGGTGATGAATGATGCGGATATTGATGATGTTGTTGTTGTTGTTGTTGATGATGATAAAGTTTTTGTTTGTGTTGTTGTTCATCTCGTTGTTGATCGGGCAATTTATCTGTGATTAAAAAAGACTTTGACAATGACGATGAATTTAAAATGATTTCTTGATTCACAACCAAATCATCATGATTTGATTTTAATAAATCATGAAAAATCGTTTCGTCATTCTTCATATATTGAATGTTATTATGAAATTGTTGTAGATGAAATAATCCATCATCATCATCATCGCCGTTGACTTTATTTACATAATCTGTACACAAAAAAAATATTAAATTTATATAATTCTAAATGGATTTGTTTCTATTTTTTTTTTTTGTTTGTTTATTGTTTTAATGCGATTTGATTTATTTTTTATGGATTTTTAGGAATGAAAATGAACAATGAAAAAAAAAAACAAAGAAAAAATGTGTGAAGCTTAAAAAATAATCAATAGAAAGTTTGTTGTTGTTTTTTTAATAGAAAAAAAATTAGCAGTTCCCAACTCCTGGTTAAAAAAACAAAAATTTTAATTTTATAAGACTTCAAAAAAAACTTCAAAATATTTCAAGAAATCTTTAAAAAAAAAAAAAAAACCCCCCGTTCCAGATCAACTCTTTTGAAATCATGTGCGAAAACCAAAAAGTGATTTGCGTCATCAAAATTGGACGGGGAAATATTCAAAGATCAACAAAACCTAAAGCAAAAAAAAACCATTATAAAAAAAAAATCCATTCAAACCCGGTAGTGGCAGTGCTGAACAAGCAGGCGCTCGTTCGAACGCAAGCAGGGTTTAAGTAAAACCCAAGAATAGGATGGCAATTGAGAGGTGTCACCGTTCGTGGGGATTAATTCGATATATTATGTTTTATTTTATTGTTATTATTGTTATCGAAGTATTTTCGTTTCGGTTCTCTGAAAATCCGGTACTGAAATTGAATTCAAATCCAAACCGAAGCAGGTTCATGTTCAGAGCTTGACCATCAAAAACCATGACATGAATTCGAATCGGTTAAAACCAAAAAAAAAACCGAAAAAAAACTCAACCAGGTTCAAATCCAAGAGCACGAGTCATTTGAAAAAAAATTGTTTACGTCAAATTGTCAAAATGATGTTAGGCGAATAAATTCCAAAGAATTGCAATACAGGGTTATGGAGAAACAAAAAAAAAAAATTTTTGGACCTTTCAACGAAATTAATTAAGTTCTCTGTGGAAAATTATTACATTTTCTGAGTTTCGGATTGAATTACTTTTTTTAACTGCTACGGACCTGGCTCCTTCTTAAGTACGGCCCTGGTTTAATTAACCTTCCGCCTTCCCCTCAATCCCATAAAAAGAATCAATCCGATCAATCCGGATTTTTCTTATCGAGAAATCTCTGTTGAAAATCATCCCGGAGGACTTTATGCAAAAAAACTAAAATTAAACCAGGGACGTATTTAACATAAAAATGGTAAATGGTAAATTTTAAAAAGTTAATTCTCCGAAATTTAAAAAAAAAAAACCAAATGGGACTCAAAGTTTTCAAAGATTTGTCGAGAAAATTAAAATTTCCTGGTTTTTGTTTTGTGGAAAATTAAAATTCAAGTTTTTTCAATTTTCCCTTAATTACGCATGCGTCTCTTTGAGGGGGGGGGGGAGATTACGCATGCGCCTTTCGAACGATTAAGCACCTATTAATTTTTCATTTTTTTTTTTTTTTACAAATGAGACGAAAATTTCCTTAGTTTTTGCACCACTGTTGATGTGTTGATTGCTTAATTGCTGTAGAACAAAAAGGCGAACCTGTTTTTTGGTTGATTAACCAGAACACGCATTTTTTTTTTTTTGATTGATTTAGGCGGAATGCGAACTTTTTTTTTTTTTTTTGCTTATCGTGAACCACCCGGACACGAACTACGAAAGGGAGGAACTACCTTAAAGAGGGGAGTTAATGATTCACAATTCCTCACGAAAGAAAACTATTGTAACAAATATATTTATAAAAGTTAATGTTGTAGAAAAACTTAAAGCTTCGCAATCTTACCTCAATATTTTCCCTAATCTGCTTTAGAATAACTTCTAGAAGACTTCTTAAATAACTTCTAGAAACACTTCTAGAACAACTTCTAGAAAAGATCTTGAAAACTTTTTGAAATAATCTAGAATATTTCTAAAATCGTTCTCTAATATTTCGAGAATCATTTTAGAATGCTTCCAGAATGGTTCTTGAAAACATCTAGAATACTTCTAGCATACTTCTAATACACTTCTAGAATACTTCTAGAATACTTCTAACACGTCTAATAAGTTTCTAGTATACTTCTAGAATAACTTCTAAAATACTACTAGAAAACATTTTAAAAACTGTTTGAAAACTTCTTGAAAACATCTAGAACACTTCTAGAATCCTTCTAAAATACTTATAGAATCGTTCTAGAATACTTCTAGAACAACTTCTAGAATACTTCCTTGAATAACTTCTTGAATACTTCTTGAAAACTTCTTGAAAACATCTAGAATACTTCTAGAATCGTTCTAGAATACATTCAGAATACATTCAGAATATACTTCTAGAATATTCCTAGAGTACTTCTTGATAACATCTAGAATCCTTCTAAAACACTTCTAGTAAACTTCTAGAAAACTTCCTTGAATAACTTCTAGAAGACTTCTAGAAAACATCTTGAAACCTTCTTGAAAACATCTAGAATATTTCTAGTATACTTGCAGAATCTTCCTCGAGTACTTCTTGAATACTTCTAATAGTTCTAGTACTTCTAGAATGCTTCTAAAATACTTGTAGAAAAGATCTTGAAACCTTTTTGAAAACTTCTTGAAAACATCTAGAATATTTCTAGAATCATTCTAGAATACTTTCAGAATATACTTGCAGAATATTCCTCGAGGACTTCGTGAATACTTCTAGAATACTTCCAGAATTGTTGTTGAAAACATCTAGATCAATTTATAAATATACAGAATACTACTAATACTTCTTGAACAACTTCTAGAATACTTCCTTGAATAACTTCTAGAATACTTCGAGAAAACATCTTCAAAACTTCTTGACAACTTCTTGAAAACATCTAGAAAATTTCTAGAATACTTTCTAGAATCATTCTAGAATACTTCCAGAATATATTTCTAGACTACTTCCAGAATATATTTCTAGAATATTCCTTGAGTACTTGTTGAATACTTCTAGAATAGTTCCAGAATTGTTCTTGAAAACATCTAGCATAACTTCTAAAACACTTCTAGATTAGTTCTAGAATAAATTTAATCGTATTTTTTGATTAAATTTTACTCGTTTCTGTTGTAAAAATGTTCGATGTTTAGAGAGAGAGAGAGAAAAAATACAATATGCTACAAAAACCCAAACCTTAAATCTATCGATAAATCTGTCGCTTTTTTTTTTCTTTAATTCTATTTGGTAAGAACACTCAAACCCGTTGTTGATCGTTTCCAATTTTTCAAAAAAAATACGCGCAAAATAGAAAAATTTCCCATTTGCCAATGAAATAAACTTTTAAACTCTTTAGTAAGTTAGATAGGATAGGATAGGATAGGATAGGATAGGATAGGCTAGAAGAGAGTATTTTTTAGAATTCTTCCTAGGGATAAGAATTAAAATTTTCATAAGGGTAAGAATTCTAGTAGAATCAAATAGAAAGTATTCTAAGAATTTTTAAAAGTGACAAAAGAATTTGTTAAAAATTAAATTAAAATTATTTTTGTTATTGTGAACTGAACATGAAGTTTGTGATAAAACAAAATTTATTTTTCTTGTGTTCTTAAGCAATAAAATTATAAAATAAAGCGAAAAATGCAATAGCAAAATTATAAAAAAAAAAAACTAATTATTTCCATTCTTGTAAATGTGGATCCCAGGTTGAAAATATGACATTTTCTTAATAATTACCTCAGCCGCTATCCGGACGAACTTAAGAGACAGGCCCGTTCTTACTTCAAAATTGTACATTAAAAACAGAGCGCTAGAATGGAGTGGCACCGAAAAATGTAAATATAATAAAACTAAAATCCAAAGAACTCTGTTCTAAATTTATATTCTGATGTATATAAACATTACGCATTCGAACGGTTCCGCAAAGAGCTAAGAAATGACTTGTTTTTTTGTTTCAAGCTCTTCAAGAATTTTGTAATAATACAACAAATTTAGAAAAGAAAGGGGGGGGGGGATGAATTTCATGTATTTTAGTAAAGAGAGACGAAATCTCTAGGTTCTAAGAGAAGACATTTTTAAGAGAAGAAGAGAAAAAGAAAAAGAGAGAAAAGGGAACTTATTTTGAAGCCAAGGGGCGTGTTAAAAGGAATCTTTGGAGGAGACTTAAGAAGACACGTAAGAATATACTTCAGAAGATACTTAAGAAGATTTTTAACAGCACACTTAAGAAAACACTTAAGAAGATACTTAAGAAGATACTTAAGAAGACACTTAAGAAGATACTTAAGAAGACAAACGAAATATCGAAACTGCCCTGTGGGGAAAAAAAGAATATCGGCGCGCCTGTCCAAATAATAGACCCTTCCAAATCGTTGGTTTCAAATACGTTTTAATACGGCAAAGTCTCATACTTTTGACAAATCAAAAATTATAATTTTGAACAGTGGTCGGTCCTCCTTAATCAATCGCTTAATTGATTTATTGATCTGTTTGGTTTGGGAGTCCGACCGAAAACAATCACCAAAATTATTAATTAAATTAAACTCTTTGATATATTGTAGTACGGTGTGCAGTTCGGAGTTCGCAAAAGTCTGTTCTTTTCTACTCTTTTGCACTCTTTTCCACCATCACCGTCATCGTTAGGTTGACCAAGGCCAAGGGACGCCACCACCACAGGGGAACTGGCGCACGAAAACATTTTTCATCAAATTCTCTCAATCTCTCTAGCGAGCTCTCCAACAGGTCCTGCAAATCACAGGTTATTTCAACGAAAAGTGAAGATTTAATTAGTTGAGTTATGCAGAGAAAAAAAAATGAACTAAATTTACTATGAAAAATTGTCTAAATTTTTTTTTTATTTTTTCACTACGTCCCTGGTTTTTTCCGATTTTTCTAATTTTATTCGAAAAATTTCATTAAATTCATTTAAACTGCTGTCAAAATTTATCATAAATGAAGAAAATTTGAAAATGGCAACCCTCGCATCGCAAAAATCTTTGTTTGTTTATTCAATTTTTTAGCGTACTGTATATTATAGGGTGTTCCGTCCGTTTAATAGCATCACACAAACAAATTTTAAAATGAGAATTTTATGATTGACCAATTCGAATGGAAAATCTAATAAATCTGTTTTCAAAACCAATTTTAGGGTGGTGGGTGGTGATTTTCAAATACTCTTCAAACAAAACAGACTCTTTAGGAAATTAACTGAAAATTATTCTTTAAATTATTCAAAAATTGAATTAAAAAAAAAAAAAAACAGTGCCGTAATCCAAAAAACTAGGAAATTTTGAAAAATTGCGATTCCCCCCCCCCCCCCCCCCCCCCAACAAAAAAAATTAGTCTGCCAAAATTTTTTTGTCCCCCTCATAAATTCGCTAATCTATCTTTCAGAAAATCTATCCCCTCGTTTTGGACAATTTGACATAGTCGTATTTTTTTTCTCATACCGCGCAATCGCCACCATTCAACAGCCATCCAATCCAATCCAATCCAATCATAACAACAACAACAACAATAGCACATAATATACAGGGTGTCCCAGTACAGGGTGCCAACCCGAAACAGGCAGGTTCTACACCTCATTTCCAATCAAAAAATGTATGGCGACCCCATGTCTATCTGCCTTGGTTTTCGAGCTAGCCCGAAAAAACGATTTCGTTGAAGTTCAAGGTAGTACGTAGATGTTATTTACCATATCTCAGCAACCACTTATCGGAATACAATAATTATAACCTTGTTGGAAAGGTATTTTAACTATCTATAACTGTTTCTAATAACACAAACATCGGCGACAACCCGTTTTCATGCTATAGCTGGTCAAACACAAGAAATTTCAACGGCCTCAAATATTTTTGTTATTTTGCAAGCCGAGAACTATAGAACTTTTATGTTTATCAACTGTCGGTTTTTAGAAAAACTTCTTGGATGTTTTAGCTTTAATTTGATGTACAAACTTTTAAAATATGTCAACGCGTTCTACAGATATAACGAAAATAATATTGAAATATGACGAAAATAATGCATATTTTTCAAAAATTTAAAACATATTTATTAAATTAAATTTGAATTTTTACTACAAAAATTGTTCAAAATGGGGTACATTATGTGATCGACATATTCGACACCGTTTTAATACTACCCTAGTAGCCGATCGAATTTGATTCGGATTATTTTTAAAACTTCAAACGCATTATTAATGCCATTCATTAAATCTTCCCTGGTATGAACTGGTGTTTTATAAACCATGTATTTACAAACCCCCCAGAGATAAAAATCTAATGGTGTGAGGTCTGGTGACCGTGGTGGCAATTTAATGGGCCATTTCTTTTAATCCATCTTTGACCGAATGTGTCATTTAAGTGTTCTCTTACACTTTGTGCAAAATGTGGGGGTGCACCATCATGTTGAAAATGAATGAATCGCAAATCAGTTAAATTAACATCATCGAGTAAATCGAATAACCTATTTCGCAAAAAAACTAAATATGAATCTGAATCCAGTCGCCCAGGTAGAAACTATGGACCAATTAATTGATTTCCAATCTTTCCTGCCCATACATTGACTGCTATTCGTTCCTGAAATGCGTGTTGCCGAACTGAATGCCGGTTTTCCTTTAACCAATGATGATTATTTTTAGTATTAAATATCCCTTCACGTGTGAACATTGCTTCATCCGTATATAAAATTTGATTTAATATCCTGGGATCTTGTTCATAACAACGAATCACCCAATCACAAAAGGTTATTCGGGGGACTTAGTTTATTTCTTTAAGTGCTTGAATTTTTTGCAAATGATGAGGATGTAAACCAGCAGGCTTCATTGCACGCCAAGCATAGTTTTTACTTACACCAATTTGGATGGCTGCTTTTGAAATTTATTTTTTACTGTTTTTTACCGTTTCAAACTTCCGAATTATTCTTTATAAAACAAACTTAATTTTCTAATGAATATTAAACGTAAAACAATGTAACATACAAATGCCGAAGAGATATAGCACAAAAAACAAAAGAATTGAATTAATTTATTTCGATAATAGATTTGTTTTTATTTCTAAGTAACCATTAAATTAATTGCAATCCATTGAAGTTATGTTACCCAGATAACGCGATAACAACAGAACATTGAACTTTGCAATGTAATAAATATGTTTTAAATTTTTGAAAAATTTGCATTATTTTCGTCATATTTCAATATTATTTTCGTTATATCTCTAGAACGCGTTGACATATTTTAAAAGTTTGTACATCAAATTAAAGCTAAAACATCAAAGAAGTTTTCCTAAAAACCGACCACTAATAAACCAAAAAGTCCTACAGTTCTAGGCTTGCAAAATAAGAAAAATATTTGAAGTCGTTGAAATTTCTTGTGTTCGACGAGCTATAGCATGAAAAGGGGTTGTCGCAGAGGTTTATGTGATGAGAAAGAGTTAAATATAGATAAAATACCCTTCCAACAAGGTTATAATTATTGTATTCCGATAAGTGGTTGCTGAGATATGGTAAATAACATCTACTTACTACCTTGAACTTCAACGAAATCGTTTTTTCGGGCTAACTCGAAAACCAAGGCAGATAGACATGGGGTCGCCGTACATTTTTTGATTGGAAATGAGGTGTAGAACCTGCCTGTTTCGGGTTGGCACCCTGTACTGGGACACCCTGTATAAAGAAACAAAAAAAATAATAAAAAAATTATTAAGCGGTTAAAAAGCGCACAATTTACAAAAAAAAGCTCAAATAACAAAGCACGAAAAACAAACAAATAAAAAATGATTTTGTTATTTTTTTTTATATTTATTTTTTTTTAATTTTTCAATACATAAATTTTATAAAACAAAAACAAACACGACCAAAGTGACCAAATCACTGACTTAGAAAAAAAGAAAGAAAAAAAAACACAAAATGGCCGCGCTGAATCTCATTGGTTTACCACAATTGTAAGGGTTTTTTTTTTTTAATTATTAACCTTAAATTTAATTTTTTTTTTTTTTCCAGAAGAGAAGAAAAAAGTTTATATACCGAAACAAAAAAAAAACTCTCCTTTTTTTTTTTTTTTTTTTTAAATTTTATTAATCTATGTTTCAGTTTTTATCCGCCGAAACCGGCAATGGCGGCGTCGGCTAATTTAATCAAATTGAAGTTTTCATTAAAATTTCTGCTTAATTTTATGAATTAATCTAATTTTTTTTTTTTTTTTTTTTTCAAAAGAGAAGAAAAAAGTTTATACAGGGTGAGTTTTTTAACGTGAGACAATGGAATATCTCGGAAACTAAGCGTTTTTAAGAAAAATGTTTCAGACAAAAGTTGTTCAGTGGCTAGGGGGACATAAGATGGTTGTGTGTTTTGACCTTGAGTCAAGGTCACATGGGAGATATGACGCAAAACATACTTTTTTTTAAATGGCAACCCCTACATCAAAAAATAAGACCATTTTGTATGCGAACATTTTTTGATTAAACCCCATATTTGGTCGTAAACTCGATTTGAACTTATGTGGTTTGACTTTTATTAAATCTGATCTGACATTTCAGATTTTTGCCTTTCAATCGAACATGAAAAACGAGAAATCAAAAAAAATTTCAACAATAAAAGAAATCAAAACAAAAATAAATACTAAACTGGCAACTATTATAGATAAAAAGTGTAGGGGTAAAACTTTCATAAAATCGGGATTTCATAAAATTGATCAAGATCACAAAATAGATAGATTTTTTAACCTAATCGAAAATGAAAATTGATCTACAATAGATCAAAAAAAAAAAAGATTGATATTTTGTGCCAATAGAAAACTACATTAGTAAAAATAAAAATTAATTTAATGATTTTAATTAAATATAAATTTATAATTTGTCATGGTGTGTTAATATTTAAAGGAACATGTTATGCATTATTAAATTAACCATTATTGGAATAAATGTTAAAAAGTGGTGACCATTAACTTCCAAACATTTCATTGTTCTTATAATGAAACCATCGATTGAGTGTAATACCGTTTCCGGATCTATTGAAATGCAAGCATTTTTAATGGGCTTCTTCATATTTTCTGGTTTCTCTTCCCTGAGCTTTCTTGGTAAATCTTTGCTCTGAGGTATCCCCATAAAAAAAAATTCTAAAGCTGTGTCTAACAGGATCTCTTCCCATATAGGTTCAAATAATGATATAATTTTAATTTCGGCCTGCTAATAATAACTTTCGGTTATTTAATAATAACTTTGACCATTTAACCCAATAACGGTTAATTAAATAATGCATAGTATGTTCCTTTAAATGTTAAATATTTAAATGTTAACACATCAGGACATATTATAAATTTATATTTAATTAAAATGATTAAATAAATTTTTTTTTTCACTAAATTCAAATCGAGTTTACGACCAAATATGGGGTTTAATCAAAAAATGTTCGCATACAAAATGGTCTTATTTTTTGATGTAGAATAAGAATCCGTATCGATAAATAGGGGTTGCCATTTAAAAAAAGTATGTTTTACGTCATATCTCCTATGTGTGACCTTGACTCAAGGTCAAAACACACAACCATCTTATGTCCCCCTAGCCACTGAACAACTTTTGTCTGAAACATTTTTCTTAAAAACGCTTAGTTTCCGAGATATTCCATTGTCTCACGTTAAAAAACTCAACCTGTATACAGAACCAAAAAAATAACTCTCTCATTTAAATTTTATGAATCTACGTTTCATATTTTATCCGCCGAAACCGGCAATGGCGGCGGCGGCCACGCCGGCTATTTTAATCAAATTGAAGTTTTAATTAAAATTTCTGCTTAATTTTATGAATTAATCTAATTTTTTTTTTTTTTTTTTTCAAAAGAGAACAAAAAAGTTTTGTATACAGAAACAAAAAAAAAAAACTCTCGGAATGTCCGGAAAGCGTTGTGAAGAATTCGGATTCGTAATGTGGCAGGCCGAAGCGAACACGCATTTAATGTTGAACCTTCTCAAAAAATTTTTCCACAATCGCACTTATATTAGTAAAAAAAAAACAAAAAATTTTTTTGTTTGAGCTTAAATCGCTAAAAAAAAAAATAAAAACTGAAAAATTTTTGAAAAATTGTCATTTTTTTTTTTGATTCACCACTTTATTTTTAAAAAAATTTTAATTGTCATTTTTTTTTAGATTCACCACTTTTTTTTAATAATAACTTTTTTTTAATAATGACTTTTTTTTTTTATTTTTGTAGATAAATTGGTTTGGGTTTTGAATATCGCATTCACGGCATTCACGGATCGAATCCGGAACACATCAAACCAAAACCCGCAAGATGCGCAACAATCAAACCGATGCAATGCAAATGTGTGTGTGTGTTAATGATATTTTTGTTATTGTGTTATTGTTTTTTATTTTTTAGCGATTGCAATTGTTTTAGTAATTATTTAAATTTAATGATGATTTTTGATTTTTAAAAGGTGTTGTAGGAAAAAAACTGAAAATAATAAATAATAAATAAAAAAATCAAAAATTAAATTAAATCCAATGAACTTATTATTTCGACTGAAGTACAGTTTAACGTACCTTGAACTAGGTAGCGAATGTACCAAATATAACATGTTTTTGATGATGAGAAACGACTCCTCACGGTATATGGACTAAAAGAGGGTTTTAACCACCTTTTAATTCCGCGGGAGAATTTTAAAATGCTTGTAAAATCCTTTTATTAAAAAACACAAACACGCACGGTTCCTTAACACAAATTCCAGAATATGGGAAGTAACATTTGATGACGACGTCCCGTACAAACACCAACATTGTTGAATTTTGCATTGCAGTCAGTAAGCATTGCGTCGGCTTGATCGTTGCGCAACTGAACTTGATTGTTTGTCCTAAAGTTTCTGCCTTTAGGTTTACACAGTTGAATAATTTATTTTCTTATTATTCGTTATTTATTTTTATTATTATTATTATTATTCGTTATTGGTGATATGTTGTTGTTTGTTGATAGTCTTCATCATTATGACTATTATAATTATTATTATTATAATTTTGTTGTTGTTGTTGGATGAAATCTTCGGTTATGTTCAAATTGTCACTATTATTATCATTATTATTATTATTATTATTATTATTATTGTTAAAATTTAGATGATTATTATTAAATAAATGCATAGTTGCATTTGCATATTGCATATTTGCATTATTTGAATATTGTTGTTGCATTATCAAATTTTGCTGAACCATATCTATTAATTGGGCTTGACCAACTAAATCAGCATCGCTAGTAGCAACACCACCACCAATATTATTATTATTATTATTAGCACCAACGCCACCAAATGACATATATCCTACAGCTGCTGCTACTGCTGCTGCTGCTGATAGAATTGCATGTACTGGTGTCTGTTGATTATTTAAATCATCATTTCTCAACATAATAGAATCAATTGAAAAATTTCTATTTGTTGTTGTTGTTGTTGTTGTTGTTGTTGCTGTCCCTGTCGCTCGATGATGTGGTATGCTTCCAGAAGATGGTGATAAACTGTAGGAATTTGGGGATGATTGGGAGTAGGGATTGGAGGAGGAGGATGAGGAGAAGGAATATGATGAGGGTTCGGTGGCGGTGGCGTTGGCGATGGCGGTGGTGGTGGCGGCAACGGTACCGCCATTAACGGCATCCACTTCATTACGTTGATTTTCTAAATTGATATTTTCTAGAACACTTGAATTTGTGTGATTCACTTTTTTTGGTGTTGGCTTTTTCTTAGTACGTCTTCCTACTCCGTAACGATCGACAATGTCACTTGACTTGAAAAATAAATTATGTTTCTTTTCCAAGTGTCCAATCAACCGATATTTTCGCCGAAATTTCAAAACGCAACAGTGGCATTCATAGCGGGGCAAAGTATTAAGGCATTCATCGCGTTCATGCCGTTGTAAATGGCGTTTCCGCAAATAGCTTCTAGAACACTTGGAACAAGTAAAACGTTCCTCAATTGCAGCATTTGTTTGTTTAACAACAACAACACCATCAATTGAATCGTTATTATTGTTATTGTTGTTGTTGTCATTGTTCCGGTTGTTGTTCAAATTGTTGTTGTTGTTGTTGTTGTTGTTCATTGTTGCCGTTTCATAGTTCATCATCATTGGCATTGGCATTGTCATTGGCATTATCATCGAAGTGGAAGTCAGTTCTGTTTTTCAATTTATTTTTTGTTTGTTACAAATTTTGGTTTTGTTGTAATACGACGCCGGCGCACCAAGTCATTAATAATAATAACAACAATAACAATCACAACAACAAAAAAAAATAAATAAAAAGAAAAATATAAAAATTGAAATGATAATAAAATAATAATAATAAAAAAATAATAATAAAAAATAAAAAATTGACAAATAATAAAAAAAAAATCAAAAACAGAATAAAAAAATTAATAAAAAAAATAAAAAAACTAAATAAAAAAAATCAAAAAAATAAATAAAAAAAAAAAAAACACAAAAAAAAAAATTTTTTTGGCTAAATTGCACTTTACGGGCAAAGCCCCCCCAGACTTGAAGGGGGTGCTCCCCCACGACAAACTTTTGTTCTAGCGTTTTTGGCGGAAACGCCCCGTTCACCCAGGAGGGGGGGGGGGCGGCGGCAAAGTTTGTTGAGAAATTTTTTTAATTCCCATTTTTAGGGGAATTTTATACCAGAAGGGGTAAAGGACCACCCCTTATGAAACTTTTGTTCGGCACTTAGGCTCCCCCTAAACGTGGGGCAGGACGGGGGGTAATTCCGGTAATTCTATATTTTCTGTTGATTCATCAGAAGATTCTTCCGGCAGTAGCGTTGCATACAGAAGCTATTTATTTCCTATCAGATTGCATTCCTTAATCGTATTTGCCATAAAAAAAAACTGTGGATATGGGATTCACTCGATGGATAACAGAAAGGATATAATAATCTTAAGGGCGCCGAAGGCGCTGCAGACAGAAGCTATTTATTTCGCCCAAAATTTGAGACCAAAAATGGAAATTTGTAAATTTTTAAACACCCCCTGTCCCTCGTATTGAAGGCCTTAGTGCTGAACAAAGGGTTTCAAGAGTAAGGGTGTCCCCCTTACCCCTTTCAGTATAAATTTCACTTTTAAAAATGAAAAAAAAATTCATATAAACTCGTCCTTGACGAAGGGGTTCGGGCGCCACCTAGTCCCGGAACTAAAGTTGCTTGGTTTGGGCCTCCCCTCCATTTTAGGTACTAAAATTTAAAATCAGAGGGGGGGGGGGACACTTTTACTTTTTGGGAATTTTGAAATTTTCAATCAAAACTCCATACGAATGGGGGGGAAAAACTGCCCTACGTATAGGGGGGGGGGGACTTAAGTCCCGAACAAAAGTTTCATGAGGGGTGGTCCTTTACCCCCTCCGATAAGAATTTGAATCCCCTACAGGGGAAATAAAAAAATTTCCAATACAAACTTTGCCCCCCCCCCTTCCTGGGCAAACGGGGCGCCTCCCCCCAAAAACGCTAGAACAAAACTTTGACGGGCGGGTACTCCCCTTGATTTCCCCACCCTAAAATCAAATTTCATGTCTTCGCCCGTAAAGTACAATTTAGCCAAAAAAAAAATTTTTTTTTTTTAAATTAGTCCCACTGTACAAAATCGTACAAAAATAAAATAAAATAGTCCCACTGTACAAAATCGTACAAAAATAAAATAAAATAGTCCCACTGTACAAAAACAGTACAAAAAAAAATTCTACAGGTTTACAGAAAAAAAAAAATCACACAATTTCATTAACTTGTAATAAAAAAAACCAAAAAAAAAAAAAAAACGTGCACTACCAACACACAAAAAAAAAATATTAAAAAACTAAAAAAAAAAAACTACTATTTAATTTTATAAGATAAAAACCCAAAAAAAAAAAAAAAAAACAAATTTTTTCGTAAATATTTTTATTTTTATTCATTTTCTGATTTATTTCTGGAATTAAGAATTAAATTTTTTATGTATTTTGATAGCACCATCTATGAATAATTTGTTTTTTTTTTCAACATAACATATATTATTTTTGTTTTAAATACTATTAATTTTTTTTTTATCAGCAAAGTCGATTCTAATCATCATCATCATCATCATTTGGTCATCTTTTTATCTTTTTATCTTGTTATCTTGTCATCTTATCATATTATCATCTTTTTATCTTGTTATCTTTTTATCTTATCATGTTTTCATCTCATTAAATTCACAATCAACCACTTCAACACATTATTTTCACCACTGTCATCATCATCATCATCATCATCATTATCATCGTCATCCCCATTTGTTAATGTAAATGAGTGGCTAACGTTTCTTTATTATGAAATCGTTCAAAACAAACCAAACATTTAAATCTTGGTTTTTTTTCGGAACATTTTTTTATATTTTTCTTCGATAATTTATTTATTAGTAATCTATTATTATTTCTATTCGTAATTCTATTACTAATAGAAATATTATTATTATTATTATTATTATTTTGTTTATTAAATGTAAAAATAATATTTTTATTATTATTATTATTATTATCATTAGTCAACATAAAGGGATTATGCCAAATGTATTCTGAAAATAGATAAAACAAAATATAGAAAATATATAGAGAAAAATAAAATGAACAAAATTAGGGGAAAAAAAAAAAAAAAAAAAAACAACAAGAAAAAGATAAAATATTTAGATAAATTGAAAAAAAGAAAAGATAAAAGATAAAATATTTAGATGAAAAAAAATAGATAAAAGATAAAAGATAAAACAAAAAAGATTTTTTTTTTTAACATATTTAAATTATTTTAGTTTTGTTAAACACAAAAAAATTTTTTGCAAAAAACAAAAAAACCAAAAACAATTTATTCCTCAGGATTCTACCCCATCGAGTCATCGGCCTATCCTCTCACTCCCTCCTTGGGTTATAAATACCAACTCAAAGTCAAAGACAAAGTCGTTTCAATTAATTATTTAGTGATTTGTACATAAAACCAACTACAAAAACAAAGTCGTTTCAATATTAATTATTTAAAGATTTGTAGATAAACAACAACAAATCAAAATTTCGATTTTTCCTCTTAAAAACGGGGCGTGGGGGGCTTGGACTGTTTGGGGACCCCCTTTAATTTTCAACGTAGAATAACTTTCTAATGCATCACAACACATGTTTTCATAGAGATTTAGCGAGTTTTCGTACATTTTTCATCAGATGGACAATCCACATTTGTGGCAAAATTCCCCATGGGAAATTCCCCACATATTATTACATTTTTTGTAACTACTCGTCACGCTCTTTAAACGAAGCGAAAAAAAAATATAGGTTTACATTTGATTTTCGAAAGTTGATATCCATTAAGCACCAAGGAGGGTTAATGTGGGGAGGAAGGGGTTAACATAAAAATGTAGCCAAATTGAATCCAGTGGGGGTCTCCGAAAACATCATATTAGTGATAACTCCACTGGTTTCGAAGATATTGACTGGGTACCGTTAGCTGGGACACACTGTATACAAAAAAAAAACGAATATATTTACCGTGTATCGGCTTATCTCTTAGGTACATTTTGCCTTTATTATATTAAAATTCAATATTCAACAATTTTGGTACCCAAACCAAAAAAAAAAAAAAAATAAAAGAAATTTCGATACACAGGAAAATACGACGACGAAATTTTATATGCCGCTGAAATTATTATTGTGAAATCTGTCGTATGGCTGCTTGAAGGTGACAGTTCACTTCGAAATCATTTCGAAATCTCGTGTGAATTGGGCGAGGAGCGGATTTGGATGTGTCAATCTCGATTGGGGGCGGAAATTTCAATATCAAAAAGTTCTTATCAAAATTTTAGATTTTACATTTGAATTTCAATTGCGCGGGACTTATCGTCCCAAGCGATATTTAAACAACCCTTTTATTCGGTGGGTCGTCATTGTGTCACGCTCTACATTCTCTGTAACGTCGCAATGACGTTCATATTCATATTGACCCCGTTTTAAAAACTTGATCAATTTTGTCGTCATGGGTATATGGAGCACAAATTCCACCTCAGAAGTTGTCGGAATTGATATGTGAAAAGGTTCGCTTATTTTTCTCAATTGCCTTGCATTAACCAAGAATTCCGGTTCCGCAATTACCTGTTTTTTTTGCGTGTGACGTGGCATATATATACATTTCGTCCGTCCACGATTTTTATATTGTGTTGTAGGTGACGCTCTTATATACTAATATAGTGTCCGATAACTATTCGGTAGAGATTCTGCTGTACACACATTTTCAACCATAACACACCAACTTATTGACAGATTTTGTTGATCTTCGAATTTGATTTAAATTTTTTGTTTTCAATCTTGTTATGGGAGTTCTTTTTATGATCGGTTATCGGATTGACTTTTAAGAATTACGAATTCTAACAGATTTTAAATGGTTCCCGGGGCGAATCAATAAAATTACAATTAACCTACTAACTAACGTAACGATGAACAATTTGGGAAACCCGGAATGATACAAATCAATGGGTAGGTGTCAGATAAAACAAGTCCTTTGCATTTTAGCATACATTTTGGCGTTTATTACATCTGTGAATAGAAATGTTCGTGTACGTGGACACCGGGTGGTGGTTGCCCTCGAGTACAGCTTCGAAGTTCGAAGACGAGCTTAGATTTTGGCGTTTAAATTATTTTTACACGAGACACGTGAAACTGCAAACCTGTTCGCGAATCTATGGATAGAAATGTGCGTGCACGTGGACGTGATGGTGGCCCTCACTCCAAAAAATATACGCTATTACGCTAGGTATTGTTGGGTGTTGAACATCCGTTTTATGAAATTGTGAATAATTATTATGTAATTGTTTGTCCAGTTCTGGAGTAACAATTGATAAGAATTCAGAAATATTTGATAAGAAAATCTTATCAGACGGGAATTCGAATATTAAAAGTTGTCCTTTTTTATACGCTATCTAAAAATTCAAAACTTTACCAATTTTAACTCATTTTTAGTGTGTCTCTTTAAAACTTAATTACGTGGGATATTTCGAATATTTTCGAATCTTAACATATGATTTCGGAAGATTTTCATTTAGAATCGTATGGGAACTTCAAAATCAAAATCCCTTTTGTATCTCACAGACCTAGATTTAGATTAAGATATCGTTTTTTTAGTAGGTGGAAAGATGAAAGATGAAATGGAAGCGGATCTTCGGGCTCTTCTTCGGGGGTTTCGGGGCGGCCCGATGTTAACGGTGAATAGAGTCTTAACGTCTGGTTGGAAAAGAAGGCTTTTAATGGACGCCAAAACCAATTGTAGGTTGTAGGCGCGTGAAAGTAAATTAATGTTTTATTTCCAACGGGACTCGGATCCCCTATTATGAGGTCAAGTCATTGTGTTCCATGTCCTCCGGTCCTTCTCCTACTGAAACTCATTGACACAATTCGAAAATTTGGTCAATTTTAGCCAAAACTACACGAAGGACAGGCGCTTTCTTGTCCAGGTGTCCTCAAAAAATTATTAACCAAAAGTTCCGCAAACTCATTCTCATTCACATATTCGAACAAAGAATGATGCGTTGATGCGGTTTTCTACTCCAACTGTGACACCAAACCAAACGACGACTTTAACACATCTTTAACGACTTTCAACGACCTCTGGATGAAGGATGAACCTCTTCGATAATCAGTTCAGTTCAGATAAGTACTCTATTATTTGTCTGCTGGGTAAGGATTTATTTCGTCAACTCATTTGAATAGCATGAAATAATGAAGCTTTTTAAATCATTGGCTAAAAAACCACACACAGAATAGCGGACATTTACGTTTTTTTTTTTTTAAGCCGAGCCCTCTGTTGCGATGATATCCGATCTCAATATCTCTTTTTTATTGTTGGATTGGAACCTAAAGTGGGAGGGCAAAAACTTTCACAAAGACCAATAACTTTAAACTCAGCCTTAATTGTTTAGATCGCATTGGGATAACTTTCGAATGACAATCAGAAACAAACCGTTTTTCTATCAAAATTAGACTCAATATTTTTTTGTGACCCAATTCTTTAAAACACCGTAATGATTTCTTTTTTTTTTTTTTACCTTTACTTATCCTAAACGTAGAATTAAAACAGGGACGGTAGGTCGGTCGGTCGGTCGGTGATTGGAGGTTAATGTGGGGATTTTAAAATTACCTTTCAGGGATAAATCAGAAATTTATTATAAAATTATCAGGGTCGTGATGGTTTAGAATTTTAGAAATCGATAGATTTAGTTAAATCCCGGCCACAATTTTGTAGGTGGAATCTTTTGATTTGATTATTTTTGCCATTAATTATCGAATTATTTGTGATTTCAGTGTACAAAAATTGGTGGTTTTGACAATATCGTGAAATTTTTTCACCTGACCGTACCTGATCATACACAAAAAAAAAACCAAAAGCCTTTGATTACTCAGAGCCGGATTTTTGTTGAGATTTTTTTCAGTTAATTGTTAAAAAAATGCCAGAATATGAAGAGTACACATTTTTTTTTCTTTTGTAAAGTTTTTAATTTAAATTAATTTCAATTTTCCTAAATCATTTCCATTTCATTTCATTTAAAATTATAAAACTAAAAATTTTAAATTAAAACATAAATATAAAATTTATTACATTTTGGTTTTTCGATTTTTTTTTTTTTAATTTTCAAGTTTCTTTTATTTTTTATAATCTTCTTTGGATTTTACTTAAAATTATTAAAAAAAAAATTAATATCATTTTTAATTTTCATTATCGAAATTTGTTTATTATTAATTATTAATAAATAATTTCATTGCGGTAAAATTTTTAATTTTAAAATAATTGAAAAAAAAAAAAAAAAATAAAAAAAGTTAGGTTACGTGGGGGGATTCAAGCAAAAGTAAGTCTATTTTCTAATTTCCGGTTTTATGTATTAAGAAAAATGCCTAAATATGACCAAATTTTTCTATCGGTTGGTCCGTCCGGTAAGGTGCATTAGAGTCTATGAATCATTGGGACCTTGCATTAATAATGTAGATTTAGATAACAGATGGCGTTGGTAACTAGAGTTGTGTGCATCGGATCACACAGCGGCCATATTCTTTTTTTTTTTGCCTGTCATTACTCTATAAATTTCAGTATATGTACGTCATTTCGTTAAAGTGTAGAAAGTGTTTTTTGCTTCGAATATGTCGAAACACGTGGCTGAAAAAGTTGTTTTGCGGGGAAGTTCTTGAATAACTTTCTTTAATTTGAAGAAAACCACTGCTGATAGTTATCGATTTTGGTTGGTAGAAGCTCACGGTGAACATGCTCCAACTAAAAAAACTTCTGAACGGTGGTTTGCACGATTCAGAAGTGGTGATTTTGAAGTGGATGGATGACAAAGAATGGCCAGGTCAGCCAAAATTGAAATTTGAAGACGAAGAATTGCAAGCGTTATTGGATGAAAATTCGTGTAGAACGCAACATGAACTTGCAATGGCGTTGAGTGTAGATGCCTCTAGAACATTTCTAGACGTTTGCATTCAATGGGAAAGATCAGAAAGCCAGGCAAATGTGTCCCACATCAACTGATGATGAAAATCAACTCAAAGCACGAATCGAAACCTGCAAAAAACATCTTGCAGAGCACAAAAAACTAAGTTTTTTTAGTCGAATTGTCGAACTGGCGATGAAAAGTGAGTGTATTTCACAATCAAATCAAGCAATATTCATTGCCAGAAGCTTATGCTGTGTATTTGGTGGGATCAGAAGGGTGTCGTGTATTATGAGCTGCTGTTAAAACCGAATGAAACGGTTACATCTGATCGCTACCGACGACCGCAACTGTGCGAATTGGCCCAGAAGAAATTGATTGAAAAACGACCATTGATAGCTCGAAAACATCCCAAAGTTTTAATGAACGCTGATGACATTAATGCCAGACCACATCGTGCAAACATCGTTAAGGAAAAAATGGAAAGAGGCTCGGTTGGGATCATCTTGATTGATCACCCCCCGTACTCTCCAGACCTTGCTCCTTCCATTTGATTACCATTTGTTCAGATCAATGCAGGTCAGCCTGACCTCAGTTGTACAGATGTTTCGAAATGCTGAAGAAGTGCAAAAATGGGTCGATGAATGGATTGCCTCGAAAGATGAGGACTTCTTCAAACGAGGAATCAATAAACTTCCTGAAAGTTGGGAGGAAGTCATAGCTAACTAATATGGGCAATATATTGGTTAATGTACTCAATCATTTTGTTATAAGTACAAATAAATGCCATGTTCAAGACAAAAAATCGACATTATTAATGCAAGGTCCCAATAGAAGACACTTTTGAATGGATTTTATGGAAATTTTCAACATAAACAACCTTTTTTTTTTTTCTGACAGAGCTCGAACGGTTAAGTTTACGAAACACGGGAGGGTATCGCGGTCAGACCGAAGTCCATGCAAACAAAAACATTTCTCATTTTTCATGTTTTCTTTTCCGAATTTTCCTACCTACAAAAGTCTCAAAGTGTTTCAAAAAGATATTTACTTAAAATTGTTGAACAAATATTTTCTGATCGCATGCTATTCCGAGCCGAAAGTTATGCAAATGTTGCATATTATAAAATATCCGAAGTTCCGAAATCGTTGAAATCGAACAAAAAATGTAGAAATTACAGATTCATTTCGATATTGAATATATGCATGCATGCATGCATGCAGGGGTACCGGCCATCTTGAATGAAATCGCCGTTTTGACATTTATTAAAAAAAACAGTTGTTTCTGCTATGAAATATGCGGATTAGTTCAAAATTAATGTTTGTTCAAATTCCACCGAATTCGATGCATAATTATAGAAGTTATTGGCAATTTTCATTTTCGACGGCATTTTGGATTTGAAAGCCCTTAAACCCGAGCCGGTTGGCCGATAAAACAAAATATATAGCGCTGTCATTGGGCAAAAATATAGCCCGCTCTAACCTAATTACCACATTATACGATAATAGCCTTACGGATTATAATTCAAAATGTAAAGGTTATTCGCCTTGAAAGTCTTGAATTCGTGTGGAAATTTTGTCTCGCTGGAAATTTACTGGTTTCTCTATCCAGATTCAGAGTTCCTAAAAATCACGAATTTGCAAAAAAAAAATATGTCGGGCTGTCCGTATTAATGTATGAATATCCGATAATTATCTCGAGATCCACCACCAGTTAGTTGATTTTAATTTAATACTTTTTTTATCAATCGATACAAGAAATACCGGAAAATCGACAAAAAATGATTTTATCGACATTTTGTCAGTTTTGCCGACATTTTGTGAGTTTTACCACCAAAATACTTGATAGACAAACCCCAAAATCAATTGGGCTCTTGGCAATTTTAATGTATTGAATGTGTAGTAACATTCAATGACGAGACCTCCCCGTTGATTTTGGGGTTTTTTTTTGTCCGTCAAGTGGCAGTTCGGTGGTAAAACTGACAAAATGTCAATAAAATCACTTTTTTATCGTTTTTCAGGTATTTCTTGTCGCAATTATAACTGAACAATGTTCAAAAAAAAAACTTCTGTAGAAAGGCGAGTAGCGTCAAATGCGACATCTTACAGCTCGGTGGTTTACAAACGATTATGTAACAAAATTGGATGGTAATCTTTTATTTGAAATCGCAAAAATGAATCGATCTTTTTAAGTTGGGACGTTTTTTGAAATTTTTACATAGAAGAATTTCAATATACAATTGTTTTGATAACCAAAAAGAATTCCATTTACTGGGCGTTTTTGTTTTTGAATCTCATCCCATTCATTCGGCGCCATCCACACACGGAGACGATCCCATGGAAATTCAAGGGTTTTTTTTGCCCAGTTCGCGCATATCTTGAAGTTTGAAGAGAAAAAATGACAAAAAATCTTTTATATGAGATATTACCCTTTTTCTAATCTCAAAAAAAAAGGAAAGGCTGATGGTGGCGTAGGCGGTACGATTTAAAACTATATAAATTGTATACCGAACCCATCGACATCGTTTGGTTCATTAAGATTGGTCGACTGAGGTGATTTGGTACGAATGGATGGCGATCGTATACAGTCAAAAATTCTGGACAGCAAGCCGGGCGGATCGAGGAATGTGGGAAGACCGCGGGCTGGGTGGAAGGATGAGGTAGAAGCAGACCTTCGGGCCGTCGGCGTTTCCGGCCGGCGGACGTTGGCGGTGAATAGGTCCCGGTTGAAGGAGGCTGTTAATGGACGCCAAAACCAATTGTAGGTTGAAGGCGTGTTGAATAAGTCGGTAATCTGAAAAAAAAAGTCAACCACAACCAAAAATATTTGCCATACAAACTCATTGAGGGATTAATTGAAAGATAATGGTCGTTTGTGCTATTCAAACGAATCAATTGACTTTGATTATTTTCCTTGTTTTGGAATGAAAGGTTTCATCATGATGAGATGGAAGACCTAAACACCGAGATCATTTTTATTTTACCGGGAACTTAATCCATGGTCCCATAAACGAGACAAAATCGACAAAATGCCAATGAAAATATGGTAAAAATGTGGTTGGCGACGTTTTTCATGTATTTTTTGACGCTATTATAACTGAATATGGTTCGATGAAGTTATATGAAGAGAGACTAGCGAAATGCGTCGTCGAATGTCTCATTGTTTTATCTTTGGTGTTTGGTGGGTTAATTCTTTATTTTATTATAAACTGATACATCCGTAACGTGACTGAAGTCTTCACCATCATAGCTTGGCTGGGATGGTTTACCCGGGATTTGGATTTTTTTTGATTAGATTGCTGGATTGGAACTCATTCAGGTGCTGATGATTTGGCTGTACATATTTAAGAAAATTTAGTCGTCCGTCATCGGTTCATTATCAAAAGCCTGGCAATCGGCGACAAGGGAATTTTTTTTTGTGTGTCTATAAATTTTGATATTTTTTTACCACTCGAAAGAAAAAAAAAAAACCAACTATATTCTAGATCCGCCTCTTTATTCACCCCTTAATTTCATTTTAAGGGTGTGAAATCCGCCAAGATGGCGCCAAAAATGGAAAATTTCCCTTAATTTACCGAACTGTTTGAAAAAACACCAATTTTGGACTAATCCGGACATTGAACGTAGAAGAATTTTATCGCTTTTCTTTTTTCTTTTTTATCACAAATGTGTCTTTTTTTAGTGATTTCATTCAAAATGGTTGGCCAACCCCCTTGAATGTTTTTCGATACATTCAAATTTCAATATTTAATTTGTACCATTCTACAGTCTGAATTTGGTCAGAGGTTCGGCAAAATTGTTTTTGTAGTGCTTGTGAATGTAAAGAATATGGTTTTTTTAATCTTTAAATTTTTTTTTTTAAACAAATTTCATTCAAGATGGCGTCGATGAATATGAAAATTATTTTTCATTTTTCAGCTTCATAAATTTTTCAAAATTTTCATTTGGATTTATTTCGGCAAATTTGCTTTGGTACTCAAATACGTCAAAAAAAAATTCAAAATGGTGACTTCAAGATTCAAGATGGCCGTAAAATCGAAAATTCATCATAATTTGGTCAATTTACGATTTGGATTTACTTCGAAAATTTAGATTTTACCATTTAATTTTTAATTATTAAACTTTGACATTTACATTTAAAAATGGGGGGTTTTTATTTTTAATAATAATGGCAAAATGGTTTTTGAATACTTTTCAAAATAGTGGGAATTTTTTTTGCATGATTTTAAAACTTCCATTGATCATTCGAACGATATCTTGGCCGTTCACGACCGGTTAAAAGTCAAAATTGATGATGGAGCAAAAAAAAAAGTAGGTCCCTCTCTCTCTCTCTCTCTGGAAAAAGAGTAGGACATTCCTTAGAACTTCTAGAAACCTCTAGAAACATTAAAAAAAATCGGCACCGGACACAATGTTCGATTTGTGAGTGTGAGAAGAAGGAATTTGGAGTTTGGGTTTCATAATATTTCAATCAAATGAATCTTATTTAAAAAAAAAAAAAAGAGTTAATCGTAATTTAATCTCGTTTATCTCATATTTTATGAATCTAAATTGTTTTAAATAAAAAAAAAATTGGCTAATGTTTTTCTTTTTGCTATCCATCCTGTATAAGAAGAAATTTGAGTGAGATATTTTTCTTCTAAAATGGGGTTGAGTGAGATGTTTTAAACAAGCAATCAATTAAAAGCTCGGTGGTGGTTATGGAAGTGAGCGGGAATGAAAACCGATCGCTTTAAATGGTCGATACCCTTCGGTACGTCGGTAATTGGGCACATTGGGTGCGAACCCAATAGGCACATTAGGTTCAAACCCAATAGGCACATTCTGTTCATGAGTGTGAGCGTCATTTTAACATAGAGAGAGAGAGACAGCGGGAGAAAAAGAGAGAATTTAAGTAAAAAAAAAACATAATTTGACATTTAAAAACTATTATTTTTGTTTAATAATATTTCAATACAAACATTAAAAAAAAAATAAAACTTTTTTATATTAATTTTAATCACACAAACAAAAATTTTAACTAACTAGTAACTAACGACGATTACTACGACGATGATGGAGACGGTATTGTTGTGATGATGATGGTGGTGGTGGTGGTGGTGATTGTTGTTGATTTTGATTTAGAGGATGATGAGGATGATTATGACGATTATGACGATGATGATTATGACGATGATGATGATTTATATGTGATGTTAACGTTGTTTTGTAATAGAATTTCTTTTCACAAATTTTACAACCAAATATTGGTAATTTATTACATTCAACTCGTTTATGTCGTATTAAATTTTCACGTCTCGTATACGATTTATTCGGACATAAATCACAAAAGTAACGAATCGGATTAAAATTTATAATTCTTTCGTGTGATTCAAGGTGCGGCCATATCAAGACTAGAAGAAAAATTGTGAAATTGAAATAGAGAAAAAAGAAAAAAACAACAATTAAACCGTTATATTTTAATTAAACATCTCACATCTAAATGGATGGAATGAATCTATGCTATCTGTTATTATATGGTAATAATAAATCGAATTTTTTTTTTAGTGTTGAATTTGGGATGTTTAGAATTTTATTTTTTTTTTTTTATTTTAAGATGTTTTTTGTTGAGTTTCATCTGTTCAGTGTTGATTGGGATATTTTTGTGTTTCGATTTTGAAAAGGTTTTGTGTAAATTTTGAAATTTATTTGTGCTGATTGGGGGGTTTTGGTATTGATTTTGGGATTTTTGTGTGCCAAACGCGACGTTTATTGTTGAGTTTGGAATGATTTGTGTTGATTTTGAGATCTGGTTTGTGTTGATTGGGATATTTCATGTTTGTTGAAATGTTTAGTGTTAATTGGGAAAATTCATGTTGATTTTTGGGAAGCTTTTATATTGCTTTTGCTTTAGCTTTTGATTCTGAGATGTTTGGTGCTGATTTTGATATATTTACTATTGATTTCGGGATGTTTCGGGAGTTTATTTTGATAAGTTTTGGGATGCTTTTGAGATATTTTGTGTTGATTTTGGGATTGTTTGTGCTTATTGGGACGTTTCGGGATGATTTTAGGATAGTTGAAGTTCATTTCCAAATGGTTAATGTTGCTTGGAATGTTTTATGAGAATTTATGAGAATTTCGGACGTTGTTTGTGCTTATTGGGGCTTTTCTTGTTGATTGGGATGTTTAGTTTTGATCCTGAGATAGTTCGACAAAGATTTCGGAATGTTTTGTGTTGATTTCGGAATGTTTTAAGTTTATTTTAATAAGTTTTGGGTTGATTTTCGGATGTTTCAAGTTTTAATGTCGATTTTTGGATCTTTTGTGCTTATTGGGATTTTTTGTTGATTTTGGGATGGTTTGTGTCGGTTTTGGGATGATTTCTATTCATTTTGGGATCTGAGTTGTGTAGATTTGTGTTGATTGGGAAAATTCATGTTGATTTTTGGGTAGCTTTTATATTGTTGGGTTTGGAATGCTTTGTGTTGATTCTGAGATGTTTAGTGTTGATTTTGATAGATTTACTGTTGATTTCAGGATGTTTTCAGTTTATTTTGGAACTTTTGTGCTTATCGGGACGTTTAGTGTTGATTTTAGGATAGTTAAAATTGATTTGGATATGGTTCGTGTCGATTTCTGAATTTTTTTTTCTGTATTTTGGGATTTTTGGTATTGATTTTGATGCATTTACTGTTGACTTCGGGACTTATTGGGGCGTTTATTTTTTATTTTAGGATATTTCAAGTGTATTACCAAATGATTAGTGTTGCTTGGAATGTTTTATATTGATTTTGAAATGTTTCGGTTTTGTGTGGATTTTGAGATAGTTCATGTTGATTTCGGCATGTTTTTTTTTAAGCAAATTTCGAAAAGTTTCGTGTTCATTTTGGAATGTTTCAAGCTGCTTTTGGGATTTTGGGACGTTTCTTATTGATTGGGGTGTTTAGATTGCGTTGATTCCGAGATAGTACGTCAAGATTTCGGGATGTTTTAGGTTTATTTTGATTAGTTTTTGGTTGATTTTGGAATGTTTCAAGCTGCTTTTTTCCGATTTTTAATGTCGAATTTGGGATCTTTAGTGCTTATTAGGGCGTTTAGTGTTGATTTATTGATATTTCGTATTAATATCAGGATTTTTAGTGCTGATTTTGATGAGTTTCGTGTTGGATTTTGTAATTTTCTTGTTGATTTTTTGATCGATTGTGTTGCTTGGGATGCTGTTTTGGTTTTGTGTGGATTTTCAGATAGTTCATGTTGATTCCGGTATGTTTTTTTTTTTTTTTTTTTGTTGCTAATTTCGATATGTTCCGTGTTGACTTTGGAATGTTTCAAGCTGCTTTTGGGATTTTTTGTGCTTATTTCGACGTTTATTGTTGATTGGGGTATTTAGTGTTGATTTCGAAATGATTTGTGTTGATTTCGGGATGTTTTGAGATTATTTTGATAAGTTTTGGGTTGAATTTAGAATGTTTCAAGCTGCATGTTTTGGGCCTTTTATTGTCGATTTCTGAATTTTTTGTGCTTATTGGGGCGTTTCCTGTGGATTTTGGAATGTTTTAAGCTGTTTGGGTTTGGTTTGGGATTTTCTTGTGTTAGTTTTGTGATTTTTTGTGTTTATTGGGGCGTTTATTCTTGATATTTGGAATGATTTGTGTTGATTTTGGGGTGTGTTGATTGGGAAAATTCATGTTGATATTTGGAATGTTTCGTGTTGATTCTGAGATGTTTGGTGCTGATTTTGATATATTTACTGTTGATTTCGGGATGCTTTGAGTTTATTTTGGGATTTTTGTGTTTATCGGGACGTTTAGTGTTGATTTTAGGATAGTTCAAGTTGATTTCCAAATGGTTAGTGTTGCTTGGAATGTTTTATATTGATTTTGGAATGGTTCGTGTTGATTTCGAAATGTTTTGTGTCAATTTTTGGCATGCTTTGTGTTGATTTTGGAGTGTTCTGTGGGAATTTCGGAATTTTTTTGTGCTTGTGGGACTTTTCTTGTTGATTGGGATGTTTAGTGTTTTGGATTCTGTGATAGTTCGACCAGACTTCGAAATGTTTTGTGTTGGATTTTTTTTTTAAATTTATTTTGATAAGTTTTGGGTTGATTATGGAATGTTTCAAGATGATTTTGAGTTTTTCTTGTGTTCTTGATTTTGGGATATTTCCATTTTGGGATGTGGTGCTTATTGGGACGTTTATTCTTGATTTTGGGATCTGTTTTGTATTGATTTTGAGTTCAGGTTTGTGTTGATTTGGGATATTTCATGTTCATTGAATTGTTTCGTGTTGATTTTGGAATGTTTCGTCTATGCTATGCTATGCTATGTTTGTTGTATGATTGTGTTTTGTTTTGTTTTGTGTGTCAAAACAATGAATGGGGGTGGCACGCGCGCGCGCATAAAAAAGTATTTCTAATAAAAACAATTTTTTTTTTTATTTTTAAATATTTGTTGAATTTTTCTTTGGTTTTTTTGATTGTTTTTTTTCTTTTTTCTTTTAATTACTTTTCTTAATCATAAAAATTACATAGAGAAAAATAAAATTTAATTTAAATGTATTGAAAAAATGAAATTTTACTTTTTTTTATACTGTTGTTGATTGCTGAAAATTGGATTGCGGACGGTTTTTTTTTTTTTTGATTATTGTTTATAATTTCCATGTCTGTGTTTTAAATGTAATTTTAAATCAAATTGCCATGTGCATACAAAAGTACACTTTGGACAATGATATTTGGTTATTGACGTCTTTGGTGATTGGGACAAATTTGGCTCCTTTGAAATGAAACGATTGGGCAAAGGTGAATCAATTGTTGTTATCAGTTGTGGCGGTGTTGGTTGTATTTGTGGTGGTCTACTGTTAATTGTTGTGATTTCAGTTATTATTGATTGTTGATTGGGATCTGACCAGCCAGCGGTGGTAGCGGTAGCGGTAGCGGTGGTGGTGGTGGTGTTGGTGGCTTCCTTCATATTATAACATAATTTTTGTAAATTTAATTCAGGTTCGTAAATTAAATGCATTTGTTCGGTTGGTAAACGTGAAAAGAATAATGATGATGATGATGATGATGATGACGGTGTCATCATACGCGGAGATGATTGTGATGTCGATGAAACGTCGTCAAATGTGGAAAACGTTCTCAAATCTGCAAAAACGATTAATCTTATGGAAAACTTGTTTTGTTTGTTTTGTTTGATTTATCTTGTTTTTTTTTTCATTAAATTACATATTATTTAAATGAAAAAAAAAATAAAAAATTTAAGAGTTCGTGCTGTAAATTCGGCGTTGTTGAATTTTTTTCGTTTTGTTTTACCATTTTGTGTTGGTAATGGAAAAAAAAAATAATCAAGTTTTGTATTTTTAATAATAGGAAAATTGTAATTGTAACGTGTCTTTATTGTTATTAGTAAAATTGATTAGTAAAAGAAAAAAAAGAAGAAATTCAAGCTCCTCCTCCTCCTCCTCCTCACCCCGTTTCAAATAGCAAAACGGTAAAATTGGAAATAATGTAAATAGAAATCATTTTAGAGGGCGCTTGTAATTTGTTTTTTTCTAAGAATGTGTTTAAACGTTTAGGGCGTTGGATGATCGCGGCGGTGGAAGTGGAAAGATGAAGTTGAATTGGACTTTCGGGCTCTTGGAGTTTCCTCGACTGGTGGAAGTTGCTCGCTGTTGGAGAAGGTCCAGGCGGAAAAGGTCCAGGCGGAAAAGGTCCAGTCGGAAAAGGTCCAGTTTTAGAAGGTCCAATTGGAGAAGGTCCAATTGGAGAAAGTCCAGTTTGAGAAGGTCCAGTTGGAGAAGGTCCAATTGGAGAAGGTCCAATTGAAGAATTTCAGGTTGAAGAATGTCCAGAAGAAGAAGGTCCAGTTGAAGAATGTCCAATTGGAGAAGGTCCAATTGGAGAAGGTTCAATTCGAGAAGGTGCAGTTGGAGAAGATCCAGTTGAAGAAGGTCCGGTTGTTGGCGGTCAAAACCAATTGTAGGTCGTAGGCGCGTAAAAGCTTAAAAATGGGTCAACCGTTCCTGGTTTTTGATTCATTGCAACAAAAGAGTCATCCATTTTATGTTTAAAAGATTGATGATTTATATTTTAAAAGACATGACCAATTTTAAACTGTTTTACATTCATTTTTTACTTGAATAAAGGCGCCATTTTGAATTTTTTTTATTTATGTGTTTGTTTGATTGCATTTGCAGCATATTAGCAGCTGATGCCATATTAAATTATATTCTGTCCTAAACTGTGTGTTTAAAACAAATCCAATCAATTTACGATTAAAACTCATACACTCAGAAATCTGTCAGATTTCTATAGTAACAGAAGCGAAGCGTTATAATTCCACTGCGCTGTGGCAGAGAGACAACTACAAATTTTCGAATCTACAATCGCATTTAAAAAAAACCCCTATTTTATTTTTTTATTTGAATAAAGTTTAAGAAATTAATTACATTAAAATTGTCAAAGTTATGAAATATTTTCACTCATTCTCGTCGACGCCATCTTGAATTCGTTAATCTTAAAATCTATATAATAATATTAAAAGCAATACAAAAATCTCTTGTTCTTACGTTCGTCGTTTCTTATGAACCCACTACAAAAACTAAAGCTCCAAAGCTTCCTCGAAATATCATTAAAAAAAAGTAATAAAAAAATCGTTGCGCAGCCATTTTTGAGTAAAATCGCCATTTTGACATTTGCAAAAAAAATAAGGAAGAAAAAACAGTGTAATATATAAAATTTAAACTATGACTATTAACTATGGCGGAATCGGTAAACTATTAACTATGGCGGAATCGGTTTAACGTTCGGAAAACAGGAAGGCATTTTATTATTGCAGTGAGCCGCTTAACTAAATCAATGTTTTCAATTTTCAGGGAATTTTTTAATATAGAATTGCACAAAGGTGTGGTGAAGTTTCATTATTTTTTATTTATGGTGAAGTTTCAATGCCATTTTGGATTACTTTCGCCCAATGTAAAACGAAACATTTCAAAATTTCAGCAGTAATTGAGGCGACTAACCCTAAATTGGGATGGGCCCTTCTATTAATAATCAGTTTTCGATAATTGACATTATCATTGGATGTTGTTTATTAAAGATTAAAGATAAACCAACTGACAAACAATTAATCTTAATACAATATTAATTCCATTCCATTCCATTGATAAATTAAAATATTTTTAGGAACGAAAATTTTCAAATGTCTCATCAAATGTTTCAATACTCTGTAGTGGTGTAGTGTATAAAGACCCGTAGTAACGTCAAATGCCAAACTAAAATTCTACGAACTGCCCTTTTGCAAAATCTATTCATATAATGCATAATTCTGCAAGGCGCTTGAATGAAATAAACTTTAAAGCACAGACACATTTTAACCATACATGCAAAATTTCATTAAAATTAAAATTAAGAACCGGCCATTTTGATTTGACACCAAAAAAAAAAAGAAAGTTCCATGCGATGGACAAGTTAAAGGGAGGATTAGGGATTGTCGTCTGACAAATACCTCAAATCCGATCTTCAAAATACCACAAGCTCTAAAACGAAAAAAAAAAAAGTATTTTGTAAATTGCAGTCCAGTCGTCAAGTGACGTCAGCGGAAAAATGCAAGACAACGGGTTAGCCTAGCTAAAACAAAAAGCGCATTTTTTCTATCTAATTTTCGTCGATAATTGAATGGAGATCAAATTATTGTATGATGGTACGTGAAGAGCCGCCGCTCTGTAGGAAGAATTTTGTGAATTAAAAAATACAATTCTTATTGACATTTCGGCTTTTCGGTGCGGAACCCTTACTAATTAAAGATTTATATTAATCGTTATAATCGGTAGCGCATATAGCTTGAAAAAAAAAAATTGATATATTCAAAACGAGATGGTATCCTAAAGGGGGAGAGGCATGCATATTATGGCTAATTTATGGAAACAAAAATTTTCGAAAGCATCTTACTAAATTTCCCGGAATTTTTCAACGTACTCTTCTGAACCATTTCCATTTCCATTTTTTTTTTAATTACGACGTAATTTCTTTGAAACCCACACTTTTTTTTTTTTTGGAAAATTTACCATTGAATCGACGATTGGACGATTCGGAAATGTTTTTCTATAAAATATCAGAAATTGATTTAAATTTTTTTTGAAAAAATTGGTTGAGGAAAATCAAAATGGGCGAAAAATCAAAATGGAAGAAAAAAAAAACCAGGGGCGTAATCGAAAAAGAAAAAATTGGAAAATTTTGAAAAATCAAATTTCAGGAAAACTTGGTATTGTTTCTAGCCAAAATTTGTTTACACAAATTATCTTTAGACATTCACATTTAGGAGAACCCGCACATCCGTTTGGAATAGCCACAAACTTTTTTCTCGGTACGCCATTGAATATAATACTGAAAATTAGAATTCTGTATATAAAAAATTGAAATTCTTCTGGCGAGGAGACTTCACAATCCAAATATTGAAAAAATTAAAATACTAAGGACCAAAAAATTCATCGCAATTTGATCCGATCGCATTTTCATGGAATCAATTCATCCAATAAACACAATAGGCTACGATTAACAAGTCAAAGTTCAATAAAAGTTCGGGGAAACAAATTAATAAAATTAATTCACTAATGTTTGAGGTTTGAGGTGGGAAACATTTCCAGAAATTAAAATATTATAGGTATAGAAAACCAAGATATATTAAAATAAAAATACTGTCTGTAGAGGTTCAAATGAAATGAATCCAAAAAAAAATAAAAAAAAAACTCACAACTCCGGTACTGTATCCAAAAAGAAAAGAAATTAACAATAAAATAAACAAACATTAAACTAATTATAACATTTTTATTTTTACAATTTTTAATTATATAATTAAAAGTTTTTTTATGATATAAATCTTCAAACTAAATAATTAAAAAAAAAAAAACCGACAATTCGGTATTAGCGTTCAACAACAGCCTTATTCTGTTGTTGAATTTGCGACACAATTAACATTATTAATTTGTATTTTAAAAGCTTTTATTTTCATTGAAGTTTGTTTGTTCACGGGCAGGCGTACTACTGTAGCTGTAGCATAGCGTAGTTCGAATTGAACCACGTGAACACGCAGATGCGTAGTAAATTATGAGCTACGTTTGATTTTGAAGGTTCATAACGCAGTGGAATTTTTAACTACGCACCACGTGAACGTATTTTTTGTAATGTATTAATTTATTAATTAATCCTTTATTTTTAGCGGTGGTATTTTATTAAAAATTATTACATAAATAATTAAATAAACAGCGAAGTACAGTGTGATTTTTTAGATTTGATTATCTTTTTGCCAACACTGGTTTAAACAGCTGACGCACGTTTCGGGTTTTGTTTCGTGTACTGTCAAAAATCTTCAGTTTGGTGTATAATTTAATCATGAATCGTCTTACAAACGAACAACGAACAACGCTTGCAAATTATTGAATTTTATTATCAAAATGCGTGCTCTGCGGTGAGAAAGTTCGTCATCGCGCGCTTCTGCTTCCATTTTATGGTCAGTTTAATCGACCCAACTGAAGCGGCTTACATTCGGGCTATTGTGACTAAATTTCGCACCAAATTTACATTGTTGGACATTGTTAAACCACCAACATTGACGCTGATGTAGAGTGCATAGACTGAAGAAAATATCGCAGCTGTATCGCGGCCAGTGTTAATGATGACCAACCAATTATCGATTCGTCGCCGTTCGCCATAGCAATTGGGCCTCTGTTACTCAACACAACGTGGAAAAGGATTTGCGGAAGGATTTCGCTGTGATGCCTTTCAAAATACAGCTGGTGCAAGAACTGAATCCGAACGACCTACCACACCGTAAAATTTTTGGTGAATGAGCTCTTGGAAAGTTGGCCGAAGATCGAAAAATTTTTTAACCGAAAAATTGTTTTCAGCGACGAGGCTCATTTTTGGCTCAATGGGTGGTACGTAAATAAGCAGAATTTTCGATTTTGAAGTGAATATCAGCCAGAAGCATTGCAACAGCTACCAACCAATGCATCCAGAAAAATTCACAGTTTGGTGCGGTTTATGGGCTGCTGGTGGCATCATCATTGGACCGTACTTCCGACGTAAGATGATGCGAATCGTAACGTAACTGTGAATGCGGTGAACGCACGGTAGTGAGATGATATCCAAGTGATTTTTTCGCCCAAAATGCAAGAGCTTGACTTGCATGATATGTGGTTTCAACAAGACGGTGCCTTGAATGTCACACAGCACGCGCAACAATGGACAATGGATTGAGAGGCGAGAGTTCGGTGAACCATTTTATTTCACGTTCGGGACCGCCGGTTGGCAATTGGCCGCCTAGATCGAGCGATACAAAACGCCTTTAGACTATTTTGTTGTGGGGCTATGTTAATTAAAGCTCATGTCTATACACAGACAAGCCCGCTTCAATTGACGCATTTATTCGTGAGATACCGGCCGAAATGTTGGAAAGAGCCAAAATGCCAAAATTGGACTAAGCGGATGGACCATTTGAGGCGCATTCAGTCGGTCAACATTTGCATGAGAAATAATCTTCAAACATTAAATTATATGGACCGTACTATCGATGATTCAAATACAGATTTGTGAATTTTATGTGTTTTTTTTTTTTTGAAAACAATTTCCTATAGCTGTTAAAAAAATCACCCTTTATTAAAAATAATATTTCATTTTACCGGCAAAAATAAACACAAAATTATAGGTTATGTATTACAATACTATGTATCGGACCACGTGATCACTGATATATATCCATATATAAACGTAGTTCATAATTCGCTTCACTACAATATGTCGGCACGTTAAAAAGGCATTAATATTCATTAGTCATAATTTGGCGATATATTTGGCTTTTAATTTAATTGGAACGCCCCGCCCCGCGTTATTAGACGATTTATTTAAAAAAAAAAAAAAAAAAAAACAACATTTTTCAGTAAGTGGGTGCTCGCGCAAAGCTAATCGATCACGTTTTATAATCTAAAACATTCCCACATATCTTATGGTCGTACCGAGTAACGAATACCAAACATCTAGCTTTGGAGCTTTGAACAATGTAGCTTTACAAGTTGATGACTGACTTAAAAAAAAAAAGGGGACTTCGCTTCACAGGAGGACTTTACCAAAGGGAAGATTGACTTTACAAGTAAAGGACTGACTTTACAAGTATGAAAACGGACTTTACAAGTAAAAGAATTCCTTTCTGTCAAATAAGTACCCGGAAATTTGAAATTCAACACAAAACAACTTACCAATCATCTGAATTTATTATACCCCCTTCAAAAATAGGCCCCTTCTGAGACAATACACTTCTTCCAACGAACGAACAATCCAATCATCGAAACACTTTTTAAAGCTATATTCCGCGGGATGGCCTTCAGTTCTTGTTGCGCATTAGTTTTGATGTCTTCAATGCTCTCAAAACGGGTTCTGCGAGGTGGTAATTTGAGTTTCGGAAACAGGAAAAAGTCACACGGGGCCATATCTAGAGAGTACGGTGGTTGTTCGATGATATTCGTTGAATTTTTGTTCAAAAACTCGTTCACAATGATCGCTTTGTGCGGCGCTGGTGCATTATCGTGGTGCAAAATCCCACTGTTGTTCCGCCACCAATCTGGTCTTTTGCGACGACGAACATTCTCTCTCAAACGCCTCATAACGCCAAGATAATATTCTTTATTGACGGTTTTTGGCCCACCGGTAAGAATTCCGAATGAACAACACCACGAATATCGAAGAACACGGTCAGCATCACCTTGATTTTCGATTTGCTTTGGCGCGGTTTTTTTCGGTTTCGGCTCATTTTTGGCGCGCCATTCCGACGATTGTTGTTGACTTGTTTGCATGTCGTACTCGAAAACCCATGTCTCGTCACCAGTTATGATGCCAGTTCGATGAACGTTGGATCGGAATTTACGCGTTCAAGCATGCATCTTCAGCCACCTTACTGCGATTCACTTTTTAAAGAAAATTCAGATCTTTTGGCACCAATCGCGCTGCGACTTTACGCCCAAACCCAAAACATCAACCAAAATATGACGAGCGGTCTCATGACATAACATGTTCATTTCTTGGGCTATCTCTCGCAAACTATAATGACGATTTTCGAGCACCATTTACTTTATTTTGTCGACGTTTTCTTCAGTTGAAGAGGTCGAAGGCCGTCCCGAACGTGGCAAATCGTTCACTTCTTCTCGCCCCCTCTTTGAACGATTTATACCAATCGTAAACTTGAGTGTTTGACATGGTTGAATCACCAAATGTTTTTTTTTTCAACATTTCCAACGTTTTGGCACAAGAAATTTCGTTTGAAACACAAAATTTCACACAAACTCTTTGTTCGATATTTTTATCCATAGTGAAAATCGCAACGCACACAAAACAGGTTTCACTTGTTCCTAACGACGCCGTAAACAAACTAAATGACACAGAGCAATAACAATTGACAGAATAGTTGCTGACAGTTGTGCCAACCTGGGGAGAAAAAAATGTTTGAAATATTCTCAGCGGGAAAATTTAAAATGAGAATTTCCGGGTACTTATTTGACAGAATGTACTTCAAGTATGAAACCGGACTTTACAAGTATAAAAACGGACTGTACAAGTAAAGGACTGCCTTAACAAATAAAAAACCGACTTTAAAAGTAAAGGACGGACTTTACAAGTATGAAACCAAGTAAAGGACTGAATTTACAAGTAAGAAACCGGACTTTACAAGTATAAAAACGGACGGTACAAGTAAAGGACTGCCCTAACAAATAAAAAACCGACTTTAAAAGTAAAGGACGGACTTTACAAGTGTAAAGGCGAACTTTACCCAAAACGAATTGAATTGCTCATAAAAAAAAATAAAATTTTCACACCACGACACCCGATCACTTGTAAAGCCACCAACATTGTTTTTTAGAGCACCAAATCTGATCTGATTAACTTGAAATTAACGACACTTAAATCAATTGATATTACAATTAATTTTTCAAAAGATTTCTATAATTTTGCACTTTAGAATTCAAACGTTGCAACTTTTTTAAACACCAAATGTGAAAGATAAAAATCCTAATTTTAATTAATGAAATTGAAAAAATTTGAATATTCGTTATATAATAAGTCATCGATAAATCAATCAGTATGAAGTGACGAACGAGAGTGACGACGTCAATGCAATCGTCAAATTTTAAACAAAAAAACATGATCTTATGACCGTCGATTAGCCCACGCACGCCCGCCCACGTCGTTCAGCATAACTAATAAATTCTACAAATAATTTGTTAAGTATTCTTAAGTGTTAAGTTCTCTTAATACTATCTAACATTTACAAAATGCATGCAATTTTTATTGTCTGTTTGCGAAAAAAAAAACTAATTAATACAAATTATAATTATTCATAATTAAAATAGGTTAATTTAACCTGTAATTTTTAATTGCAACTTGAAAAGAACTTTACAATCTTTTAATTTTATTCATAATTTTACATTTGTATTTAATCATAAATTGCATAGTTCGGATGAGGTTTTTGTAAACTCGTATCTTGTATTTGTTGCATAAATCATTCATTTACAAATAACAAAAAAATAAATAACCAAATAATGTTTTTATTTTATTTACCTTACCTTGACCACTTTTTTTGAATTTAAAATAACATTTAAAGAAGCAAAAAAAAAAAATTTAACAAATAAATAAATTGATGTCAGGCTAGAAAACACCTAGAATGGAAAGCACACAACGACGACGTCAACGGGAGGGAGGTGTTTCAAGGAAGCAAATTTGTCAATGTCTAATAAAATGTTATGTTGAACGAGCCAAATCCCTTCGTGTATGTTATATTGTATGTTTGAACGATTGGGTGGACGGAAGCAGCGATGAGTTAATCTTTTAATTTTTCATCAAAACTCAGCAGAAGGCTAAATATTTCAAGAAATAAAGTCCCTTGGGTCCCTTGGAACCCTTGGATAGGGAACTCCCATAAAATTGGTGACTTTCACAACTGGACATGGACGGGCTTCAGGCGACATCTTGTAGAGATTAAAATTCTCACGGATGATGACAGGACAGGACAGGATGACACGTGCGCAGGCTCTGTCTTGAAGATGAAGAAACGGGTGCGCACATTACGTGTGCAAATGTCCGACTTTAAACGGGCATAACCCGTAACACAATTTCGTGCTTTGTGCTTGTGAAAAAAAAGTAACGAAATGCGTCTAATGTCCGTTGATCGACCATATCACATAGGAGTCTTACTATGGTAAGGTCGGTAAACGCCTTGGCACAATATGCTTCGGCCACAAATAATTTTCTTCTTTGATTGTCTCTGATTATAAAAATTGTATTGTTCCATCCAAGGAGCTCAAAACGAACTGTAGTTAGAAAAGAACGCTAGTTATGTAGGTTAAAAAAAACTCGAAAGAGAATTAAAAATTTTTTTAGAGTAAATAACAAAATTGTTTTCTAATATGGAGTAAGAATGACGGGGGTGACCGATCGCCCGTTTCTTTCTGAGAAAGAGTTCGGTCGGGGGTTCCGTGTAAAAAATATTCTTGTAATAACGAGGGACACTTCCGTATTCGATAAACAATCTGGGAATCGAATCTGACAAGAGCCTTCTTTTGGTAGTCTTTTGAAGATTTCCCCTCCTCCATTAAAAAAAAACAAAAAATCCATTTGAGTGATGAATAGAAGAGATGAGAAATTCCCCGGAAATCTAATTTTTTTTCGTACCCATATAATGTTTATAAAAAAAAACTGTGTCCGAAATACAAAACTAGATATTGCAATACAAATCCCTGTTCAATTTGAAAATGATGGCGAAAGTGGTCGAACATCCAGATTCAAAATATATAAGTCTGGAATTCGTTAGGATACAAAATAAGATATTTGTATAATAGTAAGAATCGTGTTTGTGGGTTTGTATAGGAAGAGGTGGATCGGAAAAAATTCACCGAAACGTAACCTTCCCATTGATTCTTCATTAAATCAAATTAGAATTCGGGTACATGGTTTGTAGGACGGAATGCGGAAAATCCTAGTGACGAATCAAACATCGTGTGATGAAACAAATATCGTGTGATGAAACTAACATCGTGCGACGGAACGACCAACTTTTAGTGAATTGATTTTGACAAAATTTTAAGTTTGATAAAAAATTAAGTCAAGATTTCCTTTTCAAAACTTCACCAAAACCTCAGAAATATTTAAAATGTCAAGGAAAATTGTTCGCAATACGAACGAGAAATATTTATATAAAAATCCCTTGGATTTTGATAAGCAAAGTGACAGAAGCGATCGAATAAAAATTAAATAAATTCGCAATATTAAAAAAATATCGATAACCAAGAGATTTTACCTTGAATTCGTTAAAAAAAAAAAACAAAATACAATAGAGCTCAGAACACACTTGAATTAATATACGGAGCGGGGAAGGGTTGAGTCAGGAAAAAATCAGCAAAAACATAACCTTTCTATTTATACAGCCAGTTCACAACAAGTTGAGTACCGTTTTTGTGACTGATGGGGATCCAAAATCGATAGAGAGATGTCAAACATTGAGAGAGAGATGTCAAACATCGATTAAGAAATATCAAACATCGATTGAGAAACATCAAACATCTATTGAGAGATGTTGAACATCGATTGAGAAATATCAAACATCTATTGAGAAACATCAAACATCTATTGAGAAACATCAAACATCTATTGAGAGATGTTGAACATCGATTGAGAAACATCAAACATCTATTGAGAGATGTTGAACATCGATAGAGAGATGTCAAAAAACATCGATTGAGAGATGTCAAAAAACATCGATAGATTGAATGAGGTTAAAAACCATCTACTGAACTAGGTCAAAAACATCGTCTGAAAGAGGTTAAAAAAAAACATCGACTGAGGGATGTTAAACCACGAATGAGGCATGTAAAACCCCCGAATAACGGATGTAAAACCCAATAGTAGGGAGGTCAAAATCTGAGTATCAAATAAACCAAAAACTAAACTAATAACGCATTAACTGAACTGTGAATTCAAGTGAGTAATTAAAAACATTTAAATAAATTATATACTATTTATAGAAAACCAAAAACTACAAACACACAATCGCAAAAACACATGACATAATCCCCATTCCAGTACGTCTTTATGCAAAAATGCATCAGTAAAAAAAAATAAAAAAAAGTTACATTAATTTGTATGTTAATTTTTTTTTAAATGGAATTAACATTTATTTTGATATAAAAAAAATAGGCACGATGATATTTAAAAAAAAGAAAACCGGTTTTCTCTATATAAATATAAAAAAAAGAGGGTGTCCCGGTACGAAAAATACACACACAAAATTCCGAGTAATTCCCAACACGGCGCGTTACCATATTTTCAGAAATTAATTTATTTAATTAAAAAAAAAAAATAGAAAATTATTCAAAAAATAGAAAACTATTCAAAAAAAAAAACGCTAGAAGAACCAGCAAGTTATGCAAATATTCTCCTTTCAAATTTTCCGTCCATTTTGAATATGGCGGAAGTTTTCAAAAAAAAAAAAAATATTCTCTGGTACAAAGTTCACAAAAAAGCTTAACAAATTTCAATACAATTCGATAAATTTTAAATTCCATCGAAATTGGCCAAAATTTCAGAGAATATCAGAACAATGTTTTTAGTTTTTCTTTCTTCGCCATTTTGAATTTAACGTGAAAATTAAACAAAGGAAATTTACGCAAAATAAATGGAACATCACAATTTGTGTAAGATGACCGCATTACCAAATTCCTTGAAAATCATCATCAAAATGGAAATGAAAAACCTAAATTTAGGATATTCAATTGGGGGCGATGAGTTAATAGCGGCGGCCATTTTAAATCGCAATTAAGGAACGAAAACAGGATGGTGGAGGTAAAAACCCGATGATTGAGCCAAAAAACCGACTGAGGTGAAAAATCCGAAAGAGCGAGGTAAAAAAAGAAAACCGACTGAATCACGTAAAAGGTCGAATCAGTGGAAGCCATTATATTGCCATTTTGAATTTTTTTTTAACAAAATATCAATTCTACAAAATATAAAAATTCTTTCAAAATAAATGTTTATTGGAGTGTCAGTGAACTTGAATGAGGGATGGGTAAAAACTCAAATGATTGAGATAAACAACCGATTAAGGGAGGTAAACAACCGATTAAAGGAGGTAAACAACCGTTTAAGGGATTTAAACAACTGATTGAGTGGAGTAAGACAAACCGAATGAAATAAAAACCAGAATCAAGGAGGTAAAAACCCGAATCAACGAGTTAAACCCCAGAATCAAGGAGTTAAAATTCGAATTAGGGAGTTAAAATCCGAATTATGGAGGTAAAATCCGAATGAGGAAAGTCAAAACTTCCCGAATGAGGAAAGTGAAAACTACCCGAATGAGGAAAGTGAAAACTTACCGAATGAGGAAAGTGAAAAAACCCCCCCGAATGAGGAAAGTGAAAATCCCAAGAATGAGGAAAGTGAAAACACCCGAGTCAATGCAGTTGTTAAATCACCATTTCAAAAATTTGTGAGAAAAAAAATAAGAAAATACTATAAAAATATACAGAAATTACTTCAAAATAAATGTTTATTAGAGTGTCAGTAAACGGGTTGAACAAAACTAGTAAAAGTTATGATGAAAATGTCTACATTTCTAATTGGATTCCTAACGCTTAAAAGTGAAATTAAGAGTAGAAAACAAATGTTATAAATGCTAGAACATCTAGAATATCTAGAAAATCTAAAAAAATATATAGTTTTTCCGAGTTCAATATCAAAAAATTATCAAACTGTTTAGCCAAATGGGCGCGCATTCCATTAAAGATTATCTTTTCAGTAGAAAAATCTCTGGTTTACGCAAAATCAATAGGTTATTACTCAAAATTTAATAGTTTCAAAGCCGAAAAGCGGTTTTCAATACCAATCCTCGGTAAGCTATGGTACAAATAATTATTCCTCATGCATCTAATAATTCTGGCCGTAAAAAATTACTTTTCTAGACCGCTAGAAATATTAGGTATATGGATTAATAGTTTTATATTGGACTGTTGCCGATTGTATGGAAGACAGGGTGGTGTATTGATACTGGGACACTCCTGTGTTTTTTTTTGTATTTGCATATATAACATTTAAAAAAAAAAATAATTTTATACAAACTATAAAAGATGATCAAATAATGATATTTTCTTTCAGTAGGTTAAAAAAAAAACAAAAAAAAAACAATAACATAAATAAAAATAATAATAATTTTTTTTTTTAAATATTCACACAAACCCAGACGACAATGAATAATAAGTATGCAAAAAATTAAATATTACATTTTTTTAAAACATGTTTTTTTCCCCTTGACTCCGAAAGAAATAAACAATTTGAATGTCAAAGTCAATAAATTAGCAAAAAAAAAAAAAAATGTATACATTAATTTCTGTTTTTGGCTAGTTTAAAACAGATATTAAATTAAAAGAAAAAATATGAATAGAGAAAAAAAAACATCGTTTTCATTTAAATAGAATTTTTAAACTCTGTCCAATTAGACGAATCTCGCCAATTAGACGAATCTCGCCAATTAGACGAAGCCCGCCAATTATGCTTTGAAAAATTTCGTTTTCCTGGCTATATTCCAGAAAAAAACCCCTAGGAGTTTTCTTAAGCTAATCGCTTGTATTGTATTTGTATTAAATACTAAATTTGAAATTAAAAATCCATATTCAACAGAGATATATTCTTTATAAAATATTTGGTATGTAAGATCACTAAGATCACTAAGATCACTAATATCAATAAACACTATGAATTATTCGAAAATAGAAAGTTCACAATTATTGGTATTGGCTCTAAAGTATAATTATCCTTCAGTTTCTTAAGATCCTTAAAGAATATCATGGTGCAAGTTTAAACTATAATACTCGAATTCAGGTTCAGAATTCAGATGCGAGAGCGATAAAAAGTAAATAATGATGACAAACAAGAGAACGGTGGCAAAATGGCGAGAGTGAAAACAAAATGGCGAGTGAAAACAAAATGGCGAGTGAAAAAAAAACATAATCAGGCGACCGATAACAAAATCGAGAGAACGATACGAGAATCGTTAACGTGATAACAAAATCGATTACAAAAAAAACTAGAGATCGATAACAAAAACGTGAAATCGAAAACCAAACGAATGAGCATTCATTTCTTTCTGAATTAACCCTTAATTACAATAGCACAAGTTTTAATAATAATAACTCAATAAGAGAATACACATAGCATTTCGCGGCAGAATTTTGTTTTGGAATTTTCTACATCATTGGTTTCCAATATTGATTGTTCCCGAAACAATATCACCTTGAATAGATAAAAGTGCTCATTATAATTTATTTTAATTTCCAACTGTGACCAATTTGGCTGGATAACCTGATCTACGATGCGGTTGATAAGATCCAAACGACAATTCTAGAAGGAAAGTTTTGAATGGAAATCTGGAATGGAAGTTTAGACCGGAAGTCTAGAACGAAAGTCCATAACGAAAGTCCATAACAAAAGTCTAGAAAAAAAGGTCTAGAACGAAAGGTCCGGAACGAAAGGTCCAGAACGAAAGGTCCAGAACGAAAGGTCCAGAACGAAAGGTCTAGAACGGAAGGTCTAGAACGAAAGATCTAGAACGGAAGGTCTAGAACGAAAGGTCTAGAAAGAAAGGTCTAGAACGGAAGGTCTAGAACGGAAGGTCTAGAACGAAAGGTCTAGAACGGAAGGTCTAGAACGGAAGGTCTAGAACAAAAGGTCTAGAACAAAAGGTCTAGAACGAAAGGTTTAGAACGAAAGGGCTAGAACGAAAGGTCTAGAACGAAAGTTTAGAACTGAGGTATAGAACTGTTTTGGCTGGATAACATGATCTATATGCGGTTGATAACATTCAAAGCTTAACACCTGATTCCGTCAATTATCAAAACAACTTTCAAGAGATGACCCGGAATATGTGACTTTTGGCGGAGTTCCTAAGTCAGAGCCGATTGAAAACGATTGACGAGGCTTGAAAAAAAACAATAAAAATATTATTTTACAAAATATCTCGTCGACTCACCTCACTCAAAGTTATAAATTTACTTTCCCCAACCCCCGCCAAGGCGTCTTCAGACGACTTGTGCAAGTTTAACAAAGGGCATATTTGAAATGTAATGCTTTGATAACCTCAAATTACAGTTAATATAATTTTTATTTCACAATTAAATAAGAAAACGAAATAATGTTTATATGAAGTAGTTTACATTAATATATTAAGAGAATGTGAACGAAAAACCTATTCCTTATGCCTTGGCAAAAACGCAAACCAAACGAATTTTTTTCTTTTGCTGTTTTCGATGGTGTTTGGCAATTAAGAAATTTATCGGTAAGCGAATGATTGAAATTTTGTTGTATCTTTCGTGAAAGGTAAAAAAAAATTTCATTTCTTTATAATTTACAATAAAATGGATAACAAGAGCAACGAAATTATGCGGGAAACGAAAAATTATGAAATCAAATCCAAAATTTTTCACTCAAACAAAAAATTTCATCAATGAAAAATATTTCCATTTTGTTTTCAGTTTTCTTAATTGCCAAGCCATTAGCGATTCTTCTCTATCGGTTCATTTTAATTTAAATTACACTTGAAAAAAAATGTGCACGAACTTCTTCCGATTGTTTAATGGGTTTTATTCGGTCAATGTTCTTTCTTAAATTTTTCTGATTTGAATTCATGAACAAATTTTCACAATTTATTCATTTTCATTGGAATCAAATTATAAAATATCTTTTGGGATCGGACGTGTTGGACGCATTCTAAGATTAACAAAGTCTACACAAACACACACACGCGCTTACCCTTACTTATATATGAAAGTTTAAGCGAGATTTAAAATGAAAAACGAAATAAACCTTAATTGAATTGCCATTCCCCGTGATACAAATGAATGATTAAAATTTAGTTTTGGCAATTAAATTTGGCATTTTTGTAAATCAAACCCTGATCAATGTACATTTAATTGAATTTTATTTAATATTAATGCATCTTCAATTAGTCATATTCGGAATCGCTCACAACCGCAACGGTAGCGATATTGTTTGTTATATTTAAGAATATTGGTCACTGCTTAACCAATTTTCTTGTGAAATTTTCAAGTAGGTGCAAGTCTAAAAGGAAAGTCTAGAACGCAAAGAGCCTGGAAGAAAAGTCTAGAGGACAATTCTAGAAGGGAAGTTTTGAATGGAAATCTGGAACGAAAGTCTAGAGAAAAAAGTCTAGAAAAAAGTCTAGAAAAAAGTCTAGAAGGTCTAGATCAAAAGTAAAGAACGAAAATCTATAACAAAAGTCTAGAAAAAAAAGTCTAGAACGAAAGGTTTAGAACGTAAGGTTTAGAACGAAAGCCGTCTAGAAGGCAAATCTGTTTGTAAGATATTTTATAAACTGTCTTTAAATAAGCGATGAAAGGTTCCCTTGAACTTTTGGGATTGAACCTCCTTTACAATTGCTTTAATGCTGAACACCTTTCAAAATTGCACATAATATTGTAGCGCTATCACTCCGTCCGTCCGTATGGCGTCATCCAAACGTTAACCTGTTAACTTTCAGTTTAGGGCATTTTGGTCGTTTTTATCTTATTTAAAGTTGACATTTTATATAAGATAATTTTAAAAAAATATATTACAAGACAACCTACATATCGTCTAAGCGGCGAACAAGAGGTGAAAGTGGGTGAAAGTTGTGAAACTGGTGGGTTTGAAATTCTATTTTGAAATTTTGATTAAAATCTAAACAAATTAAACTGGCAATACATTTGACAGTGTTTTATTACTAAATCGTACCTAATAATAGATAAATTACCTCTTAAATTGTTTAAATTTACTTAAATATTCTTACAAATTTGAAATGTACAGGGTGTTTGATCCGTACCTCTTTAACTATGAAAACTAAAATGTATTTGGAGAAAAAAAATTGATTTTATTCTTCATGATCATCTTCTTTTAGCTCATAGCAGCATGAGACAACATTTTCGGATCTTTCAATTTTTTGTTTTGACACCTTTAACAAATAGAAAATGATTTGTGGTCAAAACGATCAAAAACAGGAATCTGTTTCATAATTCCAGATGTTTCGTTTCCTATCAACTTGTGTTCATAGGCAAAAAAAATTACATAAATTGGGATATCAAAATACTTCACCGCAACCATCGTCTTCTCTAGATTTAGAAGCCTCCAGCGACTATTTGTTATTCGGGAAACCTTAAAAGATGACAACGCATGGTAAGATGCATTTCATCGTCGAATGAACTCGGTACCTTAAAAAAAACACCCTGTAACAAGATAAATTTAGGCAAAGTAGTTCATATCTTGATAAAATGCAATTTAAAAACAGTTATAAAATTTAGGTTGAAGTAAATATAAAAGGTCCTGGAGTTGTCGAAACTAAAATTAAAGGTCTTCAGACAAAAAAACAAAAACCTGTGAGATGGAATAAAGAGATTCGATCCATAAAAACAAAAAAAAACCAACCGCACAGAGACGATTGAAAAACCTTGTATCGTTTACTTTATTTTTGCGAGCCAAACATTTTGGTATTAATAAAGATTCGTGGAGTCAGAGTCTGTGGGGGAATCCTGGAGTGGAGTCCTGGAAATTCTTTTTATAGACCGCTGGTATAAAAAAAAAAACTAACATCACGAATATCGAGCAAAAAAATTCAATAAAATCATGACAGTCGAGTACAATCAAATTGCGAAATTGTACTATATTTATTTGTAGCTCCATTTAAAAGTTTGGAAAACGTGTCGCGAAAAGAGAAATTAATGACAAATGGGACGATAGCATTCGATGGATAATTCGATAGCAAAAATCATTGAACATTATCGTTTCATAGCTTGATAAATGCTTAAAGCTTCGCAAAAGCTTACAAAGCTTAAAAAGCTTGCAAATGGCGAAATTCGATGAGTATGAGAATTCCATTACGTTATTACATGGCTTTAGCATAGAGGAAATAAAAGGAGCATGAATCTCCTCACAAAATTCAACAATCATTATTGTTTCAAAAAAAAAATATCCAAACATTTCATCAATTCTGATTTGGAAACCGTCGAACCGTCGCTGTGATGAATTTTATGGGTGTTTTCCCATTCATATTTCCAACTTATTTGTGTTACGATGATTGAGATTCAATTCTATGATGATTATAAAGCATGTAAATGATTAACAGAGGTATTGAATAATTTGGATACTTCAGCGGTTTAAAAGTGACGTTCAATTGGCAAATTCATAATTCATGTCGACTCTATGGTATATATTTTTATTCCCGGATGTTGAAAATTGTTTTTGATATATCATCCACGTGTCGTCGTGTCTATGATGAAATGTGAATAATCTTGATGAATTTAATGTAGCCAGCCGCCTTTCATGATTAAACGGTTCCAGGTTCGTATTTTTGAAATGAGTGAATAGCTTTTGAAACAATTATAATTGTGTGGAATTGCTGAATAGTGTGAAAATACCGTATTTGTTTGATGGTGGTTGACTTTTTAAAATACAAAAATCATGGATTTGGTGAAGCCGTGGATTAAGTATTTTTTTTAACCTGATATGCAGGCGAGCGGATGAATGTCACGAATTCAAATTCTTTTCTGGATTTGTTTTTTTTCCGTAGGACGGAAAGTGTCTTAATAATTTCCGTGAAATATCAAGGAAATCCTAATACAAATGTTACCATTTAAAGGGATCAATATAAATTCAAATTCCCAATGATTCCCTTTGGATTTTGTTTCAAGTTTCAAATCGGGGGGTTGGAAGAATTGAAATTATTCAAAGTCTGATTGGAAGAATTGGAGTTATTCCAAGTCTGACTGGAAGGAGCAGAACTATTCCAAGTCTGACTGGAAGAATTGAAATTATTCCATGTTTGATTGGAAGAATTGAAATTATTCCAAGCCTGATTGGAAGAATTGAAATTATTCCAAGTTGGGTTGGAATTATCGAAAAACAAATTAACAGCTTTTTTGCATTTCTCAACAAACTTCCATATTGAAAATTTCTGTTAGAATTCGTTAGAATTTTCTGTATATCTTAGAAATAACTTGAATGATAATCAAAAAAAAAATAGCAAGTGAACATGAAAATTTTCATTTGGATAATGATCTTGCGTATTACATGATCACCAACGTTAAGTTAGTAAAATTATTTTTTATAAGCAAAATTCGTTATGATGGTATGACAAAATAAAAAGCTTGGAATTAACAACGAATAAAATGACAAAATACCCCCAGATACCGGGTTGAAAATTGAAATGGCTAGTTCAAATCCATGAATTTTCTTATGTGATTTTTCCCGTTTTGAAATCGTTGGGGCGCGTCATTTATTCATTTTCATTGGAATCAAATTAATGAATATCTTTACTGTATTGTGTTGGAAGTAAGTCAAAGCTACAAACAGTGAAGTCTACAATAGAATTCGTCATTAAAGTCATCCAAGTATTCGATATTGAAATTTTTTGGAATATTTGGTGGAATAATATGAATTGATTGATCAAATTCTGAAACGATAAGGTAATATTTTGCTATCGATAGGGTGCTTTTAATATTCAAAATGCCATCAAAGTGGAATGAATGGGTGATGGAGTTGCATAGTTGATAAAACATCAAATTTTTGACAAATAACTTCAATCAAATTGGCTTGAATTCGTGTCGAAAGAAAAGAAAGTTTTTCAAAATAAATGGTCAAAAACATTTTTCTATAAAATGATCACAAAATGGTTAAAATTGAATAATATTAACGTGTTACAATTGCACGCACATTCACACGTGCCCACAACCCCATTGAGAAATTGTATAAATTAGTTTTCATAAGAATTAATGTTTTGAATTAATCTCGACTTTCTCTGTAGCATGGGGTATGTGAAAACGAAAACTAGGCGACGAAAATCAACGACTAGTCGACGAAAATCGAAAACTAGTGGATGAAAATCGAAAACTAGGTGACGAAAATCAAAGACTAGTCGGCGAAAAACGAAAACTAATCTATGAAAATCAAAGACTAGTCTACGGAGAACGAAAACTAGTGAACGAAAATCAAAGACCAGTCGACGAAAATCGAAGACTAGTCGACGAAAATCGAAAACTAGTGGATGAAGAATGAAAGCTAGGTGACGAAAATCGAAGACTAGTCGACGAAAATCGAAAACTAGAGTCGAAGAACGAAAACTAGTGTCGAAGAACGAAAACTAATCGAAAATCGAAAACTAGTGAACGAAAATCAAAGACTAGTCGACGAAAATCGAAGACTAGTCGATGAAAATCAAAGACTAATCGACGAAAATCGAAAACTAGTAGATGAAGAATGAAAGCTAGGTGACGAAAAACGAAAACTAGTCGACGAAAATCGAAGAATAGCCGACGAAAATCGAAGACTAGTCGACGAAAATCGAAAACTTGTGAACGAAAATCAAAGACTAGTCGACGAAAATCGAAAACTTGTGAACGAAAATCAAAGACTAGTCGACGAAAAACGAAAACTAGATGACAAAAACTAGTCAATGAAAACTAGGTGACGAAAATCGAAAACTAATCGATGAAAATCAAAGACTAGTCTACGAAGAACGAAAACCAGGTGACGAAATCGAAAACTAGGTGGCGAAAATCGAAAACTGGTGTCGAAGAACGAAAACTAGTGGCAAAAACCAAAACCAGGTGACGAAGAACAAAAACTAGTGAAGATAATCGAAAACTAGTGACGAGAATCGAAAACTAATCGATGAAAATGAAAGACTAGTCGACTAAAATCGAAAACTAATGAACGAAAAACGAAAACTAGTGGATGAAGAATGAAAGCTAGGTGACGAAAAACGAAAACTAGTCGACGAAAATCGCAATCTAGGTGGCGAAAATCGAAAACTAGTGAGCGAAAATCGAAAACTAGTGAGCGAAAATCAAAAACTAGTGGACGAAGAACGAAAACTAATCGATGAAAATCGAAAACCAGGTGACGAAAATCAAAGATTTGTCGACGAAAAACGAAAATCAAAGATTGGTCGACGAAAAACGAAAACCAGCGACGTAAAACGAAAACTAGTCGACGAAAATCGAAGGCAAGTTGACGAAAATCGAAAACAAATCGACGAAAATCAAAGACTAGTCGACGAAAATCAAAGACTAGTCGACGAAAAGAAAACTAGTGGACGAAAATCGAAAACTAATCGATGAAAATCAAACACTAGTCTACGAAGAACGAAAACCAGGTGACGAAATCGAAAACTAGTGTCGAAAAACGAAAACTAGTGGCGAAAAACGAAAACTAGTGGCGAAAAACCAAAACCAGGTGACGAAGAACAAAAACTAGTGAAGAGAATCGATAACTAGTGACGAGAATCGAAAACTAGTGACGAGAATCGGAAACTAATCAATGAAAATCAAAGACTAGTTGACGAAAAACGAAAACTAGATGACGAAAATCGAAAATTATTAACGAAAATCGGTAACTAGTGGACGAAAATCGAAGACTAGTCGACAAAGAACGAAAACTATAACATCCTAAATATAAATTAACGATAAAAACACGTTTAGAGAATAAAATTGACGATAACGTCCAGGATAAAGGTCAAGCGAACAGAATTGGAGTGGGTGATCTAACTTCTACCCCCCACCCAAAATGCACCATTTCGTAGTTATGGCAAATTATCTTCCATTCGAAAATTAGGGCATCTCCTAATTGCATAACGATTTTTTTGTTAAAAATAGTCCCCCCATTAAAGAATTACGAGATATTCGGATTTTTTAGTCATATTTGGAGGACCAAATTTATAATTGTAATCTGTTTTATGGAGAAAAAAAACAAATCAGCGTAAGAGAATAAAAATTTTTTGTTTAAATATTACGAGAAAAATCGATTTTTTTTTCTTTCAAGTATTTCAATATATTTTTAATTACTGATTCCGCCGACTCTGTTTTCTTCAATTCAGATTTTTCCCATATTGTCTCATATAGAGAAAATTCAATTCTGATTTCTGATCATAAAGAATACATTTGAGAAATTTCTGGTATGGTTCAAAAAAGATATTGGCAATTTTATAATAAAAACGTGTCCCATTTTTTTGGTGTACTGTAAAATGAAAATTTCACAGTAACGTCAAAAATTGGATATTTTTTTTTTTCAGCAATCACAATTTTTGGCAAATTGGCTATAATTTTCGAACCAACGATACGATTTCAAAATTTTCTATTTTAGGAAACATCAGAAATTTATTGAAATTTTCACAAATCATGAATAGAAAATTAAAGTTAAATAAAAAATTCATGGATCGTATTTGAAAAGAAAACCTAAATAATTGATGATTTAGAAAAAATTGAATTTTAACGAAAAATTTTATGGTTTGGTTTCGTAGATTGTTATTTATCTCAATAAATTATCTAATTCCGGTACAATTTGCCTTTTTAAGATCAACCCAACATCATTTCGGAACACATAATACCGATTGTGTAATTTCACAAAACCCAATTTGGAAATATAATGAACGTCTCGTCGATCTTTAGCTTAAGCCATTTAAGATGATACAATAACAACATTGGCAATAGTTTAGTTTATACAAATAAAATATCTATTGAACACAAGTTGCATGGGTAATAGATGTTAATGGAAAAATCAATTTTTCTAAATTTGTGATGTTTATTTTAAATTACGGCACTGTAAACTACATTTTAATTTTTTTTTTCAAGGTCACACGAAAATTCAGTCAATTTTGGTAACGTCTCAAGAGATCAATTGACGATAACGTAAAAAGATCAATTGACGATAACGTCCAAAGATCAATTGACGATCAAGTCCAAAGATCAATTGACGATCAAGTCCAAAGATCAATTGACGATCAGGTCCAAAGATCAATTGACGATCAGGTCCAAAGATCAATTGACGATAACGTAAAAAGATCAATTGACGATCAGGTACAAAGATCAATTGACGATCAGGTCCAAAGATCAATTGACGATAACGTAAAAAGATCAATTGACGATAACGTAAAAATATCAATTGACGATCAGGTACAAAGATCAATTCCAAAGATCAATTGACGATAACGTAAAAAGATCAATTGACGAAAACGTCCAAAGATCAATTAACGATCAAGTCCAAGGATCAATTGACGATCAAGTCCAAAGATCAATTGACGATAACGTAAAAAGATCAATTGACGATCAAGTCCAAAGATCAATTGACGATAACGTAAAAAGATCAATTGACGATCAGGTACAAAGATCAATTGACGATCAAGTCCAAAGATCAATTGACGATAACGTAAAAAGATCAATTGACGATAACGTAAAAAGATCAATTGACGAAAACGTCCAAAGATCAATTAACGATCAAGTCCAAGGATCAATTGACGATCAAGTCCAAAGATCAATTGACGATCAGGTCCAAAGATCAATTGACGATCAGGTCCAAAGATCAATTGACGATAACGTAAAAAGATCAATTGACGATCAGGTACAAAGATCAATTGACGATCAGGTCCAAAGATCAATTGACGATAACGTAAAAAGATCAATTGACGATAACGTAAAAATATCAATTGACGATCAGGTACAAAGATCAATTCCAAAGATCAATTGACGATAACGTAAAAAGATCAATTGACGAAAACGTCCAAAGATCAATTAACGATCAAGTCCAAGGATCAATTGACGATCAAGTCCAAAGATCAATTGACGATCAGGTCCAAAGATCAATTGACGATAACGTAAAAAGATCAATTGACGATCAAGTCCAAAGATCAATTAACGATAACGTAAAAAGATCAATTGACGATCAGGTACAAAGATCAATTGACGATCAGGTCCAAAGATCAATTGACGATAACGTAAAAAGATCAATTGACGATTAGGTAAAAAGATCAATTCCAAAGATCAATTGACGATAACGTAAAAAGATCAATTGACGATAACGTAAAAAGATCAATTGACGAAAACGTCCAAAGATCAATTAACGATCAAGTCCAAGGATCAATTGACGATCAGGTCCAAAGATCAATTGATGATAACGTAAAAAGATCAATTGACGAAAACGTCCAAAGATCAATTGACGATCAAGTCCGAGGATCAATTGACGATCAGGTCCAAAGATCAATTGACGATAACGTCCAAAGATCAATTGACGATAGCGTCCAAAGATCAATTGATGATCAGGTACAAAGATCAATTGACGAAAACGTCCAAAGATCAATTGACGATCAAGTCCAAAGAACAAATGACGATCAAGTCCAAAGATCAATTGACGATAACGTAAAAAGATCAATTGACGATCAAGTACAAAGATAAATTGACGAAAATGTCCAAAGATCAATTAACGATAACGTAAAAGAGATAGATTAAAAAATACTTTCATGTACGGCATTTTAATAGTAAAAAATTGTCTTTTTTTGTTTTTGTTTTATACAAATTTTATAAGTTAAAACAGATTTTGACCGTTCGAGCGTTCATCAGGTCGGATGGGTCGTATATCTTACGATGTTTTCGGCCCTGACGGTGAAAAGGCCAGATTGTACAAGGCAAGTTACAGAGGCTAATCAAAACTAATTGTGGTTTTTTAAAGTAAATAAACGGAATGGATTATTTCGGGGGTTTAACAGGCGCTTAGGCCGATTCTGTGTCGTAGTAACGAACAAAAATCAGAGCCGACAGAAGTTTTATTAATTGTTTTTTTTTTGCGTAAAACAAAATATAAATATCTGGGGTGGCATTATGGGAGTCGATACCATCGTCTATCGCCTATCGTCTAAAATTACGATACTCAATTATTTTGATATTACAGTAGTCGATTTTGTGGGTATCGATATTATTTGTATATCGTCTCCGTGGATATTTTTGTGGCAAATGATTTTCATATAGAAAAACAAAAAGTTTATTATTTCTATGAGAATGAGATTGAAAGTATTATTTTTATGAGAATTGCTTTTGTACTTTTTATGAATATTAAAATTGAATAAATGAACAAAAACAAAAGAAAGCAATACAAACGATAGCTACTACCCTATCTTCAAAAATTATCGTCTTAAACCGACGATATCGTCTGCGATAATTGCAAAAATGAAAAAATCGTATGTTTGACGACAATCGTCTATCGTAATCGAATGCGATAATTCCACCTCTGGATTTTTATGACAAAGGACCTTGTGAAAGAGATAAAATTCATCAAACTGATTACAAATTCATTACAAATCAAAAGTAGTTTATTTATATTTAACTTAGTAACATTATAAGAATTCAAACAAAAAATCATTTTTCGATTGTCTGGTCTGGTCTGGTCAAAGTATTTAGGTAGTAATTCATACAAATAAAATTAAATGGTTTAAAAAAATATATAATCATATCTTAAAATGAACTTTATCAAATATCATCATTTTTCTTGCGTACACTACTATACTGAAATAAAAATCGAGAATTTTTTCCCAGTATTCAATTCAAAAAAAACAATAATTTACTAAATCCTACCCCAAAAACCCATTAATGAATAATGAATAAAATTAATATAAATCATTTTTAAACATTTAAAAACAAATAAATCCATTAAAAATTAAATACCAACTCGAAAAAATTCAATAAAATAAAAAATTTCATGACCAGAAAACAAACAGACAATTTAAAATAAATAATAAAAAAAAATATGACTATTTTAATATCAAAATAAAAAAAAAAACTAAAATCACGAAATTAATTAAAAAAAAAATAATAAAAATTCATTATTATTTTTATTATGATAGAGAAAATTAATTTTAATTAATGTAAATTAAGAGTTTAAAAAAAAAAATAGAAAGTATTTTATAATTTAATTAAATTTAATTAATTTTTTTACTTACCCAACTGCGCTTATGTTTTTTTATATGTTTTCATCATCCTCTCTGTCTCTCGGTGATTGTTGAATTTAAAAAAAAAAAATTTCTAATTCTCCCGAAATACAAACCGAAATTACAAAAAAAAAAAAAATTAAATTGAAGGAAAACCCGAGAAAGAGCGCGCGTCGCTCCCTCTATCTGTTAATTTAAAATATTTGTTAAACACGCACTGATTTTAAAAATATTAATAACTCATTTTTTTTTTTCTCTCTTTTCCGTTTTTTTTTTTTTTTTTTCAAAAATATGTAAAAATTGTGAATATTTATTTTATATACAGTCTTGAAATAGACCGGAGTAGAGAGAGAGAGAGAGAGAGAAAGGGGGGGGGGGGAGAGAGAGAGAGAGAGAAAGGGGGGGAGAGAGAGAGAGATTGGTTGCGTTCCATTTAATTACCACAGGAGTAGGTAAGAATAGAAAAGAGTAGATTTTTTTTTCAACTCCGAGCTACTCTTTGCTATAGAACGGAGTAGTTTGGCGTAAAAAATTTGATTCTTTTTTACTCTTCCAAATTCTTGCCTACTTCCTTCCTGGTAATTGAACGGAACACGGCTTTTAATGGAATTTTAATTTTATTCACCACAAAAAATGAGTTTTTTTGTTCACCACAAAAACATTTCTTTTCCACCAGAAATTTTTTTATTTCACCACAAATTTTTTTTTTAATTCACCTTTTTTTTTTAGTGAATAAAAACGTGAAAAATTCTCAATTTTTTTGGCGGTAAATTTTGAATATTTCCAAGAAAGGGTGAAAAGGGTGAAAAAAAACCAAAAAAAAAACCATTTCTTCATCAAGAAATTAATCAAATTTTTTTTTTTTTAGCCAGTTTTTAAGCCAAAAATTTAATTAATTTTTTAATTAATTAAGAAATGGTTTTTTTTTTATTAATTTTCCAAAGGAAAATATTCAAATTTTACCGCTAAAAAAACTTATTTTACCGTTTTAAATTCAACTAAAAAAAAAAAAAGGTGAATAAAATCAAAAATAAATTTGTGGTGAATAAAAAAAAATTTTTTTTTGTGGTGAATAAAAAAAATTATTTTTTTGTGGTGAATAAAATTAAAAATCTCTAAATATATTTACCATTAGCCGCGTTCCATTCAATTACCAGGAATAGGTAACAGTAGGTAAGAGTAGAAAAGAGTAGATGTTTTCTACTCCGAACTACTCTATATTGCTATATTACGGAGTAGTTTGGCGTAGAAAAGAGTAGATTCTGTCTACTCTTATCTACTCCTACCTACTCCGGGTAATTGAATGGAACGCAACTATTTTAAGGAATCTAAGGGTCTATTATTTCAGTAATTTCTCCTTACTCCTAAAAATTCAATCCCCCCCCCCCCCCCCCCCCCAATTCAGGAGAATCAAAAAGGAGGAACATTTTAAATGAAAAGAAAAAAAGGATAAAATTTTTATCAAATCCATCCATCCATGATGAATATTACAAATGAATCTGAACAGAATCCAAAAATCATTAAAATTTGTGTTACATTTGAAGGAAAAAAAAAAATACCGAGACTTTTAAAAATAAAAATCACACCGAAAAAAAAAAAAAAAAAACTACTCAAACAATAAATAAATAAACTTTTTTTACCGAAATAGGAAACCAATCAACCAACAAAACGAAAACAGTAAAATGTACAAAAGTTGAATAAACTTTTTTTTAATGGAAAATTGAGATTGGTAAATAATAGAAAATAAAATAAACTTGAACTTGACGAGGAGAAGAGTAGAAAGATGTATAATGTTTTTTTTTTTTTAAGAGATCATCACACTCTTATGTTAAACAAAAATAAAAAACATGATATAAAAAAAAGAGGTGATGGTGGTGGTGATGGTAGATGGTAGAATGAAGTACAGTTAAGATGGCAATGGCAATGGCAATGACAATGACAACGATGATGATGATGATATAATAAATTTTTTGTTTTTTTTTTCATTGTCATTAAATTTTAAATTTTAAATGTACGCTAAAAGTAAGCCATGATTTAAAAATTAAACCATCTTTAAAAAAAAAAAAAACAAAACATTCACAGAATTTAGTGAAAAATAAAGAAAAAAAAAATCTCATCATCATCAAAAGAAGAAATCAAAAAAACAGCTTTCTAAAACACTTAAAATATGTTGCTTTTTTTTTTCTTTTTCTGAGAATGACATCATCGCCTTTTTCTTGGTCGTTTTCGTCGTCGTCGTCGTCGTCGTTCAAACGACAACATAAAAAAAAAAACAAAAACAAAACAAATACCTTTTCTGCTGAATTTTTAATCCAATATGAAGTAGATTTTTTTTTATTAATGTTTATAAAATAAATAAGCACAATTTTTTTATATGTGAATAAAAAAAAAACTAGAGAGAAAAAAAAAACAATTAACGAGCTTTTCAAATACACAAACACCAACACAATAATAATAAAAAAAAATCTATGCCATTTCGAATTTGAGGTCAATCAAATTTATTTTTTCCGCAGAAAAAACAAAATTCGCAACCTCAACAAAAAAAAAAACAAAACCGTCGCGAATTAATTTGGAAAAAAAAAACAAAAAAACACTTTTACCTGAAAATGTAACTGGATTTTTTTTTTTTTTTGAGAGATTTCCGGTCGGGTCGGGTTGGGTTGGGGCCAAGGAAACAAAGAGAGATAGAGTGAGAGAGAGTTGAGGATCAAGAGACAAATAAAAATTTCAAAATAAAATTTCAATAATAAAAAAATGAAATCTTTAAACCGATACAGTTTAAAGGTTACAATACTTACAAATCACGCTCTTTTTCTCTTTTCTCTCTTTTTATATAATAAATTACCAATTTCCAACCATTTCTCTAAGCAGCAGCAGCAGCTTTTTTTTCTTATTTTTTTTTTACCCAATTCGTCGTCGTCGTCGTCGTTTTTTGTTGGTTGGTTGCACATGTTGATTTTTTTTTTTTAACTCTGCTCTCTTTTTTGCTCTCGGCAAGCACGCATGCGCAGCCCAGCCCACACATACACACAATACTACTATTTTATATCATAAATTATTATTACCTCACTGTTTAAAAATTAATTAAAATTTTGAACAGCTACACACATTACCTGTTTTTTTTTTTTTTTTGATATAAAATAGTATGGCTGGTGTGTGTGTAGAAAAGAACCCTCGGTGTAAAAAAAAAAAAAATCTGCAATTTTTCTCTTTTTATCTCCTTTAATTTTTCAATTTCTCTCTTGTGTAGATTTTGATTTTTTTTTTTTTTCGAATAGAAAAACACATTTTTTGACACTTAACTTTTTTTCACAGTAACACCAAAATTTTTTTTTGCACCAAAAAAACACAACCTTTTTTAATTTAATTTAATCAAATTTAATTTTAATATTTAATATTTAATTTAATAATTTAATTAATTAAATTAAATTAAAGAAAAAAATAATTATTTATTAAACTTTTCATCGTGGAGTTCCGCCCCGGTCCGTCGCCATTAATAAATTATCATTTTCCACCGTCGCCGTCGACGTCGCATTTTTAAAATCACGTTAAAAATATTTAAAATAGCAAAGAAAAAAAAATTGGTTGTGTTTTTTTTTTAATTTGAATAATTAATTTATTTTAAATTAATTAATTGTCGGAAAAAAAAAATAAAAATTAACATTTTTTTTTTTTTTTAATTTAATTTATATTAAAATTTAATTTAATATTTTTAAAGTAAAAAAAAAAAAAAAATTTTGTTTTATTTTTTCTTTTGTCAATCAATTAATAAAAATTAAAAAAATTTTTTTTCAAAATTTAATTAAATTTCGTCACAATTTAAAAATCACAATTAATTTTTTTTTCAAAAAATTCAACGCAATCCCGCAACGCATTCAATCGCCCCGAAACAAATCGATAGCATAATAAACGCGATCAATTACACGGTTTTTTTATATTTCGTAAAACGTAAATAAATTCGTAAAAAAATTATCGTAAAACGTAACCAATAAAATAAAAAAAAAAAAACGTTTTGTCGAGAGAGTGAGTGAGTGAGAGAGATAGATATATTAATAAATGGAGGAGGAGGAGGAGGAGCGAGTTACAAAAAGTAACCCCCGTTAAGTGTATTATTTTTTTTTTCTTTCTTCTTATTTATCTATTATAAATAAATCGTGTCAGAGAGAGGGGAGAGAGAGAGTTAAGGAAAATTAAAAAAAAAAAAAATTAAAATCATGCAATAAAAAAAAAATATTAATTATAAAAAAAATACATCAGAGAGTGAGAGAGTGAGTGAGTGTGTGGGAGAGAGAGAGAGAGAGCGTTTCCCAAATTATATATAAATGTATATATAAAAAAAAAAAAAATATTTTGAAATAAAAAACTTAAAATTAAAAGTTAAAGAGAGAGGTCATCATAAAAAAAAAAAATTGATACTTAAAATTAATTTAAAAAAAAAAAAAAATATTGAATTTTAATTGTGTGTGTGTGTGAGAGAAAAAAAAAATAGAGGATATTTTTTTTTGTAAAAAAAAAATAATAATAATAATATGAATATGTTTGTGTGTGTGTAAAACAGCAAATATAAATACAAAAAAAAATATTACAATGATTTTGTTTTCCATTTTCAATACAGTTTTTTTTTCTCTTCTCTTTAAATCTCTCCGTAAAGTAATGCGTTACTTTTTACCGGTAATGCGTTACTTATTACCGGTAATGCGTTACTTATTACCGGTAATGCGTTACTTTTTACCGGTAATGCGTTACTTTTTTTGTGTTATGCGTTACTTTTTCTGGTAACCCATTACAAAGTAACGAAATTACAATTTATATTTTCAAAATAATCGTTAATTTTAACCACTATTTTAGATTACGATTACTTTAAAAACAAATAAAAACAATAAAAAGTTAACCAATATTTTTTATTAAGGATTCTAAAAAAAAAAAACAAAGAAAAAGTAACTTAATTTTTCCATTGAATTACAAAAAAATTGTTATTAATCAAAATAAGCAAAGACAAAACTACTAATCAAAAATCAGTAATCAAAAATGAGAACTTTTTTTTTTTTTTTTGTTACTCAGATTCTTTTTTATCGAGTAAATCCAGAAAAGTAATCATAAAAGTAATCAAAAAAAAAAAAGAAAGTAATCACTTAAATTCTGTTGATTCCATTTTTTTTTTTTGATTACTTGATTATTCTTGATTTCTTGATTTATACTCATGATAAAAGAATCTGAGAAACAAAAAAAAGTTCTCATTTCGATTACTTTTTTTTTTCATGTATCGATTACTTTTTGCTTATAGATTTTGTACACTTTTTTTTTACCGGTTCTAATGGAAAAATTCAGTTCAGTATTTTTTTTTTTTTCAAGAATTTTAATCAAAAAAATTGGATTACTTTTTGCTATTTTAGGGGTTTTTTTTTTTAAAGCAATTTTATAATCTAAATAACAGTTAGATTAACGACTCATTTTTTTAAAGTAATTGTAATTTCTCGTTACCGGTAAATGGTAATTTATGGCACAAAAAGTAATCAATTACAAAAGAGTAATCATTACAGAAAAAGTAACGCATTACTTTAAAAAAGTAATCATTACCAAAAAAGTAATTACTACCAAATAAAAGTAATCATTACTTTAAAAAGGTAATCACTACTTTAAAGAAGTAATCATTACTTTAAAGAAGTAATCATTACTTTAAAAAAGTAATCATTACTTTAAAATAGTAATGCATTACATACAAGTAATCATTACAGAAAAAGTAACCATTACCAAAAAAAAAAAAAGTAACGCACTATAAATAATGGCATTTACCCATCATTACCAAAATTTAGAAAGAATTTGAAGAGAGAGAGAGAGAGAGAGAGAAAAAAAAACAACCAATTTATTGAATATGGAAGTGATTAAAATAAAAAAATCATTTTCTAATTCATTTTTCTAAGCTAAAAAAACTATCACCAAATTAATTACTATTTTAAAATTTTTTTTTTTTTTTAATTAAAAACTAAATAATTAATAAAATATATGTATATATATATATATATATATAAATAAATGAGATATTATATAATAATAATAAAAAAAAAAAAAAAAACAATTTAAACATTGCAGTAAATATGATGAAAAACTGTTAATTTAAGTCCGGTAAAAAACAAAACAAAAACAATTAAATGATCACTGATTTTTTTTTTCAGATTCAGATATTCATCATGGAAACTATTCCTTATGTAAAACTGGAATTTTTTGGAATGTAATTTAACACTTTTAATTATTTTTTATGTCATATCATAATTCTCTTAACCAAAAAAAAATTTGAATCAATTCTCCACCGCCATTAAAACCGCGAAAAACAATTCAAAGGTTAAAATTCATTTTTTTGGACATTTTTCTTTTTCAAATAATTTTTTCAATGTTAAACAATTTAATTAGACATGTGTTTAGAAGAAAAAAAAACACTATGGCGCATGTCATAATTCACTTAACAAAAAAAAAAAAAATCAAAAAATAAATCAATCCCCCCCCCATGAAAAAATCTAAACTCCACACACCACCAATTAGGTGGATAATTAATCTGGAGATTTAAAATAAACTTTCGAAATGGTTCATTAAATAAATTCAATTTTTAACGGGGTTTTTTTCCGGGCGGGATATAGAAAAAAAAGTTAGAGAAATTTTCCAATCACCAGGGAAGAGAGAGATTTCTATCCCCCGCAATGAACAGAGAGATTTTCTATCCCCCAATGAACAGAGAGATTTTCTATCCCCCAATGAACAGAGAGATTTTCTATCCCCCCCAATGAACAGAGAGATTTTCTATCCCCCCCAATGAACAGAGAGATTTCAATCACCAGAGGGAAGAGAAATGAAAATATGAAGAAAAATGTGTAGTTTAATTGCGCGCGCATGAAATTTTTTTAAATTTTTCTTTTCATTTTAATTGAAAATGTTTTACAGTGTAATAAAATTTTTCCATAAAAAAAATTCATGATTACAAAAAAAAAACATTTTTTAAAACTGTAAAAATTCTATAAAACAAAAAAAAAACAGAAAAACCCCCGAAGAAAAAAAAAAACTGGTTTTCTTTTAAAAGTTCAACAGAAAAAAAAAAAAATATATTCATGTTTAATGAAAAAACTTAAAAAAATTAAAACCTACACAATCACAAATAAAAAAAACTCCATATTTTTTATTTGTTTATTGATTAGTCGCTATGCAAAAAAGAAAAAAAATCATTAAAGATTTTTCTGCGCATCATCTCCTCGTCGTCGTTGTCGTTTTTGTAATTTATTTATTTTTGTTTGTTTGTATGTTTGTATGTGCGCAACAAAAATTGTTAATTGATTTTAAATATGTAAACAACGCAGACGCAGTCAAATAAACAAACAAACAAATACACACACAGAAAATACAATCTCAAGAAAATCTCAACATAACATTAAAAAAAAAAGTTTTTTTTTTCATCAGGGAGTTGAAGTTTTTTTTTTTTTTTTTTGGTTTGTACAATGGAGTTGGTGTTTTGCGCAGTTTGGTTTAGTTTGGTTTGCGGTTTTTTTTGATTTCGTATGTAAATTTACATCTTTTTTCTTGCTTGTTTATATTTTAAATTATTAAATGCCATCATCACAAAAACAACAACAACAACAATATTTTTTTTAAATGGGTGTGTGTCTTTGATAATAAAAAAAAAAAAAAACAAATAAAAAAATTCTTCAAAATCAGTGATCACTTCGACTTAGAAAAAAAAAAAACACAGCACGAACAACAAAATCGAACAGAATTTTTCTATTTCATCATATTGTATTTCATTTTTTTTTCTCTCTCGATGTAATAAATTTTTTTTCTTTCTTACAATACCTTTTTTGTGGAATTCTATTACAATTTTTTTTTTTTTTTCACCATTTTACAAATACAAATGGATTTGTTTTTTTACTACATTTTTGAGAGAAAAAAAACTACAATGTTCATAATAAATTTTTATGGATTTTATTTTATAGCAGCGCATAAACAACAAAAAAATTAATACGAAAATGTTTGAGAAGCAAAAAATTCATTTTTGTTAAATTTAAATTTATAATTAATAATTTTCCAAAATAAATTTTACATAAAAAATATGATTTTAACAATTCAAAACAATTTCTCAATCATTTTCGTATATAATAAATTTGTTTTTGTTTATTATTTGTTTTGCAAAAAATTAAAAAAATAAATTTTATTTGTTTTAAAAATTCTTACCTTGTGCATCACGATGTTGTCCAGCTGCTTCTTGTGCTGCCAAAAATACTTCATCTTGAGATCTATCCACTTGCCACTGTGAATATCCTGAAAATTAATCGAATAAATAGAAAGAAAAAAAATTTAAATATAGTTTTTTTTTTTGATAATTTAAACATCGGACATTTCAATTAAAATATTTAATTACCTTGACTAGATGATTCACCGCCGCCACCACCACCACCACCATGACTTGGACCAGCTTGATCTAAATCTTCTAATAATTCATCATCTTCTAATGTTAAATCTTCAACTTGATCATCATTACCATCATCATATTCACTTTTAGGTTCTAATAACATATCACCACCACCACCACCGCCGCCAGTATTATCAACAATTACCATTTTTCCTTTATTTATACTACTGGTGCTATTATTATTATTATTATTGTGATGATCCATTAATTCATGTTCCATTGTTGATGATTTTATATGACCATGATGATGATGATGAATATGTGAACCACCACCACCACCACTATCATCATCATTTTCATCGCCAGTATCAATTAAATTTTGTTCTTGCATATCAATTTGTGGTGAATCAGTCTTTTTTGGTACAAATGTTGATTGTTGTTGTTGGGTAATTGTTGATGTTGATGCAATAATAGCTGAATTATTTCCAACATTAATATTATTTGATGATGCAGTTGATGTATTAATATTATTATTATTAATGGCAGATGAGGTATTTTGTTGTTGTTGTTGTTGTAATGTTGTTACTGCTGATATTGCTATACTATTATTACCAGATAAAGTTCCACTATTACTATTATTTAATGAAAGAACTCCGTGTTGTTGTTGTTGTTGTTGTTGTGTTGGTGGCATTGAATGTGATGATGAATTTGATAATTCATTATTATCAACAATTAAATTATTTGTATCCAATGTTTTTCGACGTAATTTTTTACGTTTTTTTGTTGATGGACTTGTTGATCCTTCACGTGAATCAATATCAATTGATGATGAATCACCACCACCAGCACCGCCGCCGCCGCCGCCACCAACGATTACCGCACCAGTTGTCATACTTTTATGTGTACGTTTATGTAACAATGATTGTTCTAAATTATAAACAGATGTACTACTACTACTGCTGTTGTTGTTGCTGCCGGCCAATGTACTGGATGATTTTGATGTTGTACCAGCTGCTGTTGTAATTGCTGATGCAGGTACAAGGTTATTTAAATCGGATGTATCAATACGATTATTTGTTGTTTGTGAATTATTACCACCACCACCACTACGATTGTCTGATAAACCTTTTATTTGTAATGATTCAGCTGTTTTTAATAGAGCCGCCAATTGATCTTGAGATATATTTACTTCACCCCGATACATATAATCCATCATTGCACGTAATTCTTGAAATTTTACATCTTTTAATATAAATATTGGATGTTTATCATATTGTTGTGATAATAAATTCTAAAAAATTAAAGTAAAAAAAAAACAATTAATATTTATTCAAATTACAAAAAAATTAACAAAATTAAATAAATTTTTTTTTTTTTAAACTTACGGCAAAATATGGACTACATGCTGATAATACAACTTTATGTGCTTTTAAAAATTTCCCTTCGGCAGCTATCGTACAATCAACTAATTTTTCATTTTCTAATAATGAATCAAATACACTGATTAACGTTGCCTTATGATTATTCCATCGTAAACAAAATTGTTGATCGTCTTCCATTTTGGAAATTTTTTTTTGTTTTTTTTTCCTCCGATAATCCCGACGCAAAACTTCAATCAAAAGTTTTTGTTGTTGTTGTTGTAATTTATTTTAGTTCTATAAAACAAAAAAAAAACAATTGAAATAAAATTAATTTAATTTTTCTATGTTGATCAAGAACTAACAAGAAATTCTACATTGCATAGAAAATTTACACACATACACACACACACAAATGTAATTTCATTATAGAAAAAAAAAAAAAAAAAAAACAATATGGAAAATATAAAATGAAAACCACAGAGAAAATGTTTTTCTGTAATGGCGTTCATCGTGTTCATGTTCAAGAAAAAACAACAACAACAATAACATGAACAACGCCACAAACAACAACAAAAAAAAAAAAAAACAATTCCAATAAATATTTTATGTTCGTCGATTTATACACACACACACACACGCAAACAGAGAAACAATAAAAAAAAAAACCAAAAAAAAAATTGGTCGTTTGATGGACAATAAAAATAAATTATGTATAAGCGCATTATCAAACATACATACACACTGATACAATTATGTATAAAACAAATTCCATCTCGATATTTATTCAGCCAGCATCACACAACGCAAACACACACACACACACACGCGCGCATCCATAAAAGCAATAAAAAATATTTGATGATCATCATAAATTATTGTTATTGTTGTTTTTTTTTTCCCTTTGAAATATGAACAAAGCTTCAAAAATTCCTTTTGCAATATTCATTTTCACAAAGTAAAATTACCGACTCCCGCCCCGCAGCAAGCAACGGCAAAGGCAAAGACGCGCGCGTGCTATTTTTTTTTTTCGACAAAGTAAAAATTTTTCGGGCAAGTTAAAGTTGTTGTTGTTGTTGTTGCATTTGATATACAAAATACAGTACAGCATAAAATATCAGGCAAAGGCTATGATATATTTTAAAAATTAACATCATCACGATCATCATCATCATCATCATTATTTCGTATACATAATAATAATCATAAAATTTCCCATTCTATTTCATTTTCACACACATACAAACACACTCATACATACACAAAAAAAAAATCATAAATTATTTCATACACAAACATGTTTTTTCAAGCACCAAAAAAAAAAAAACTATGTTATACTAAAAGAGAAAAAAAAAATGTTTTTCATCATAATGGCGGATGTGACGCCAACTTTTTTTTTTCTTTTTTTTTTTTTTTTTTACATAGAAAATTTTATATAGTAATTTTTTTTTTTTTTTGTAAAAGAAAAATTAAAACTCACCAAAAAAAAAAAAGCCCTTTTTTTTTTTTTAATTAACACTAACTATATTGTTTTAAGGCATTCTCTTTTTTTTGTAAGAATGAATAAGTTTTTTTTATAAAACGAAATGAAATAATAAAAAAAAAAAAAAAAAAAGCCCCTTCTCTCCTTTAGAACTTTAAAGCATTTTTTTTTTTTTACTTGATGACCCAATTAGAAAATTTTTTTTTCTATATTATTAAAAATTGTCTTTTATAATTAGTGTTTTTATTTTTGGAAAAAACCACAAAACGAAATTAATAAAAAAAAAAAAACTCGATCGGAAAATTAATTAAGTTAACTTGAAAAAAAAAAAAAAAAGAAAAAGTTACACTACGCGTTGTACAAGCACACAAAAGAAAATGGCGTCTTTTTTTTTTTATATAGAATTTTTATATTTGATGGAAAAAATAAATCAATTTTCTTTATGTAAAAAGTTTTTTTTTGTGTTTTAATTTTGAAATTTTCTTCTTTCAATTTTCTACTGCTCACAACTTCACTTCACTTCTACAACAATCTACTACTGACTGACTGAGTGACTGTTGCCTCTTAATGATTTTTTTTGATTCGTTTGTACGTACGTCGTACTTTGTAAAAGTTCGTTGCTGTGTGTTTTGTTGTTTTTTTCGGTCGTTCTCAAAACTGCACACACACACACATATAACATTTCAATAAAAAAAGCCATATTATAATAATCATCATCATCATAATCATTGATATGTAGTGATATGTACTTTGAAGTACTGTGTTTTTTTTGCTTTACAACTCTACATTAACAAAATTTATTGCAATTATACAAAATGGAATACAATAAATGAGCGCCCGCACATACACACATTCCAAAAAAAATGTTATATACATAAAATGATTTTTGTTTTTTTTATCAAAGCCAAGCAGCAGCAGCACCACATCGATATCGAAAATCGAATTGGGCTTGGCTTTTTGCTGTTGGCTGTTGTTGGCATATCATATTAAAAAAAAAATATGACGCAGCGGAAACTTTACAACAAAAAAATGCAACATAATAATAATGATGATGATGATGATGATCGAACACATTAAAATCAAAATATCGTTGTTTTGTGAGAGTGTTAGTGTGTTTTAAAGCAGTTTTTATTTTATTATAATCTATAATACAAAATAAATAATTAAATACCAAAAAAAAAACAAAACTTTATAAAAAAAAAATTGTTAATTGATTGATCATCAAATCATCAATCAATGATCAATTTAATCATCAACATACGAAGAAGAGGCAAAAAAAAAATGTAAAAACTTTATCATCATCATCATCATCATAATCATGATCATCATCGTTTCCATATTTGTTATGCTAACAAACAATACCAATTTCTATATAACATAATCAATCAGTCACAGTATCCGTCCGTCACCATTCCCCCCCTCCCCTCGAGTTTTTTTACTTCATTACATTTTTTTGTGGTTCGATATCGCCATCGGAAAATGGGGGAAAGGAAAATGGGAGACGCTTTTTTTCTACTTCTATATTTTACTTCTATATCGTATTATATATTTCTATATAAAAACATGTTAATTGACAAAAAAATTATGATCATCATTAACAAATATGTGTATGGATGATGATGGGGGGGGGGGGGGGGGGGGGGGGAATAATTAAATTCGTCGCGTTGTGATATTTTGTTGTTTGTATGCGGAATGACTTTTTTTTATTATATTTTCTTTTATAGTGGTTTTTCTTGCACACACACACACACACACACAAACATTTTCATATTTATTTATTCAGAAATGTGTTATAATTTCAATTCAATAGAAAATTTCCAAGTTACCAAGCAGCGCATACAAAAAAAAAAAAAAAATCATTTGAAAATTCTTATATCGGCTGACTGTTAACAAATCCAAATTTAAACAAACACACACACACACACACACGCATACACACGTTCATAAACATAAAAATTGTATATATAAGGTTTTATATGGAAAATTATTTATATATGGTATTTGATTAACACAATAAAGTGTTCTATTGTTTTTTTTTTTTTTAAATATAATAGTTTTTATTGATATTGGCATATTATTCAGAGGGGCTTCTTCTTCGTCTTCTTCTTCTTAGGCAATTATTGGTTCGAATTTATAACAATTTATAAATGTTCATGATGGGTTTTGTCATTGTGTGTGCGTGTGTTGTGTTTTTGTGATGTATAAAATAAATGTATGTTATTCGGCTTTATTGAAAATGTGAAATTATACGTGCCGTTAAACGATAGATTATGGGTTTTTTTTTTTACTTTCAATCATCATCATCAAAATCACTACACAAACACAATTTTTCAATTTCAAACAAAGAAAATATTTACGTTTTTTTTTAGTTAGACCAACCAGAATACACACCTTTTTGCTCACCATTTTTTTCTTTAATTTTGGAATAAAATACAGGAAAAACAAAATCCAAATTTCAAAATTTAATTTATATATAACTAAATGATGGCATCATTTATGATGGTGAAAACACTGAACAAACATAACAGCGTTTTCAACTCGCTTCTTAAGCGTCGTCAACTTCAATGCAAAATATTTCTTATTTTTTTGGACTGTCAGCTGTCACATACCATACTAGTTGTTGCGTTAGTTTAATATTATTAATATATTGACGCAATCAAGAGTTTTATCGATGTAATGAAAAATACATGCATAAAGCATTAATTTAAGAATAATTTAAAAACAATTTTTAAAGGTGCAAAAACTTGGAAAATACATCAAAATGCGGGTGCGGTGTGCGGTGTGTCAAACAAGTGTGTGGTGTGTTTTGTTGCGAACATCTCATCTCATTTTTTTTTTTTTTTATAAAATTTCGTTCATCGGGTTTTCTGCTGTTCGCATTTGCATCCGTGTTATTTTGCCCATTAGCGAACGAATGCACTCGCGACATTGCAAGTATTCTTACAAAAATAGACTGCCGCCGCCATACATGCGGCATGACGTAATATATTAAGAATTTAATTTCTTAAAAATCCGTCAACCCACCACTGGTTATCGTTCTAGAAAAATGCGTTCGTCCGTTTAAGATTTATTGATTTTAACTTTTTACTCAAACTGAATCTCGAACATTGGCGGCGCGGACATGCCAACGTTAAGGTACGTATAAAACAGAATTGATCCAACATAAAATTAAATGTTTTGAAAAATCAAGGGGGCGGAAATTAAAAACGGCCACTTTTCCATTCTCACTTGTAAAACTGGCCTTTCTAACCCCGACAACCTGTATGTCTGTTTTTGTATGTGTATGTGCTAGTAGGTATTTCCGTTGTTTTGTATAGTTTCAATTCTGTGATGTCATAAACGCTAAGAGCTCGTCGACATCAAAATAGTTTTGTATCCCATATTAAAAAGTAAGTTTTGCGCAACACAATGCAGAAGAAAATGTGAGCAGCTTCGAAGCAGCAGCAGCAGTAGCATAAATCACAGATATCTCCCCTTCCCCCCTTCTTCATCACAATCTATTATCTAGGACCGTTCATTAAAGTTATTAAACAAATATTTGATTTTTGTAATTTTAATACAGTTCCCAAGTGCCCGACGATTAAAATAGAATTGTGGACGTAAGCCTGCGCGTAGGCAGAAGATAAACACTACGCTAATTTACAGGTATACATGTATGTTAGAGCTCTTGTGAAAGATGAGTGAGAATAAATTTCATATCAATATTCCGTATGGTGATCTTACCCACCCCCAACCCCCCCCCCCCCCCCTTTTGAAAAATAAGAAATTAAAATATTCTCCCTTAACATTGTTGAAAAATTTCGTGTTTAATTCCGGATGGGATCGTCCGTTTCTCTCATGGGGAACTTTTCTGTCATAAAAAAAAAAAAAACGACGTCGTGTATTCCTATTACTATTTTATATCAGGGTGACTTTACCCTCTCAATATACGGGGTTGTTTACCAAACCCATTAAGGCTGGTTTTCATATGAGGAATAAAACAACGCCCCGGGTAAAGTGTAAACTAACCCCTCACGAGAACCAGCCTTTAAAACAGATACCCGGAGTTGTTAACTAACCCCCCCCCCCCATCCCCCTTCTCCACATCCGCGTTACGAAATCCATTACATGTATTTTCGTCCATGGATTATTATGATGATGATAAATGAATGTTTTATCTTTTATTTATTTACTATATCGCAATACTCTGTTCTGCTCTGTTATGTTTTACGTGTAATAAATTCGATTTTGTTCGATATGCATATTAATAAATAACCCACGCACACGTACATTGACCCCGCAGCGCAATGGTTACGTATATGCGCGCAAAATGCCGAATAGCTGGGTCGAAACATATGCTGGATTTTAACCGTATGTGTATAGCCCCATCATTATGCGTAGAACCAAAATAATTCGTCAATTTTGGTATGTATCAGAGGTCAGTGTGGGAGTGAAATCTCAAAAAAACAAAAGAATACGGTACTTTGTGCAGATTTTTTTCAGTCGAACCAAATGTTGGTATTGTAGGTTGAGTGTTTTTTTTTACAAACATTTATGTTGTTGTTGTATTATTTTAACGATAAATTTAACTATTTTTATCCTAAATGCTAATTTGCATTTGCATTTTGATTTGATTTGTAATAATCAAAATGAAAATATAATTACAGTTAATTACAGAAAGAATTACATTATAATCATCATAATGATGATTATCAATTGAAATTGGATTATTTAATTAACGTAACGTTTTTATAAAAAACAAGGAAATTTTGGAATACTAACAAGCAACAAAAAAAAAAAATTTTTTTCCTATTTACAAAAAAAAAAAGCAGAAAAACAACCCCCTATATATTATTATTATTATTATTATTATCCGGAACTGGTGTTTGTGTTTGTTTGTTTGTGTTGGTGTGTTTGGTGGCAAGTAAATACGGTAAATTATTATAAAAAAATATATCCCGCGCAATCAAAAAAAAAAACAATCCCATCAATACACAAATTTAGTGGTGGTAAAAATAAATTTGTAGATAAAAACTGCCCCTAAATTTTCTAGAATAAAATCATGTTGTTGTTGTTGTTGTTGTTTTTTTTTTTTTTCAAAATTGAAACTTTAATACATTAAAATTTTCACAACAAAATGGCGCCCACTCTTCGATTTTGAACTCTTCGTCAAATTCGTCATAATATAATTTAATAATGGCGGGCGGGAGGAGGAGGTGGTGGTGAGGCCTTGGTACAGAAGCCATCAACAATTTTATTTGAATTATATTTATTATAACAATTTGATAATACCAATAAAGGTGATAATTTTTTTTCCTTCAGGTAATAAAAAAAAAAAAAAAACAATTCAATTTTTTCATCATACAATGACTGAAATGCGGTTCTGTATTTAAAATAAAAAAAAACACGATTTAGTTGTTTTTTTTCCACATTTTCTTGTTCAAAACACAAAAACAAAAACAACATCTCTAAATACTAAACATATGTTGAGAAGGAAATGTTAAGAAAGTTTCGAGAATTTAAAGATCTGTTGTTTTTTTTTTTTTTTTTTTTTTACTTTGTATTCATATAAATTTTATTAGTGTGTACTACTTCAAAACAGAACCAGAAACAAAAAAATTTACATGGATAATGAATAATGATAATGATGATGATGACGCTGAAGATGATGATGATATAGTGTTGAATAATGGAACAATATCACATAATATGTTCATAATAAAAATAAAATTCCATTTGTTGTTGTTGTTGTTGTTGTTATTGTTATTGCTATTGTATTATACAAACAAACAACAAACAATTGTACAAGCACACATTGCATTTATATAACACCAACAACAATATATAAAAAAATGTTGACCCACACACCGAAGAAGAAAAAAAACAAAGTACATAACAAACACACACACACACACAGGCAAAGCCACAAAAACAAAATGAAAATGCAAAGTAATAATAATAATAATAATAATGTGATGATGATGATGATTTAAAAAAAAAAAAAAACCCTAGAAAAATTTGATCCCCGTGGATAAAATAAAAAGAAAAAAAAACTAAAAAACTAGAATTTTTATGGTTTTAATGCGTTTTTTTTTTTAATGAAATACCAAAAAAAAAATTCAACATCATCAATGATTTGCTAATTAAATCCCAATGGATTATGATTTTTTTTTATACGTGATAATGAGAGCATTTAAAATCATTTACACGTAAATTGTTTGGGCTTTTGTTTACCAAAATTTCTGTTATGGGTTTTTTTTATCAAGAAATTATTAGTTGCGGTTTCCATTCGATTATCAGGCCAGGAGTAGAAAATAGTAGATTTTTCGTACTCCAAACTAACACTTTTTTTTATATAGCACGGTGTAATTCGGAGTTCAGTGAAAAATCTACTCTTTTATCTTCCTCTTACATACTTCTGCGGTAATCGAAAGGAACACACAATGACGCAATTATTATTAAGGATACAGGAAATAAGACAATAATTGTTTTAAGTACAGGTTTCACTCCTATAACCGTGTTGGTAGATAGATTCCTACTATGATATGACATGTAATGCGAAAACACGCCAAAAGAGACTAGAAGCTAGTACACAAAAAAAAAAAAAGGGGGGGGGTGGGGGTGTTAGGTTCCAAAATATCTTAAAACCCCGTGTTATAAGTGACTTATAAGAGCTAGTACACAAAAAGGAGGGGTGTTAGGTTTCAAAACCTAAAAAAAACAAAGGATTTTATTTTAAATTTCAATAAAACTACTTTATTTTACGCAAAAAAAAAAAAAAATGTACCGTGTTTATGTATTTCAGTAGTAGAATACGCGAATTTTGTCTTCGTGTTTTGTATGTAACACGTGCCTCTATCTACGTAGATATTTCGTGTCAAGAATCACTAAAACAAAAACAACTGTGTAATATTTTACGGAATTTTATTAACGTTTTTTTCTTTTTTTTTTTTTTATCAAAATCATTCCCTTCTATCGTGTTATTAGAATGAAACCTCGTGTTGTAAGGATACCGTGTTACAGAGGGTTGGTGGGAAACCTGTATTATTATTATTTAAAAAAAACACCCTCCAACCAACAATCAATCAATCCCCGACACACACACGCACACACACAAACAAACAAAATTCCTAATTTACTATAAAGAAAAAATTCCAAAATTACACTATAAAAAACATTTCCATACAATTTCATACACTAAAATGAATAAAACAACAAAAAAACAAGATGCCTAAAGAATGTTCTGGTGCAATGGCAAGGGCACGCACGACGAAACAAATAAAAACAATAATTTATCAAACGAAATAAAAAAAAAAAAAAACAACACAATTATGACAAAAAAAAATCATCATTTTTAAGCAATAAAATATATGGTACTATTATTGCGCGGATTATTCCGTCATTCCGTGGATTATTGCGTGCATTTGAGAATATTTAGGGGTTTTTTTATAGGAAAAAACAACAATGAAAATGAATGTGGAATAAAAAAAACAAAACAACCTAAAAATCATAGGGAATTTAAGTGATAATGACACGACGAACGGGAATGATGATTATGATGATGATGATGATGATAAAAATCGATGCCACGAAAGCTGCTGCTACTGCTGCTGCTGCTGTTGCAAATTTGAATAACAAAAAAAAAACAACATACAAAAGTAAACGCCTCCGCATAAACTCACACACATGCACACACATCCGCCGCGCATCCATACAAAACTTTGCGTTTATTAAACATAATAATGTATATATATATATATTTTAAGATGGATCATCAGAAAACTTGATAATATATAGAATGGAAATGGAACAAAACAAATACATTCAAAAGCTCTATCCCTTAAAATGAAATAATAAATTTCAAATAATTTTCAATCAATAAATCATTCAATAAATGATCATTTTTTTTTTTTTCGTTTTTTGATGATTGCCTTTTTACAATGTAATTTTTTTTTTTACCCCCAAGAAAAACAGTGTAATTTGCAGCAGCAGCAGCCATAAAAACGAAAACATCAGCAGATCGAATAAGTGATATGTTTATTGAATACCACTACCACTACTACTGCTACTAGAATCCTATTACTAGATTTTTTTAATCAAAAACGCAAATGCACATATGCGCATATACACTATGGTTGGTATATGTACCGTACATACACACTCATTCATGCACAGAAAGTTTATATACACATTTATTTTCATATCTCCAAGCAGCAGCCAGCAGCAGCAGCATACGGTGAATGTGATGATAAATAAATGTATGCATGGATAATTTGAAAATTTTCATCATCATCATCATCATTATTATTATGGTGTCGTTTTCGTTGTCGTACCAGCATAAATGATTAATAATTTTAACTTCGCTTATTTAAATGGATTTTTTTTTTATACATTTATGTATTTTAATTTTTTTCATTTGATGCTTTATGATGATGATGATGATGATGATGATGATGATGATGATGATGATGATGATGATGATGATCTATAAATTTGGTACGTGTGCATGCATACGCATACAGTACATAGATTAATTAATAATGAATTTTTTGTAAAACACCAAAAAAAAAAACAAAAGATAAGATTAAAGTTGTGAAACACGTAATGAAACACAAACTTGAGCGTAAAAAAAAAAAAAATACGGTAAAGTAAAATCATTGAATTTAGAGAAAACATACATAGTCGGTCGGCAGTTGAAAAACGAAATGGCAAACTTCATCGTCAAAATTACGCTAAAATAGGAACCATTGAATTTCAATGGAACCAACCGAACAAATAAATAGAGAATATAAAGTTATAGTGGATTCACATTGAAGCCAAAGCTAGAAAGCTGAAGCTACAAAAGGCAAAACAGAAGCATTTCTGCTTCAATTCAATTCATTTGCGACGCGTTAGTGACGCGTTCTTTTTTTATGTTTCTTTACTACTCAAAATTAATTTTGCATTCATTTTTTTTTTTTTTTTTTGAAGCGACGCGTCGCTAAAGTTGAATGTTATGATCAACTTTGGCTTCGCTTCGCGTCGCGTCAACCTCATTGTGAACAATAACATCAATTCAATATATATTTAACTTCAGACGACCTCTGCGTGTGAATTCAATGTGAATCCATGGTAAAAAGTAAAAAAACCAAAGTTGAAGAGGTTGTTGAATGAAGAAGGTGAAATCAGAATTCAGAATGCGAATTTCAGCGCTTCCAAAATCGAACAGCAATGTAGAATTATTGAAGAATTGTAATGGAACCGAACAAATAGAGAATGCAAAATTGCAGTTGAAATCGAAATCACGGTTGAAAGTTGAAAACAAAATGGCGAACTTTAGCGTAAAAAAAAATTACGGTTAAGTAGAACAAATGAATTGTAATATAACCGAACATAGAAAATACAAAGTTGAAGACAGAGTCAAGCGTAAAGTTGAAAACAGGAGTGCGAATTTCAGCTTCAAAATTACAGTAAATTAAACATTTGAATTGGAATACAACGGACTGAACACAATAGAAAATTGAAAAAATTCACAATAGAAAATTGAATGGAATGGAACTAATGGAACCGAACAGACAATGTTGAAGACAAAGTCGAGCGTAAAGTTGAATACACAATTTGAATTTCAGCTTCAAAAATCGAACAACAAACTTGAACAATTGAATTGCATACAAACTCGATCATGGAGCTCAAACTGAATAGTTACGAAGATACAATACGAAGTTCCGAGGCGTAAATTTACAAATAAGCATGCCCAATTGCCCAAGGCCATTTATTTACGAAGGTTGTCTATTTTATTTTCTGTCAAAAAATACGAAAATTTTATTTACGAAGGTATTTCGTCGTATCGAAGTGAATGGACCTTATGATGGATGATATAGCATCGTAAATAAATAAAAAAAAAAACGTGTAAGTTAGCTCGGGCAAACGATTTAGCCTGGATTATATCTATCTATCTATCCGAGCTACGACTACGATAATGTGTTCTCTCTAGTTCGCTCAAGCTAAAGGTTCGGTTTATATGCCGAATTCAACACGAGCTAGAGAAAGATAGCTATGTGCGAACCATAGATACGTAGCTATAGATAAAGTTGAAGCTAAAGTCGAAGTTGAAGTTAAAAACAGAATACGAACAATCAATAAGCTTCCAAAATCTAAGTAAAACAAATGAATGGAAATTTCCAAGATCCAACCGAACAAATAGAGCTCACAAAGTTTAATCTAAAGTTAGGATTCATTCAACGCTCGCCTCAAGTAGACCGATAGATCTATTTCTAATCAACCTATTAACTATTTGATAAGGTTATGTGATGCGTAATGAATACACACAAACATTTATTGTAAACAAATTAAGTAATAAAAGAAAAAAAATATATATATATATTTTTTTTAAGTTGTCAAAGTGAACGCGGTGCTGTGTTTAGCTTTAAAAAAAAAACAATATCAAAGTGTTAAAACGCATTCTGTTTTCACCTTAAATATATTCCTAACGCCCACAACAACATACTGTGGCATATAAAAAATTTATAATACCTTGAAACAGGATGTGGAAACGAAACAGGATTATCAAATCATTTAAAAGGCAGTAAAAAAAAATTGAAATTTTACCAAAATTACATTGCAAACAAAATACACCACACCAACACTGTACCACCGTGTATATAAAGAATATTATCCATATCAAAAATTGAATACATTAAATTAAAAACAATATTAAATAGTAAAATGTCACACACACACACACACTGACACACTATCACCAAGTAGAGCAATTTTTTTATACAACAAATATTTTGCCACCATCATCATCATTATAACGACAGCGATCCGTTGATGATGATGATGATTATGATGACAATTAAATTATGGTGACGAATAATTTATTTTATGTGTTATTCTTACTCCGGATTTTATTATACATAAATATTAAAAAAAAAAAAAACCCATACGACCAAAGAGAAATGGATCATGAATTTACTTACACAAACCATACAAAATACATTCGACCGAATAAAAACATACTTATATGTGCATACATAAAACATATAAATACACGTCGTATATTTGATCTTTGCGCGACAAATCAACGCGCGCACACACACACACACACACTTGCATGATGAAAATGCTATTTTACATATAAATTAACTGTTTTTCCTAAAGCACAATACACAATTTTTTTTTTTTATGCATGGATGGAACAAAGCAAACAAAAAAGAAAATGGCCGACCCAAGCCATGGTAAAAAAAAAAAAAATGTATATGGAAAATTTTCACATTTCATTTAATATGAAAAACTTTTATTGCATTTCTTTTTTTTTGTTTTCATTAAATTTATGTTAATTTTTAATAATCCTAAAATTAATTTTGTTTTTGTTTTCCATCATAAATAATAAAGGTTTTACACATTTCATTTAACATTTACACACACACACACACACACTCATAAAAAATTCTTTAGAAATGTTCTTTTATTCTTAAAATAAAATGTTCCTCATCAAAAATTTGTTAATTACTAATTAATTAAATTAAGATAAAAAATAAACTTACCAATTTTATTATACAGTCATCATCGTAAAATAAAAAAAAAAAAAAAGTATAATTAATAAAATATTACACGTAAACGTACGCGCGTACGTGAAGTGAGTGTACAAACACAACACAATCAACAACAAAATATGAAAAAATAGTCAATCGAAAAAAAAAATTAGTAAAACTTTGATTAAAAAAAAAAAAAAAAAGAAGAAAAAATTCTAATTTCTTCTTGTTTTACGACTTTTTGTTGCGTATTTAATTTAATTAATTTTATTAACACTATTTTTAATTGATTTGTTTTTGTTTTTTTATTTGTTTGTGTTCTTTCTTTTTTTTTTTTATATTAAAAAATAATATAGATGAGGTAAACACACACGAACGCTTGTTTGTTTGTGCTTTACCGCTCAGTGTTTTCTTTTGAATGGCAGAGCAAAGGGATTTTTATTTTTTGAATTAATTTTTTGGATGGATTACAAACTTGGAGAAAAATGAATAATGAATTTTGTTGTTTTTTTTAACGAAATGAACAAAAATATAAGGGGAATGTTTTTTTATGAATATCCTTGGATCCCAATAAACATTTTAGTTGTTGATTTCTTTTTTGAAATTTTCGCATTGTTGAAAATTTCCTCTTGTTGTTGAAAATTTTCATAATGCAAAGTGCAGTGTGTAGTTAAGCCTCGATTTCTATGAATATATTTCTATGAATACATATATGATATATGTGATATATAAAAAAAAAGTGCTTTTTCTGAAATTTATTTTGCCTGGATAAAAAAACCGAAATTTAATAATATATACCAATTGCTGTTAAATAATTCCATTTTTTATTAGTTTGTAAATTAACTGGATATTTTATTATTATGAATATTAATAAAAAATATCAATGTCCGCCGTCAGTCCGCCGTTCAATATTCATAAAAAGCACCTACATTGAAATGCATGTATTTTCAATTTGACATTTGCCGTCGTCTGCCGTCGGAATTTCATAAAAAGCATTACTTTACTGAACATCGTAGTGTAAACATTTTTGATTTTTTTATACAAAATTTCATTCCACGGGTTTTTTTCCTTTCGCTTCGTCGTTGCGTCGACTATCAGATGAAGGCTGGTTCGCACACATGAGGAACGAAACCCCGGGGTCCAGTGAAAATTTAAAGAAAGAAAACCCTTTAGAAGATTTACACATGCGACTATGAGATTTTGTGCGAACGTTTTTTTTTTGTATGTAGGGCATTTTCGTTTATTCCACTTGTGTTAACACAAACGCACAAGTGACACAAATACGTTTTTTTATTGCACTTGTGTTACTTGTGTTATATGACACATGTTCGAAAATACCTCTACCGTCGTCCAAACTTCATTTTTCATTTTATTTAATTTTTATGATTTAATTTCATAATAATAAAATATCCAGTTAATTTACAAACTAATAAAAAATGGAATTATTTAACAGCAATTGGTATGTATTATTAAATTTCGGTTTTTTTATCCAGGCAAAATAAATTTCAGAAAAAGCACATTTTTTATATACAGGGTGTCCCAGTACAGGGTGCCAACCCGAAATAGGCAGGTTCTACACCTCATTTCCAATCAAAAATTGTATGGCGACTCCATGTCTATCTCGCTTGGGTTTCGAGCTAGCCCGAAAAAACGATTTTGTTGAAGTTCAAGGTAGTACGTGAATGTTATTTACCGTATCTCAGCAACCAGATATCGGAATCCAATAATTATAAGCTTGTTGGAAAGGTATTTTAACTCTTTAAATCTTTCTCATTACATAAACCTCGGCGACAACCCCTTTTCATGCTATAGCTCGTCAAAAACAAGAAATTTCAACGGCTTCAAATATTTTTGTTATTTTGCAAGCCTAGAACTGTAGGACTTTTAGGTTTATTAGTGGTCGGTTTTTAGGAAAACTTCTTTGATGTTTTAGCTTTAATTTGATGTACAAACTTTTAAAATATGTCAACGCGTTCTAGAGATATAACGAAAATAATATTGAAATATGACGAAAATAATGCAAATTTTTCAAAAATTTAAAACACATTCATTACATTGCAAAGTTCAATGTTCTGTTGTTATCGCGTTATCTAGGTAACATAAGTTCAAGGGATTGCAATTAATTCAATGGTTACTTAGAAATAAAAACAGGTAAATCTATTACCGTCATAAATTCATTCAATTCTTTTGTTTTTTATGCTACATCTCTTCGGCATTTGTACGTTACATTGTTTTACGTTTAATATTCATTAGAAAATTAAGTTCGTTTTATAAAGAATAATTTGGAAGTTTGAAACGGTGAATGAAATTTAAAGCAATATGCAGTCACTTTAAAATTGTGAATTTGGGTGACTGGATTCAGAATCATATTTAGTTTTTTTTTGCAAAATAGGTTATTCGATTTACTCGATGATGTTAATTTAGCTGATTTGCGATTCATTCATTTTCGACAAGACGATGCACCCCCACATTTTGCACAAAGTGTAAGAGAACACTTAAATGACACATTCGGTCAAAGATGGATTGGAAGAAATGGCCCCATTAAATGGCCACCACGGTCGCCAGACCTCACACCATTAGATTTCTATCTATGGGGGGTTTGTAAAGACCTGGTTTATAAAACACCCGTTCATACCAGGGAAGATTTAATGAATGGCATTAGTAATGCGTTTGAAGTTTAAAAAAATAATCCGAATCAAATGCGATCGGCTACTAGGGCAGTATTAAAACGGTGTAGAATATGTCGATCACATAATGGACACCATTTTGAACCATTTTTGTAGTAAAGATTTAAATTTAATTTAATAAATGTGTTTAAAATTTTTGAAAAATTGGCATTATTTTCGTCATATTTCAATATTATTTTCGTTATATCTATGGAACGCGATAACATATTTTAAAAGTTTGTACATCAAATTAAAGCTAAAACATCAAAGAAGTTTTTCTAAAAACCGACAGCTGATAAACATAAAAGTTCTACAGTTCTCGGCTTGCAAAATTACAAAAATATTTGAGGCCGTTGAAATTTCCTGTGTTTGACCAGCTATAGCATGAAAACGGGTTGTCGCCGATGTTTGTGTTATTGGAAAGAGTTGAAGACAGTTAAAATACCTTTCCAACAACGTTATAATTATTGGATTCCGATATCTGGTTCCTGAGATATGGTAAATAACATCTACGTACTACCTTGAACTTTAACGAAATCGTTTTTTCGGGCTAGCTCGAAAACCAAGCGAGATAGACATGGGGTCGCCATACATTTTTTGATTGGAAATGAGATGTAGAACCTGCCTGTTTCGGGTTGGCACTCTGTACTGGGACACCCTGTATATCACAAATATCATATTTGTGATAAATAAAATATTTTCATAGAAATCGAGGCTTATGTGAACCAGTTTTTATATGACGAACAAAACCCCCTCAGGGGTATAGTGTAAATTAAAAAAAAAAACAAACCCCTCAGATGATTCAAGTCAAGGGTATATTTGTTCATATTGTTCATTTGTGAATTGTTTTTTTATTTTATGTGTACAACCAAAACCCAACACAATCGTTTTATGAATATGTTGTTAGTGAGGTGTGAAGTGTAAAAAGTTAAATGTTAATTTAACTTTTTATTCAGTGCCGGGGTAAAAATCCCCCGAGTAAATTTGTTATTGTAATTTACGTGTAAAACTATAAAAAAACTCGCACCGTCACCCCTCATATAAAAAACAAAAAGCATTTACACCTACTTTTAATCACTTTTTCTAACGTTTTCCGGAACATCCCGATCCCCAAAATTCGACACACAAAAAATCCAGTCTAGCGAATGTATGGATGGTTGACACCACACGAATGGGGGGAATCTCGCACCCATCAAAATGTCTATGTGCAAGATTCCCCAACCCTGTCAGTGAAAGGTAATCTCGCACAAGTGCGAATTTACCCCACTATAGGGTAATTTCGCACCAGTGCGAAATTACTCACAATGGGGGGTATAAAGTGTAATCTCGCACAAATTTAAATATTTTAAGTGCGAGAAGCTAATACCTTATTATCTTATTATGGGTTTCGGTTTGATTTTAGATGAGCGAGTACTATTATTAGTGTGCGAGTTTGAATTTAGGTATGCGAGTATAATATTTTGTGTGCGAGTATGATTTTAAGTGTGCGAGTTTGAAATTAGGTGATCGAGTATAATATTTTGTGTGCGAGTAGTAGGAAATGACAGTGCGAGTATGATTTTAAGTGTGCGATTTTGAATTTAGGTGTGCGAGTTTGAATTTTGTTAGAGGTTTGTCACGTCCTCGTCGTTAACTCTGGATTAAATACCAAGAACAAACCAATTCTGCAATCTAACAATGCAACAATATTAGAATTTGATTAATTTCCTACTACTCGCACACCTAAATTCAAACTCGCACACTTAAAATCATACTCGCACTGTCATTTCCTACTACTCGCACACAAAATATTATACTCGCACACCTAAATTCAAACTCGCACACTTAAAACAATAATCGCTCGGTCATATTCTACTACTCGCACACTAAAAACCTTACTCGCACACAAAATATTATACTCGCACACCTAAATTCAAACTCGCACACTTAAAATCATACTCGCACGGTCTTATCCTACTACTCGCACACCAAAAAATCATACTCGCACACCTAAATTCAAACTCGCACACTAATAATAGTACTCGCTCATCTAAAATCAAACCGAAACCCATAATAAGATAATAAGGTATTAGCTTCTCGCACTTAAAATATTTAAATTTGTGCGAGATTACACTTTATACCCCCCATTGTGAGTAATTTCGCACTGGTGCGAAATTACCCTATAGTGGGGTAAATTCGCACTTGTGCGATATTCCCTAACACCCACCACACCACATAACACTTGAACGGAACAAGCTATATAGAGCACAAACTTTATTCAATGAATTGTGTGTTTTTGTGTTTTAAAGGAGGATGACTTCGAAGTTCGTTAATGAGCCCGATTCACCCGAACCTTCCCGTAAACACCTAAAGGGAGCCAATAAATGTGATCATCGGTAAGTGGGGAAAAGGGGAGAAGCACGACATCTAATCTGCGGTTTTATATTTATTTGAATTTATTTGTTTTCTTTTTAATGTGTTACGAAAGTTGTCCCTTGTGAGGTGTAAAAAGTGACAGTTTTTATTCAACTTTTTAATTAAAAATGGGCGGGATAAAAACGTGTAGGCAATTTTGTGATTGTATGTTATTTTACAAGTAACAAAATAACTTTCGCTATTTTTATTTTTATTTTTATTTTTATTTTTATTTTTATTTTTATTTTTATTTTTATTTTTATTTTTATTTTTATTTTTATTTTTATTTTTATTTTTATTTTTATTTTTATTTTTATTTTTATTTTTATTTTTATTTTTATTTTTATTTTTATTTTTATTTTTATTTTTATTTTTATTTTTATTTTTATTTTTATTTTTATTTTTATTTTTATTTTTATTTTTATTTTTATTTTTATTTTTATTTTTATTTTTATTTTTATTTTTATTTTTATTTTTATTTTTATTTTTATTTTTATTTTTATTTTTATTTTTATTTTTATTTTTATTTTTATTTTTATTTTTATTTTTATTTTTATTTTTATTTTTATTTTTATTTTTATTTTTATTTTTATTTTTATTTTTATTTTTATTTTTATTTTTATTTTTATTTTTATTTTTATTTTTATTTCTATTTCTATTTCCTTTAAGTTTGAGCTATCGACTATTTCTATTAGGGCATTTATTCGGATTCAGCATCCCTTAAAGCATAAGTATACAAGTTTTCAGCCCGATAGCTCAAACTTAAAGGTTTCGGTGAAAAATCCATTTTTTCATAAGGGGGTACCCGTTTAAAACTTTGGGAAATCTTTGTCGGGCCATAACTCAAAAACTAAGGGCTAAAACGTTCTGAAACCTATTTATTCGGATTCAGCATCCCTTAAAGCATAAGTATACAAGTTTTCAGCCCGATAGCTCAAACTTAAAGGTTTCGGTGAAAAATCCATTTTTTCATAAGGGGTTAGTATAGCAAAACTTTGGGAAATCTTTGTCGGACCATAACTCAAAAACTAAGGCCTAAAACGTTCTGAAACCTATTTATTCGGATTCAGCATCCCTTAAAGCATAAGTATACAAGTTTTCAGCCCGATAGCTCAAACTTAAAGGTTTCGGTGAAAAATCCATTTTTTCATAAGGGGTTAGTATAGCAAAACTTTGGGAAATCTTTGTCGGGCCATAGCTCAAAAACTAAGGGCTAAAGCGTTCTGGAACCTATTTATTCGGATTCAGCATCCCTTAAAGCATAAGTATACAAGTTTTCAGCCCGATAGCTCAAACTTAAAGGTTTCGGTGAAAAATCCATTTTTTCATAAGGGGTTAGTATAGCAAAACTTTGGGAAATCTTTGTCGGGCCATAACTCAAAAACTAAGGGCTAAAACGTTCTGAAACCTATTTATTGGGATTCAGGATCCCTTAAAGCATAAGTATACAAGTTTTCAGCCCGATAGGTCAAACTTAAAGGTTTCGGTGAAAAATCCATTTTTTCATAAGGGGTTAGTATAGCAAAACTGTGGGAAATCTTTGTCGGGCCATAACTCAAAAACTAAGGGCTAAAACGTTCTGAAACCTATTTATTCGGATTCAGCATCCCTTAAAGCATAAGTATACAAGTTTTCAGCCCGATAGCTCAAACTTAAAGGTTTCGGTGAAAAATCCATTTTTTCAAAAGGGGTTAGTATAGCAAAACTTTGGGAAATTTTTGTCGGGCCATAACTCAAAAACTAAGGGCTAAAACGTTCTGAAACCTATTTATTCGGATTCAGCATCCCTTAAAGCATAAGTATAGAAGTTTTCAGCCCGATAGCTCAAACTTAAAGGTTTCGGTGAAAAATCCATTTTTTCATAACGGGTTAGTATAGCAAAACTTTGGGAAATCTTTGTCGGGCCATAACTCAAAAACTAAGGGCTAAAACGTTCTGAAACCTATTTATTGGGATTCAGGATCCCTTAAAGCATAAGTATACAAGTTTTCAGCCCGATAGCCCAAACTTAAAGTTTTCGGTGAAAAATCCATTTTTTCATAAGGGGGTACGCTTTTAAAACTTTGGGAAATCTTTGTCGGGCCATAACTCAAAAACTAAGGGCTAAAACGTTCTGAAACCTATTTATTCGGATTCAGCATCCCTTAAAGCATAAGTATAGAAGTTTTCAGCCCGATAGCTCAAACTTAAAGGTTTCGGTGAAAAATCCATTTTTTCATAAGGGGTTAGTATAGCAAAACTTTGGGAAATCTTTGTCGGGCCATAACTCAAAAACTAAGGGCTAAAACGTTCTGAAACCTATTTATTCGGATTCAGCATCCCTTAAAGCATAAGTATACAAGTTTTCAGCCCGATAGCCCAAACTTAAAGGTTTCGGTGAAAAATCCATTTTTTCATAAGGGGTTAGTATAGCAAAACTTTGGGAAATCTTTGTCGGGCCATAACTCATAAACTAAGGGCTAAAACGTTCTGAAACCTATTTATTCGGATTCAGCATCCCTTAAAGCATAAGTATACAAGTTTTCAGCCCGATAGCTCAAACTTAAAGGTTTCGGTGAAAAATCCATTTTTTCATAAGGGGTTAGTATAGCAAAACTTTGGGAAATCTTTGTCGGGCCATAACTCATAAACTAAGGGCTAAAACGTTCTGAAACCTATTTATTCGGATTCAGCATCCCTTAAAGCATAAGTATACAAGTTTTCAGCCCGATAGGTCAAACTTAAAGGTTTCGGTGAAAAATCCATTTTTTCATAAGGGGTTAGTATAGCAAAACTGTGGGAAATCTTTGTCGGGCCATAACTCAAAAACTAAGGGCTAAAACGTTCTGAAACCTATTTATTCGGATTCAGCATCCCTTAAAGCATAAGTATACAAGTTTTCAGCCCGATAGCTCAAACTTAAAGGTTTCGGTGAAAAATCCATTTTTTCATAACGGGTTAGTATAGCAAAACTTTGGGAAATCTTTGTCGGGCCATAACTCAAAAACTAAGGGCTAAAACGTTCTGAAACCTATTTATTGGGATTCAGGATCCCTTAAAGCATAAGTATACAAGTTTTCAGCCCGATAGGTCAAACTTAAAGGTTTCGGTGAAAAATCCATTTTTTCATAAGGGGTTAGTATAGCAAAACTGTGGGAAATCTTTGTCGGGCCATAACTCAAAAACTAAGGGCTAAAACGTTCTGAAACCTATTTATTCGGATTCAGCATCCCTTAAAGCATAAGTATACAAGTTTTCAGCCCGATAGCTCAAACTTAAAGGTTTCGGTGAAAAATCCATTTTTTCAAAAGGGGGTACGCTTTTAAAACTTTGGGAAATCTTTGTCGGGCCATAACTCAAAAACTAAGGGCTAAAACGTTCTGAAACCTATTTATTCGGATTCAGCATCCCTTAAAGCATAAGTATAGAAGTTTTCAGCCCGATAGCTCAAACTTAAAGGTTTCGGTGAAAAATCCATTTTTTCATAACGGGTTAGTATAGCAAAACTTTGGGAAATCTTTGTCGGGCCATAACTCAAAAACTAAGGGCTAAAACGTTCTGAAACCTATTTATTGGGATTCAGGATCCCTTAAAGCATAAGTATACAAGTTTTCAGCCCGATAGCCCAAACTTAAAGTTTTCGGTGAAAAATCCATTTTTTCATAAGGGGGTACGCTTTTAAAACTTTGGGAAATCTTTGTCGGGCCATAACTCAAAAACTAAGGGCTAAAACGTTCTGAAACCTATTTATTCGGATTCAGCATCCCTTAAAGCATAAGTATAGAAGTTTTCAGCCCGATAGCTCAAACTTAAAGGTTTCGGTGAAAAATCCATTTTTTCATAACGGGTTAGTATAGCAAAACTTTGGGAAATCTTTGTCGGGCCATAACTCAAAAACTAAGGGCTAAAACGTTCTGAAACCTATTTATTGGGATTCAGGATCCCTTAAAGCATAAGTATACAAGTTTTCAGCCCGATAGCCCAAACTTAAAGTTTTCGGTGAAAAATCCATTTTTTCATAAGGGGGTACGCTTTTAAAACTTTGGGAAATCTTTGTCGGGCCATAACTCAAAAACTAAGGGCTAAAACGTTCTGAAACCTATTTATTCGGATTCAGCATCCCTTAAAGCATAAGTATAGAAGTTTTCAGCCCGATAGCTCAAACTTAAAGGTTTCGGTGAAAAATCCATTTTTTCATAAGGGGTTAGTATAGCAAAACTTTGGGAAATCTTTGTCGGGCCATAACTCAAAAACTAAGGGCTAAAACGTTCTGAAACCTATTTATTCGGATTCAGCATCCCTTAAAGCATAAGTATACAAGTTTTCAGCCCGATAGCCCAAACTTAAAGGTTTCGGTGAAAAATCCATTTTTTCATAAGGGGTTAGTATAGCAAAACTTTGGGAAATCTTTGTCGGACCATAACTCAAAAACTAAGGCCTAAAACGTTCTGAAACCTATTTATTCGGATTCAGCATCCCTTAAAGCATAAGTATACAAGTTTTCAGCCCGATAGCTCAAACTTAAAGGTTTCGGTGAAAAATCCATTTTTTCATAAGGGGTTAGTATAGCAAAACTTTGGGAAATCTTTGTCGGGCCATAACTCATAAACTAAGGGCTAAAACGTTCTGAAACCTATTTATTCGGATTCAGCATCCCTTAAAGCATAAGTATACAAGTTTTCAGCCCGATAGGTCAAACTTAAAGGTTTCGGTGAAAAATCCATTTTTTCATAAGGGGTTAGTATAGCAAAACTGTGGGAAATCTTTGTCGGGCCATAACTCAAAAACTAAGGGCTAAAACGTTCTGAAACCTATTTATTCGGATTCAGCATCCCTTAAAGCATAAGTATACAAGTTTTCAGCCCGATAGCTCAAACTTAAAGGTTTCGGTGAAAAATCCATTTTTTCATAACGGGTTAGTATAGCAAAACTTTGGGAAATCTTTGTCGGGCCATAACTCAAAAACTAAGGGCTAAAACGTTCTGAAACCTATTTATTGGGATTCAGGATCCCTTAAAGCATAAGTATACAAGTTTTCAGCCCGATAGGTCAAACTTAAAGGTTTCGGTGAAAAATCCATTTTTTCATAAGGGGTTAGTATAGCAAAACTGTGGGAAATCTTTGTCGGGCCATAACTCAAAAACTAAGGGCTAAAACGTTCTGAAACCTATTTATTCGGATTCAGCATCCCTTAAAGCATAAGTATACAAGTTTTCAGCCCGATAGCTCAAACTTAAAGGTTTCGGTGAAAAATCCATTTTTTCAAAAGGGGTTAGTATAGCAAAACTTTGGGAAATTTTTGTCGGGCCATAACTCAAAAACTAAGGGCTAAAACGTTCTGAAACCTATTTATTCGGATTCAGGATCCCTTGAAGCATAAGTATACAAGTTTTCAGCCCGATAGCCCAAACTTAAAGTTTTCGGTGAAAAATCCATTTTTTCATAAGGGGGTACGCTTTTAAAACTTTGGGAAATCTTTGTCGGGCCATAACTCAAAAACTAAGAGCTTAAACGTTCTGAAACCTATTTATTCGGATTCAGCATCCCTTAAAGCATAAGTATACAAGTTTTCAGCCCGATAGCTCAAACTTAAAGGTTTCGGTGAAAAATCCATTTTTTCAAAAGGGGTTAGTATAGCAAAACTTTGGGCAATTTTTGTCGGGCCATAACTCAAAAACTAAGGGCTAAAACGTTCTGAAAATTATTTATTGGGATTCAGGATCCCTTAAAGCATAAGTATACAAGTTTTCAGCCCGATAGCCCAAACTTAAAGTTTTCGGTGAAAAATCCATTTTTTCATAAGGGGGTACGCTTTTAAAACTTTGGGAAATCTTTGTCGGGCCATAACTCAAAAACTAAGAGCTAAAACGTTCTGAAACCTATTTATTCGGATTCAGCATCCCTTAAAGCATAAGTATAGAAGTTTTCAGCCCGATAGCTCAAACTTAAAGGTTTCGGTGAAAAATCCATTTTTGCATAACGGGTTAGTATAGCAAAACTTTGGGAAATTTTTGTCGGGCCATAACTCAAAAACTAAGGGCGAAAACGTTCTGAAACCTATTTATTCGGATTCAGGATCCCTTGAAGCATAAGTATACAAGTTTTCAGCCCGATAGCCCAAACTTAAAGTTTTCGGTGAAAAATCCATTTTTTCATAAGGGGGTACGCTTTTAAAACTTTGGGAAATCTTTGTCGGGCCATAACTCAAAAACTAAGGGCTAAAACGTTCTGATACCTATTTATTCGGATTCAGCATCCCTTAAAGCATAAGTATAGAAGTTTTCAGCCCGATAGCTCAAACTTAAAGGTTTCGGTGAAGAATCCATTTTTTCATAAGGGGTTAGTATAGCAAAACTTTGGGAAATCTTTGTCGGGCCATAACTCAAAAACTAAGGGCTAAAACGTTCTGAAACCCATTTATTCGGATTCAGCATCCCTTAAAGCATAAGTACACAAGTTTTCAGCCCGATAGCTCAAACTTAAAGGTTTCGGTGAAAAATCCATTTTTTCATAAGGGGTTAGTATAGCAAAACTTTGGGAAATCTTTGTCGGGCCATAACTCAAAAACTAAGGGCTAAAACGTTCTGAAACCTATTTATTCGGATTCAGCATCCCTTAAAGCATAAGTATACAAGTTTTCAGCCCGATAGCCCAAACTTAAAGTTTTCGGTGAAAAATCCATTTCTTCATAAGGGGGTACCCTTTTAAAACTTTGGGAAATCTTTGTCGGGCCATAACTCAAAAACTAAGGGCTAAAACGTTCTGAAACCCATTTATTCGGATTCAGCATCCCTTAAAGCATAAGTACACAAGTTTTCAGCCCGATAGCTCAAACTTAAAGGTTTCGGTGAAAAATCCATTTTTTCATAAGGGGGTACGCTTTTAAAACTTTGGGAAATCTTTGTCGGGCCATAACTCAAAAACTAAGGGCTAAAACGTTCTGGAACCTATTTATTCGGATTCAGCATCCCTTAAAGCATAAGTATACAAGTTTTCAGCCCGATGGCTCAAAATTAAAGTTTTCGGTGAAAAATCCATTTTTTCATAAGGGGGTACCCTTTTAAAACTTTGGGAATTCTTTGTCGGGCCATAACTCAAAAACTAAGGGCCTATTTATTCGGATTCAGCATCCCTTAAAGCATAAGTATACAAGTTTTCAGCCCGATAGCTCAAACTTAAAGTTTTCGGTGAAAAATCCATTTTTTCATAAGGGGGTACCCTTTTAAAACTTTGGGAAATCTTTGTCGGGTCATAACTCAAAAACTAAGGGCTAAAACGTTCTGAAACCTATTTATTCGGATTCAGCATCCCTTAAAGCATAAGTATACAAGTTTTCAGCGCGATAGCTCAAACTTAAAGTTTTCGGTGAAAAATCCATTTTTTCATAAGGGGTTAGTATAGCAAAACTTTGGGAAATCTTTGTCGGGTCATAACTTAAAAACTAAGAGCTAAAACGTTCTGAAACCTATTTATTCGGATTCAGCATCCCTTAAAGCATAAGTATACAAGTTTTCAGCCCGATAGTTCAAACTTAAAGTTTTCGGTGAAAAATCCATTTTTTCATAAGGGGTTATTATAGCAAAACTTTGGGAATTCTTTGTCGGGCCATAACTCAAAAACTAACGGCCTATTTATTTGGATTCAGCATCCCTTAAAGCATAAGTATAGAAGTTTTCAGCCCGATAGCTCAAACTTAAAGGTTTCGGTGAAAAATCCATTTTTTCATAAGGGGTTAGTATAGCAAAACTTTGGGAAATCTTTGTCGGGCCATAACTCAAAAACTAAGGGCGAAAACGTTCTGAAACCTATTTATTCGGATTCAGCATCCCTTAAAGCATAAGTATACAAGTTTTCAGCCCGATAGCTCAAACTTAAAGTTTTCGGTGAAAAATCCATTTTTTCATAAGGGGTTAGTATAGCAAAACTTTGGGAAATCTTTGTCGGTCATAACTCAAAAACTAAGGGCTATAACGTTCTGAAACCTATTTATTCGGATTCAGCATCCCTTAAAGCATAAGTATACAAGTTTTCAGCCCGATAGCTCAAACTTAAAGTTTCCGGTGAAAAATCCATTTTTTCATAAGGGGGTACCCTTTTAAAACTTTGGTAATTCTTTGTCGGGCCATAACTCAAAAACTAAGGGCCTATTTATTCGGATTCAGCATCCCTTAAAGCATAAGTATACAAGTTTTCAGCCCGATAGCTCAAACTTAAAGTTTTCGGTGAAAAATCCATTTTTTCATAAGGGGGTACCCTTTTAAAACTTTGGGAAATCTTTGTCGGGCCATAACTCAAAAACTAAGGGCTAAAACGTTCTGAAACCTATTTATTGGGATTCAGCATCCCTTAAAGCATAAGTATACAAGTTTTCAGCCCGATAGCTCAAAATTAAAGTTTTCGGTGAAAAATCCATTTTTTCATAAGGGGTTAGTATAGCAAAACTTTGGGAAATATTTGTCGGGCCATAACTCAAAAACTAAGGGCGAAAACGTTCTGAAACCTATTTATTCGGATTCAGCATCCCTTAAAGCATAAGTATACAAGTTTTCAGCCCGATAGCTCAAAATTAAAGTTTTCGGTGAAAAATCCATTTTTTCATAAGGGGTTAGTATAGCAAAACTTTGGGAAATATTTGTCGGGCCATAACTCAAAAACTAAGGGCTAAAACGTTCTGAAACCTATTAATTCGGATTCAGCATCCCTTAAAGCATAAGTATACAAGTTTTCAGCCCGATAGCTCAAACTTAAAGGTTTCGGTGCAAATTCCATTTTTTCATAAGCGGTTAGTATAGCAAAACTTTGGGAAATCTTTGTCGGGTCATAACTCAAAAACTAAGGGTTAAAACGTTCTAAAACCTATTTATTGGGATTCAGCATCCCTTAAAGCATAAGTATACAAGTTTTCAGCCCGATAGCTCAAAATTAAAGTTTTCGGTGAAAAATCCATTTTTTCATAAGGGGTTAGTATAGCAAAACTTTGGGAAATCTTTGTCGGGCCATAACTCAAAAACTAAGGGCTAAAACGTTCTGAAACCTATTAATTCGGATTCAGCATCCCTTAAAGCATAAGTATACAAGTTTCAGCCCGATAGGTCAAACTTAAAGTTTTCGGTGAAAAATCCATTTTCTTATAAGGGGGTACCCTTTTAAAACTTTGGGAAATATTTTTCGGGCCATAACTCAAAAACTAAGGGCTAAAACGTTCTGAAACCTATTTATTGGGATTCAGCATCCCTTAAAGCATAAGTATACAAGTTTTCAGCCCGATAGCTCAAAATTAAAGTTTTCGGTGAAAAATCCATTTTTTCATAAGGGGTTAGTATAGCAAAACTTTGGGAAATATTTGTCGGGCCATAACTCAAAAACTAAGGTCTAAAACGTTCTGAAACCTATTTATTCGGATTCAGCATCCCTTAAAGCATAAGTATACAAGTTTTCAGCGCGATAGCTCAAACTTAAAGTTTTCGGTGAAAAATCCATTTTTTCATAAGGGGTTAGTATAGCAAAACTTTGGGAAATCTTTGTCGGGTCATAACTCAAAAACTAACGGCTAAAACGTTCTGAAACCTATTTATTGGGATTCAGCATCCCTTAAAGCATAAGTATACAAGTTTTCAGCCCGATAGCTCAAAATTAAAGTTTTCGGTGAAAAATCCATTTCATAAGGGGTTAGTATAGCAAAACTTTGGGAAATCTTTGTCGGGCCATAACTCAAAAACTAAGGGCTAAAACGTTCTGAAAACTATTAATTCGGATTCAGCATCCCTTAAAGCATAAGTATACAAGTTTCAGCCCGATAGGTCAAACTTAAAGTTTTCGGTGAAAAATCCATTTTCTTATAAGGGGGTACCCTTTTAAAACTTTGGGAAATCTTTGTCGGGCCATAACTCAAAAACTAAGGGCGAAAACGTTCTGAAATCCATTTATTCGGATTCAGCATCCCTTAAAGCATAAGTATACAAGTTTTCAGCCCGATAGCTCAAAATTAAAGTTTTCGGTGAAAAATCCATTTTTTCATAAGGGGTTAGTATAGCAAAACTTTGGGAAATATTTGTCGGGCCATAACTCAAAAACTAAGGGCTCAAACGTTCTGAAACCTATTAATTCGGATTCAGCATCCCTTAAAGCATAAGTATACAAGTTTTCAGCCCGATAGCTCAAACTTAAAGGTTTCGGTGCAAATTCCATTTTTTCATAAGCGGTTAGTATAGCAAAACTTTGGGAAATCTTTGTCGGGTCATAACTCAAAAACTAAGGGCTAAAACGTTCTGAAACCTATTTATTGGGATTCAGCATCCCTTAAAGCATAAGTATACAAGTTTTCAGCCCGATAGCTCAAAATTAAAGTTTTCGGTGAAAAATCCATTTTTTCATAAGGGGTTAGTATAGCAAAACTTTGGGAAATATTTGTCGGGCCATAACTCAAAAACTAAGGGCGAAAACGTTCTGAAACCTATTTATTCGGATTCAGCATCCCTTAAAGCATAAGTATACAAGTTTTCAGCCCGATAGCTCAAAATTAAAGTTTTCGGTGAAAAATCCATTTTTTCATACGGGGTTAGTATAGCAAAACTTTGGGAAATATTTGTCGGGCCATAACTCAAAAACTAAGGGCTAAAACGTTCTGAAACCTATTAATTCGGATGCAGCATCCCTTAAAGCATAAGTATACAAGTTTTCAGCCCGATAGCTCAAACTTAAAGGTTTCGGTGCAAATTCCATTTTTTCATAAGCGGTTAGTATAGCAAAACTTTGGGAAATCTTTGTCGGGTCATAACTCAAAAACTAAGGGCTAAAACGTTCTGAAACCTATTTATTGGGATTCAGCATCCCTTAAAGCATAAGTATACAAGTTTTCAGCGCGATAGCTCAAACTTAAAGTTTTCGGTGAAAAATCCATTTTTTCATAAGGGGTTAGTATAGCAAAACTTTGGGAAATCTTTGTCGGGTCATAACTCAAAAACTAAGGGCTAAAACGTTCTGAAACCTATTTATTCGGATTCAGCATCCCTTAAAGCATAAGTATACAAGTTCCAGCCCGATAGGTCAAACTTAAAGTTTTCGGTGAAAAATCCATTTTCTTATAAGGGGGTACCCTTTTAAAACTTTGGGAAATCTTTTTCGGGCCATAACTCAAAAACTAAGGGCTAAAACGTTCTGAAACCTATTTATTCGGATTCAGCATCCCTTAAAGCATAAGTATACAAGTTTTCAGCGCGATAGCTCAAACTTAAAGTTTTCGGTGAAAAATCCATTTTTTCATAAGGGGTTAGTATAGCAAAACTTTGGGAAATCTTTGTCGGGTCATAACTCAAAAACTAAGGGCTAAAACGTTCTGAAACCTATTTATTCGGATTCAGCATCCCTTAAAGCATAAGTATACAAGTTTCAGCCCGATAGGTCAAACTTAAAGTTTTCGGTGAAAAATCCATTTTCTTATAAGGGGGTACCCTTTTAAAACTTTGGGAAATCTTTGTCGGGCCATAACTCAAAAACTAAGGGCTAAAACGTTCTGAAACCTATTTATTCGGATTCAGCATCCCTTAAAGCATAAGTATACAAGTTTTCAGCCCGATAGCTCAAACTTAAAGTTTTCGGTGAAAAATCCATTTTTTCATAAGGGTACCCTTTTAAAACTTTGGGAAATCTTTGTCGGGCTATAACTCAAAAACTAAGGGCTAAAACGTTCTGAAACCCATTTATTCGGATTCAGCATCCCTTAAAGCATAAGTATACAAGTTTTCAGCGCGATAGCTCAAACTTAAAGTTTTCGGTGAAAAATCCATTTTTTCATAAGGGGTTAGTATAGCAAAACTTTGGGAAATCTTTGTCGGGTCATAACTCAAAAACTAAGGGCTAAAACGTTCTGAAACCTATTTATTCGGATTCGGCATCCCTTAAAGCATAAGTATACAAGTTTTCAGCGCGATAGCTCAAACTTAAAGTTTTCGGTGAAAAATCCATTTTTTCATAAGCGGTTAGTATAGCAAAACTTTGGGAAATCTTTGTCGGGTCATAACTCAAAAACTAAGGGCTAAAACGTTCTGAAACCTATTTATTCGGATTCAGCATCCCTTAAAGCATAAGTATACAAGTTTCAGCCCGATAGCTCAAACTTAAAGTTTTCGGTGAAAAATCCATTTTTTCATAAGGGGTTAGTATAGCAAAACTTTGGGAAATCTTTGTCGGGTCATAACTCAAAAACTAAGGGCTAAAACGTTCTGAAACCTATTTATTCGGATTCAGCATCCCTTAAAGCATAAGTATACAAGTTTCAGCCCGATAGGTCAAACTTAAAGTTTTCGGTGAAAAATCCATTTTTTTATAAGGGGGTACCCTTTTAAAACTTTGGGAAATCTTTGTCGGGCCATAACTCAAAAACTAAGGGCTAAAACGTTCTGAAACCTATTTATTCGGATTCGGCATCCCTTAAAGCATAAGTATACAAGTTTTCAGCGCGATAGCTCAAACTTAAAGTTTTCGGTGAAAAATCCATTTTTTCATAAGGGGTTAGTATAGCAAAACTTTGGGAAATCTTTGTCGGGTCATAACTCAAAAACTAAGGGCTAAAACGTTCTGAGACCTATTTATTCGGATTCAGCATCCCTTAAAGCATAAGTATACAAGTTTTCAGCGCGATAGCTCAAACTTAAAGTTTTCGGTGAAAAATCCATTTTTTCATAAGGGGTTAGTATAGCAAAACTTTGGGAAATCTTTGTCGGGCCATAACTCAAAAACTAAGGGCTATAACGTTCTGAAACCTATTTATTCGGATTCAGCATCCCTTAAAGCATAAGTATACAAGTTTTCAGCGCGATAGCTCAAACTTAAAGTTTTCGGTGAAAAATCCATTTTTTCATAAGGGGTTAGTATAGCAAAACTTTGGGAAATCTTTGTCGGGTCATAACTCAAAAACTAAGGGCTAAAACGTTCTGAAACCTATTTATTCGGATTCAGCATCCCTTAAAGCATAAGTATACAAGTTTTCAGCCCGATAGCTCAAACTTAAAGTTTTCGGTGAAAAATCCATTTTTTCATAAGGGGTTAGTATAGCAAAACTTTGGGAAATCTTTGTCGGGTCATAACTCAAAAACTAAGGGCTAAAACGTTCTGAAACCTATTTATTCGGATTCAGCATCCCTTAAAGCATAAGTATACAAGTTTCAGCCCGATAGGTCAAACTTAAAGTTTTCGGTGAAAAATCCATTTTTTTTATAAGGGGGTACCCTTTTAAAACTTTGGGAAATCTTTGTCACGCTATAACTCAAAAACTAAGGGCTAAAACGTTCTGAAACCTATTTATTCGGATTCAGCATCCCTTAAAGCATAAGTATACAAGTTTCAGCCCGATAGGTCAAACTTAAAGTTTTCGGTGAAAAATCCATTTTCTTATAAGGGGGTACCCTTTTAAAACTTTGGGAAATCTTTGTCGGGCCATAACTCAAAAACTAAGGGCTAAAACGTTCTGAAACCTATTTATTCGGATTCAGCATCCCTTAAAGCATAAGTATACAAGTTTCAGCCCGATAGGTCAAACTTAAAGTTTTCGGTGAAAAATCCATTTTTTTTATAAGGGGGTACCCTTTTAAAACTTTGGGAAATCTTTGTCACGCTATAACTCAAAAACTAAGGGCTAAAACGTTCTGAAACCTATTTATTCGGATTCAGCATCCCTTAAAGCATAAGTATACAAGTTTTCAGCGCGATAGCTCAAACTTAAAGTTTTCGGTGAAAAATCCATTTTTTCATAAGGGGTTAGTATAGCAAAACTTTGGGAAATCTTTGTCGGGTTATAACTCAAAAACTAAGGGCTAAAACGTTCTGAAACCTATTTATTCGGATTCAGCATCCCTTAAAGCATAAGTATACAAGTTTCAGCCCGATTGCTCAAACTTAAAGTTTTCGGTGAAAAATCCATTTTTTCATAAGGGGTTAGTATAGCAAAACTTTGGGAAATCTTTGTCGGGTCATAACTCAAAAACTAAGGGCTAAAACGTTCTGAAACCTATTTATTCGGATTCAGCATCCCTTAAAGCATAAGTATACAAGTTTCAGCCCGATAGGTCAAACTTAAAGTTTTCGGTGAAAAATCCATTTTTTTTATAAGGGGGTACCCTTTTAAAACTTTGGGAAATCTTTGTCACGCTATAACTCAAAAACTAAGGGCTAAAACGTTCTGAAACCTATTTATTCGGATTCAGCATCCCTTAAAGCATAAGTATACAAGTTTTCAGCGCGATAGCTCAAACTTAAAGTTTTCGGTGAAAAATCCATTTTTTCATAAGGGGTTAGTATAGCAAAACTTTGGGAAATCTTTGTCGGGTTATAACTCAAAAACTAAGGGCTAAAACGTTCTGAAACCTATTTATTCGGATTCAGCATCCCTTAAAGCATAAGTATACAAGTTTTCAGCGCGATAGCTCAAACTTAAAGTTTTCGGTGAAAAATCCATTTTTTCATAAGGGGTTAGTATAGCAAAACTTTGGGAAATCTTTGTCGGGTCATAACTCAAAAACTAACGGCTAAAACGTTCTGAAACCTATTTATTGGGATTCAGCATCCCTTAAAGCATAAGTATACAAGTTTTCAGCCCGATAGCTCAAAATTAAAGTTTTCGGTGAAAAATCCATTTTCTCATAAGGGGTTAGTATAGCAAAACTTTGGGAAATCTTTGTCGGGCCATAACTCAAAAACTAAGGGCTAAAACGTTCTGAAACCTATTAATTCGGATTCAGCATCCCTTAAAGCATAACTATACAAGTTTTCAGCTCGATAGCTCAAACTTAAAGTTTTCGGTGAAAAATCCATTTTTTCATAAGGGGTTAGTATAGCAAAACTTTGGGAAATCTTTGTCGGGCCATAACTCAAAAACTAAGGGCTAAAACGTTCTGAAACCTATTTATTCGGATTCAGCATCCCTTAAAGCATAAGTATACAAGTTTTCAGCGCGATTGCTCAAACTTAAAGTTTTCGGTGAAAAATCCATTTTTTCATAAGGGATTAGTATAGCAAAACTTTGGGAAATCTTTGTCGGGTCATAACTCAAAAACTAAGGGCTAAAACGTTCTGAAACCTATTAATTCGGATTCAGCATCCCTTAAAGCATAACTATACAAGTTTTCAGCTCGATAGCTCAAACTTAAAGTTTTCGGTGAAAAATCCATTTTTTCATAAGGGGTTAGTATAGCAAAACTTTGGGAAATCTTTGTCGGGCCATAACTCAAAAACTAAGGGCTAAAACGTTCTGAAACCTATTTATTCGGATTCGGCATCCCTTAAAGCATAAGTATACAAGTTTTCAGGCCGATGGCTCAAACTTAAAGTTTTCAGTGAAAAATCCATTTTTTCATAAGGGGTTAGTATAGCAAAACTTTGGGAAATCTTTGTCGGGTCATAACTCAAAAACTAAGGGCTAAAACGTTCTGAAACCTATTTATTCGGATTCAGCATCCCTTAAAGCATAAGTATACAAGTTTTCAGCGCGATAGCTCAAACTTAAAGTTTTCGGTGAAAAATCCATTTTTTCATAAGGGGTTAGTATAGCAAAACTTTGGGAAATCTTTGTCGGGCCATAACTCAAAAACTAAGGGCTAAAACGTTCTGAAACCTATTTATTCGGATTCAGCATCCCTTAAAGCATAAGTATACAAGTTTTCAGCGCGATTGCTCAAACTTAAAGTTTTCGGTGAAAAATCCATTTTTTCATAAGGGATTAGTATAGCAAAACTTTGGGAAATCTTTGTCGGGTCATAACTCCAAAACTAGGGGCTAAAACGTTCTGAAACCTATTTATTCGGATTCAGCATCCCTTAAAGCATAAGTATACAAGTTTTCAGCCCGGTAGCTCAAACTTAAAGTTTTCGGTGAAAAATCCATTTTTTCATAAGGGGGTACCCGTTTAAAACTTTGGGAAATCTTTGTCGGGCCATAACTCAAAAACTAAGGGCTAAAACGTTCTGAAACCTATTTATTCGGATTCAGCATCCCTTAAAGCATAAGTATATAAGTTTCAGCCCGATAGCTCAAACTTAAAGTTTTCGGTGAAAAATCCATTTTTTCATAAGGGGTTAGTATAGCAAAACTTTGGGAAATCTTTGTCGGTAATAACTCAAAAACTAAGGGCTAAAACGTTCTGAAACCTATTTATTCGGATTCAGCATCCCTTAAAGCATAAGTATACAAGTTTTCAGCCCGATAGCTCAAAATTAAAGTTTTCGGTGAAAAATCCATTTTTTCATAAGGGGTTAGTATAGCAAAACTTTGGGAAATCTTTGTCGGGCCATAACTCAAAAACTAAGGGCTAAAACGTTCTGAAACCTATTTATTCGGATTCAGCATCCCTTAAAGCATAAGTATACAAGTTTTCAGCCCGATAGCTCAAACTTAAAGTTTTCGGTGAAAAATCCATTTTTTCATAAGGGGTACCCTTTTTAAACTTTGGGAAATCTTTGTCGGGCCATAACTCAAAAACTAAGGGCTAAAACGTTCTGAAACCTATTTATTGGGATTCAGCATCCCTTAAAGCATAAGTATACAAGTTTTCAGCCCGATAGCTCAAACTTAAAGTTTTCGGTGAAAATTCCATTTTTTCATAAGGGGTTAGTATAGCAAAACTTTGGGAAATCTTTGTCGGGCCATAACTCAAAAACTAAGGGCTAAAACGTTCTGAAACCTATTTATTGGGATTCAGCATCCCTTAAAGCATAAGTATACAAGTTTTCAGCCCGATAGCTCAAACTTAAAGGTTTCGGTGCAAATTCCATTTTTTCATAAGCGGTTAGTATAGCAAAACTTTGGGAAATCTTTGTCGGGCCATAACTCAAAAACTAAGGGCTAAAACGTTCTGAAACCTATTTATTCGGATTCAGCATCCCTTAAAGCATAAGTATACAAGTTTTCAGCCCGATAGCTCAAACTTAAAGGTTTCGGTGCAAATTCCATTTTTTCATAAGCGGTTAGTATAGCAAAACTTTGGGAAATCTTTGTCGGGTCATAACTCAAAAACTAAGGGCTAAAACGTTCTGAAACCTATTTATTGGGATTCAGCATCCCTTAAAGCATAAGTATACAAGTTTTCAGCCCGATAGCTCAAAATAAAAGTTTTCGGTGAAAAATCCATTTTTTCATAAGGGGGTACCCTTTTAAAACTTTGGGAAATCTTTGTCGGGCCATAACTCAAAAACTAAGGGCTAAAACGTTCTGAAACCTATTTATTCGGATTCAGCATCCCTTAAAGCATAACTATACAAGTTTTCAGCCCGATAGCTCAAACTTAAAGTTTTCGGTGAAAATTCCATTTTTTCATAAGGGGTTAGTATAGCAAAACTTTGGGAAATCTTTGTCGGGCCATAACTCAAAAACTAAGGGCTAAAACGTTCTGAAACCTATTTATTGGGATTCAGCATCCCTTAAAGCATAAGTATACAAGTTTTCAGCCCGATAGCTCAAACTTAAAGTTTTCGGTGAAAATTCCATTTTTTCATAAGGGGTTAGTATAGCAAAACTTTGGGAAATCTTTGTCGGGCCATAACTCAAAAACTAAGGGCTAAAACGTTCTGAAACCTATTTATTCGGATTCAGCATCCCTTAAAGCATAAGTATACAAGTTTTCAGCCCGATAGCTCAAACTTAAAGTTTTCGGTGAAAATTCCATTTTTTCATAAGGGGTTAGTATAGCAAAACTTTGGGAAATCTTTGTCGGGCCATAACTCAAAAACTAAGGGCTAAAACGTTCTGAAACCTATTTATTCGGATTCAGCATCCCTTAAAGCATAAGTATACAAGTTTTCAGCGCGATAGCTCAAACTTAAAGTTTTCGGTGAAAAATCCATTTTTTCATAAGGGGGTACCCTTTTAAAACTTTGGGAAATCTTTGTCGGGCCATAACTCAAAAACTAAGGGCTAAAACGTTCTGAAACCTATTTATTCGGATTCAGCATCCCTAAAGCATAAGTATATAAGTTTCAGCCCGATAGCTCAAACTTAAAGTTTTCGGTGAAAAATCCATTTTTTCATAAGGGGTTAGTATAGCAAAACTTTGGGAAATCTTTGTCGGTAATAACTCAAAAACTAAGGGCTAAAACGTTCTGAAACCTATTTATTCGGATTCAGCATCCCTTAAAGCATAAGTATACAAGTTTTCAGCGCGATAGCTCAAACTTAAAGTTTTCGGTGAAAAATCCATTTTTTCATAAGGGGGTACCCTTTTAAAACTTTGGGAAATCTTTGTCGGGCCATAACTCAAAAACTAAGGGCTAAAACGTTCTGAAACCTATTTATTCGGATTCAGCATCCCTAAAGCATAAGTATATAAGTTTCAGCCCGATAGCTCAAACTTAAAGTTTTCGGTGAAAAATCCATTTTTTCATAAGGGGTTAGTATAGCAAAACTTTGGGAAATCTTTGTCGGTAATAACTCAAAAACTAAGGGCTAAAACGTTCTGAAACCTATTTATTCGGATTCAGCATCCCTTAAAGCATAAGTATACAAGTTTACAGCCCGATAGCTCAAAATTAAAGTTTTCGGTGAAAAATCCATTTTTTCATAAGGGGGTACCCTTTTAAAACTTTGGGAAATCTTTGTTGGGTCATAACTCAAAAACTAAGGGCTAAAACGTTCTGAAACCTATTTATTGGGATTCAGCATCCCTTAAAGCATAAGTATACAAGTTTTCAGCCCGATAGCTCAAACTTAAAGGTTTCGGTGCAAATTCCATTTTTTCATAAGCGGTTAGTATAGCAAAACTTTGGGAAATCTTTGTCGGGTCATAACTCAAAAACTAAGGGCTAAAACGTTCTGAAACCTATTTATTCGGATTCAGCATCCCTAAAGCATAAGTATATAAGTTTCAGCCCGATAGCTCAAACTTAAAGTTTTCGGTGAAAAATCCATTTTTTCATAAGGGGTTAGTATAGCAAAACTTTGGGAAATCTTTGTCGGTAATAACTCAAAAACTAAGGGCTAAAACGTTCTGAAACCTATTTATTCGGATTCAGCATCCCTTAAAGCATAAGTATACAAGTTTACAGCCCGATAGCTCAAAATTAAAGTTTTCGGTGAAAAATCCATTTTTTCATAAGGGGGTACCCTTTTAAAACTTTGGGAAATCTTTGTTGGGTCATAACTCAAAAACTAAGGGCTAAAACGTTCTGAAACCTATTTATTGGGATTCAGCATCCCTTAAAGCATAAGTATACAAGTTTTTAGCCCGATAGCTCAAACTTAAAGGTTTCGGTGAAAAATCCATTTTTTCATAAGGGATTAGTATAGCAAAACTTTGGGAAATCTTTGTCGGGGCATAACTCAAAAACTAAGGGCTAAAACGTTCTGAAACCTATTTATTCGGATTCAGCATCCCTTAAAGCATAAGTATACAAGTTTTCAGCCCGATAGCTCAAACTTAAAGTTTTCGGTGAAAAATCCATTTTTTCATAAGGGGGTACCCTTTTAAAACTTTGGGAAATCTTTGTCGGGCCATAACTCAAAAACTAAGGGCTAAAACGTTCTGAAACCTATTTATTCGGATTCAGCATCCCTTAAAGCATAAGTATACAAGTTTTCAGCCCGATAGCCCAAACTTAAAGGTTTCGGTGAAAAATCCATTTTTTCATAAGGGGTTAGTATAGCAAAACTTTGGGAAATCTTTGTCGGACCATAACTCAAAAACTAAGGGCTAAAACGTTCTGAAACCCATTTATTCGGATTAAGGATCCCTTAAAGCATAAGTATACAAGTTTTCAGCCCGATAGCTCAAACTTAAAGGTTTCGGTGAAAAATCCATTTTTTCATAAAGGGTTAGTATAGCAAAACATTGGGAAATCTTTGTCGGGCCATAACTCAAAAACTAAGGGCTAAAACGTTCTGAAACCTATTTATTCGGATTCAGCATCCCTTAAAGCATAAGTATACAAGTTTTCAGCCCGATAGCTCAAACTTAAAGGTTTCGGTGAAGCAACCATTTTTTCATAAGGGGTTAGTATAGCAAAACTTTGGGAAATCTTTGTCGGGTCATAACTCAAAAAATAAGGGTTAAAACGTTCAGAAACCTATTTATTCGGATTCAGCATCCCGTAAAGCATAAGTATACAAGTTTTCAGCCCGATAGCTCAAACTTAAAGGTTTCGGTGAAAAATCCATTTTTTCATAAGGGGTTAGTATAGCAAAACTTTGGGAAATCTTTGTCGGACCATAACTCAAAAACTAAGGCCTAAAACGTTCTGAAACCTATTTATTCGGATTCAGCATCCCTTAAAGCATAAGTATACAAGTTTTCAGCCAGATAGCTCAAACTTAAAGTTTTCGGTGAAAAATCCATTTTTTCATAAGGGGGTACCCTTTTAAAACTTTGGGAAATCTTTGTCGGGCCATAACTCAAAAACTAAGGGCTAAAACGTTCTGAAACCTATTTATTCGGATTCAGCATCCCTTAAAGCATAAGTATACAAGTTTTCAGCCCGATAGCTCAAACTTAAAGGTTTCGGTGAAAAATCCATTTTTTCATAAGCGGTTAGTATAGCAAAACTTTGGGAAATTTTTGTCGGGCCATAACTCAAAAAATAAGGGCCAAAACGTTCTGAAACCTATTTATTCGGATTCAGCATCCCTTAAAGCATAAGTATACAAGTTTTCAGCCCGATAGCTCAAACTTAAAGGTTTCGTTGAAGAATCCATTTTTTCATAAGGGGTTAGTATAGCAAAACTTTGGGAAATCTTTGTCGGACCATAACTCAAAAACTAAGGGCTAAAACGTTCTGAAACCTATTTATTCGGATTCAGCATCCCTTAAAGCATAAGTAGACATGTTTTCAGCCAGATAGCTCAAACTTAAAGTTTTCGGTGAAAAATCCATTTTTTCATAAGGGGGTACCCTTTTAAAACTTTGGGAAATCTTTGTCGGGCCATAACTCAAAAACTAAGGGCTAAAACGTTCTGAAACCTATTTATTCGGATTCAGCATCCCTTAAAGCATAAGTATACAAGTTTTCAGCCCGATAGCTCAAACTTAAAGGTTTCGGTGCAAATTCCATTTTTTCATAAGCGGTTAGTATAGCAAAACTTTGGGAAATTTTTGTCGGGCCATAACTCAAAAACTAAGGGCTAAAACGTTCTGAAACCTATTTATTCGGATTCAGCATCCCTTAAAGCATAAGTATACATGTTTTCAGCCAGATAGCTCAAACTTAAAGTTTTCGGTGAAAAATCCATTTTTTCATAAGGGGGTACCCTTTTAAAACTTTGGGAAATCTTTGTCGGGCCATAACTCAAAAACTAAGGGCTAAAACGTTCTGAAACCTATTTATTCGGATTCAGCATCCCTTAAAGCATAAGTATACAAGTTTTCAGCCCGATAGCTCAAACTTAAAGGTTTCGGTGCAAATTCCATTTTTTCATAAGCGGTTAGTATAGCAAAACTTTGGGAAATTTTTGTCGGGCCATAACTCAAAAACTAAGGGCTAAAACGTTCTGAAACCTATTTATTCGGATTCAGCATCCCTTAAAGCATAAGTATACATGTTTTCAGCCAGATAGCTCAAACTTAAAGTTTTCGGTGAAAAATCCATTTTTTCATAAGGGGGTACCCTTTTAAAACTTTGGGAAATCTTTGTCGGGCCATAACTCAAAAACTAAGGGCTAAAACGTTCTGAAACCTATTTATTCGGATTCAGCATCCCTTAAAGCATAAGTATACAAGTTTTCAGCCCGATAGCTCAAACTTAAAGGTTTCGGTGCAAATTCCATTTTTTCATAAGCGGTTAGTATAGCAAAACTTTGGGAAATCTTTGTCGGGTCATAACTCAAAAACTAAGGGCTAAAACGTTCTGAAACCTATTTATTGGGATTCAGCATCCCTTAAAGCATAAGTATACAAGTTTTCAGCCCGATAGCTCAAACTTAAAGGTTTCGGGGCAAATTCCATTTTTTCATAAGCGGTTAGTATAGCAAAACTTTGGGAAATCTTTGTCGGGTCATAACTCAAAAACTAAGGGCTAAAACGTTCTGAAACCTATTTATTCGGATTCAGCATCCCTTAAAGCATAAGTATACAAGTTTTCAGCCCGATAGCTCAAACTTAAAGTTTTCGGTGAAAAATCCATTTTTTCATAAGGGGTTAGTATAGCAAAACTTTGGGAAATCTTTGTCGGGTCATAACTCAAAAACTAAGGGCCAAAACGTTCTGAAACCTATTTATTCGGATTCAGCATCCCTTAAAGCATAAGTATACAAGTTTTCAGCCCGATAGCTCAAACTTAAAGGTTTCGGTGAAGCAACCATTTTTTCATAAGGGGTTAGTATAGCAAAACTTTGGGAAATCTTTGTCGAGTCATAACTCAAAAACTAAGGGCCAAAACGTTCTGAAACCTATTTATTCGGATTCAGCATCCCTTAAAGCATAAGTATACAAGTTTTCAGCCCGATAGCTCAAACTTAAAGGTTTCGTTGAAGAATCCATTTTTTCATAAGGGGTTAGTATAGCAAAACTTTGGGAAATCTTTGTCGGGTCAGAAATCAAAAACTAAGGGTTAAAACGTTCAGAAACCTATTTATTCGGATTCAGCATCCCTTAAAGCATAAGTATACAAGTTTTCAGCCCGATAGCTCAAACTTAAAGGTTTCGGTGAAGCAACCATTTTTTCATAAGGGGTTAGTATAGCAAAACTTTGGGAAATCTTTGTCGGGTCATAACTCAAAAACTAAGGTCCAAAACGTTCTGAAACCTATTTATTCGGATTCAGCATCCCTTAAAGCATAAGTATACAAGTTTTCAGCCCGATAGCTCAAACTTAAAGGTTTCGGTGAAAAATCCATTTTTTCATCAGGGGTTAGTATAGCAAAACTTTGGGAAATCTTTGTCGGACCATAACTCAAAAACTAAGGGCTAAAACGTTCTGAAACCTATTTATTCGGATTCAGCATCCCTTAAAGCATAAGTATACATGTTTTCAGCCAGATAGCTCAAACTTAAAGTTTTCGGTGAAAAATCCATTTTTTCATAAGGGGGTACCCTTTTAAAACTTTGGGAAATCTTTGTCGGGTCATAACTCAAAAACTAAGGGCTAAAACTTTCTGAAACCTATTTATTGGGATTCAGCATCCCTTAAAGCATAAGTATACAAGTTTTCAGCCCGATAGCTCAAACTTAAAGGTTTCGGTGAAAAATCCATTTTTTCATAAGCGGTTACTATAGCAAAACTTTGGGAAATCTTTGTCGGGTCATAACTCAAAAACTAAGGGCTAAAACGTTCTGAAACCTATTTATTCGGATTCAGCATCCCTTAAAGCATAAGTATACAAGTTTTCAGCCCGATAGCTCAAACTTAAAGTTTTCGGTGAAAAATCCATTTTTTCATAAGGGGGTACCCTTTTAAAACTTTGGGAAATCTTTGTCGGGCCATAACTCAAAAACTAAGGGCTAAAACGTTCTGAAACCTATTTATTCGGATTCAGCATCCCTTAAAGCATAAGTATACAAGTTTTCAGCCCGATAGCTCAAAATTAAAGTTTTCGGTGAAAAATCCATTTTTTCATAAGGGGTTAGTATAGCAAAACTTTGGGAAATCTTTGTCGAGTCATAACTCAAAAACTAAGGGCCAAAACGTTCTGAAACCTATTTATTCGGATTCAGCATCCCTTAAAGCATAAGTATACAAGTTTTCAGCCCGATAGCTCAAACTTAAAGGTTTCGTTGAAGAATCCATTTTTTCATAAGGGGTTAGTATAGCAAAACTTTGGGAAATCTTTGTCGGGTCAGAAATCAAAAACTAAGGGTTAAAACGTTCAGAAACCTATTTATTCGGATTCAGCATCCCTTAAAGCATAAGTATACAAGTTTTCAGCCCGATAGCTCAAACTTAAAGGTTTCGGTGAAGCAACCATTTTTTCATAAGGGGTTAGTATAGCAAAACTTTGGGAAATCTTTGTCGGGTCATAACTCAAAAACTAAGGGCCAAAACGTTCTGAAACCTATTTATTCGGATTCAGCATCCCTTAAAGCATAAGTATACAAGTTTTCAGCCCGATAGCTCAAACTTAAAGGTTTCGGTGAAAAATCCATTTTTTCATCAGGGGTTAGTATAGCAAAACTTTGGGAAATCTTTGTCGGACCATAACTCAAAAACTAAGGGCTAAAACGTTCTGAAACCTATTTATTCGGATTCAGCATCCCTTAAAGCATAAGTATACATGTTTTCAGCCAGATAGCTCAAACTTAAAGTTTTCGGTGAAAAATCCATTTTTTCATAAGGGGGTACCCTTTTAAAACTTTGGGAAATCTTTGTCGGGTCATAACTCAAAAACTAAGGGCTAAAACTTTCTGAAACCTATTTATTGGGATTCAGCATCCCTTAAAGCATAAGTATACAAGTTTTCAGCCCGATAGCTCAAACTTAAAGGTTTCGGTGAAAAATCCATTTTTTCATAAGCGGTTACTATAGCAAAACTTTGGGAAATCTTTGTCGGGTCATAACTCAAAAACTAAGGGCTAAAACGTTCTGAAACCTATTTATTCGGATTCAGCATCCCTTAAAGCATAAGTATACAAGTTTTCAGCCCGATAGCTCAAACTTAAAGTTTTCGGTGAAAAATCCATTTTTTCATAAGGGGGTACCCTTTTAAAACTTTGGGAAATCTTTGTCGGGCCATAACTCAAAAACTAAGGGCTAAAACGTTCTGAAACCTATTTATTCGGATTCAGCATCCCTTAAAGCATAAGTATATAAGTTTCAGCCCGATAGCTCAAACTTAAAGTTTTCGGTGAAAAATCCATTTTTTCATAAGGGGTTAGTATAGCAAAACTTTGGGAAATCTTTGTCGGTAATAACTCAAAAACTAAGGGCTAAAACGTTCTGAAACCTATTTATTCGGATTCAGCATCCCTTAAAGCATAAGTATACAAGTTTTCAGCCCGATAGCTCAAAATTAAAGTTTTCGGTGAAAAATCCATTTTTTCATAAGGGGTTAGTATAGCAAAACTTTGGGAAATTTTTGTCGGGTCATAACTCAAAAACTAAGGGCTAAAACGTTCTGAAACCTATTTATTGGGATTCAGCATTGCTTAAAGCATAAGTATACAAGTTTTCAGCCCGATAGCTCAAACTTAAAGGTTTCGGTGCAAATTCCATTTTTTCATAAGCGGTTAGTATAGCAAAACTTTGGGAAATCTTTGTCGGGTCATAACTCAAAAACTAAGGGCTAAAACGTTCTGAAACCTATTTATTGGGATTCAGCATCCCTTAAAGCATAAGTATACAAGTTTTCAGCCCGATAGCTCAAACTTAAAGGTTTCGGTGCAAATTCCATTTTTTCATAAGCGGTTAGTATAGCAAAACTTTGGGAATCTTTGTCGGGTCATAACTCAAAAACTAAGGGCTAAAACGTTCTGAAACCTATTTATTGGGATTCAGCATCCCTTAAAGCATAAGTATGCAAGTTTTCAGCCCGATAGCTCAAACTTAAAGTTTTCGGTGAAAAATCCATTTTTTCATAAGGGGGTACCCTTTTAAAACTTTGGGAAATCTTTGTCGGGCCATAACTCAAAAACTAAGGGCTAAAACGTTCTGAAACCTATTTATTCGGATTCAGCATCCCTTAAAGCATAAGTATACAAGTTTTCAGCCCGATAGCCCAAACTTAAAGGTTTCGGTGAAAAATCCATTTTTTCATAAGGGGTTAGTATAGCAAGACTTTGGGAAATCTTTGTCGGACCATAACTCAAAAACTAAGGGCTAAAACGTTCGGAAACCCATTTATTCGGATTAAGGATCCCTTAAAGCATAAGTATACAAGTTTTCAGCCCGATAGCTCAAACTTAAAGGTTTCGGTGAAAAATCCATTTTTTCATAAAGGGTTATTATAGCAAAACATTGGGAAATCTTTGTCGGGCCATAACTCAAAAACTAAGGGCTAAAACGTTCTGAAACCTATTTATTCGGATTCAGCATCCCTTAAAGCATAAGTATACAAGTTTTCAGCCCGATAGCTCAAACTTAAAGGTTTCGGTGAAGCTACCATTTTTTCATAAGGGGTTAGTATAGCAAAACTTTGGGAAATCTTTGTCGGGTCATAACTCAAAAACTAAGGGCCAAAACGTTCTGAAACCTATTTATTCGGATTCAGCATCCCTTAAAGCATAAGTATACAAGTTTTCAGCCCGATAGCTCAAACTTAAAGGTTTCGTTGAAGAATCCATTTTTTCATAAGGGGTTAGTATAGCAAAACTTTGGGAAATCTTTGTCGGACCATAACTCAAAAACTAAGGGCTAAAACGTTCTGAAACCCATTTATTCGGATTAAGGATCCCTTAAAGCATAAGTATACAAGTTTTCAGCCCGATAGCTCAAACTTAAAGGTTTCGGTGAAAAATCCATTTTTTCATAAAGGGTTATTATAGCAAAACATTGGGAAATCTTTGTCGGGCCATAACTCAAAAACTAAGGGCTAAAACGTTCTGAAACCTATTTATTCGGATTCAGCATCCCTTAAAGCATAAGTATACAAGTTTTCAGCCCGATAGCTCAAACTTAAAGGTTTCGGTGAAGCTACCATTTTTTCATAAGGGGTTAGTATAGCAAAACTTTGGGAAATCTTTGTCGGGTCATAACTCAAAAACTAAGGGCCAAAACGTTCTGAAACCTATTTATTCGGATTCAGCATCCCTTAAAGCATAAGTATACAAGTTTTCAGCCCGATAGCCCAAACTTAAAGGTTTCGGTGAAAAATCCATTTTTTCATAAGGGGTTAGTATAGCAAAACTTTGGGAAATCTTTGTCGGACCATAACTCAAAAACTAAGGGCTAAAACGTTCTGAAACCCATTTATTCGGATTAAGGATCCCTTAAAGCATAAGTATACAAGTTTTCAGCCCGATAGCTCAAACTTAAAGGTTTCGGTGAAAAATCCATTTTTTCATAAAGGGTTATTATAGCAAAACATTGGGAAATCTTTGTCGGGCCATAACTCAAAAACTAAGGGCTAAAACGTTCTGAAACCTATTTATTCGGATTCAGCATCCCTTAAAGCATAAGTATACAAGTTTTCAGCCCGATAGCTCAAACTTAAAGGTTTCGGTGAAGCTACCATTTTTTCATAAGGGGTTAGTATAGCAAAACTTTGGGAAATCTTTGTCGGGTCATAACTCAAAAACTAAGGGCCAAAACGTTCAGAAACCTATTTATTCGGATTCAGCATCCCGTAAAGCATAAGTATACAAGTTTTCAGCCCGATAGCTCAAATTTAAAGGTTTCGGTGAAAAATCCATTTTTTCATAAAGGGTTAGTATAGCAAAACTTTGGGAAATCTTTGTCGGGCCATAACTCAAAAACTAAGGGCTAAAACGTTCTGAAACCTATTTATTCGGATTCAGCATCCCTTAAAGCATAAGTATACAAGTTTTCAGCCCGATAGCTCAAAATTAAAGTTTTCGGTGAAAAATCCATTTTTTCATAAGGGGTTAGTATAGCAAAACTTTGGGAAATCTTTGTCGGACCATAACTCAAAAACTAAGGCCTAAAACGTTCTGAAACCTATTTATTCGGATTCAGCATCCCTTAAAGCTTAAGTATACAAGTTTTCAGCCCGATAGCTCAAACTTAAAGGTTTCGGTGAAGCTACCATTTTTTCATAAGGGGTTATTATAGCAAAACTTTGGGAAATCTTTGTCGGGCCATAACTCAAAAACTAAGGGCTAAAACGTTCTGAAACCTATTTATTCGGATTCAGCATCCCTTAAAGCATAAGTATACAAGTTTTCAGCCCGATAGCTCAAAATTAAAGTTTTCGGTGAAAAATCCATTTTTTCATAAGGGGTTAGTATAGCAAAACTTTGGGAAATCTTTGTCGGGCCATAATTCAAAAACTAAGGCCTAAAACGTTCTGAAACCTATTTATTCGGATTCAGCATCCCTTAAAGCATAAGTATACAAGTTTTCAGCCCGATAGCTCAAACTTAAAGTTTTCGGTGAAAAATCCATTTTTTCATAAGGGGGTACCCTTTTAAAACTTTGGGAAATCTTTGTCGGGCCATAACTCAAAAACTAAGGGCTAAAACGTTCTGAAACCTATTTATTCGGATTCGGAATCCCTTAAAGCATAAGCATACAAGTTTTCAGCGCGATAGATCAAACTTAAAGTTTTCGGTGAAAAATCCATTTTTTCATAAGGGGTTAGTATAGCAAAACTTTGGGAAATCTTTGTCGGGCCATAACTCAAAAACTAAGGGCTAAAACGTTCTGAAACCTATTTATTCGGATTCGGAATCCCTTAAAGCATAAGCATACAAGTTTTCAGCGCGATAGATCAAACTTAAAGTTTTCGGTGAAAAATCCATTTTTTCATAAGGGGTTAGTATAGCAAAACTTTGGGAAATCTTTGTCGGGTCATAACTCAAAAACTAAGGGCTAAAACGTTCTGAAACCTATTTATTCGGATTCAGCATCCCTTAAAGCATAAGTATACAAGTTTTCAGCCCGATAGCTCAAACTTAAAGGTTTCGGTGAAAAATCCATTTTTTCATCAGGGGTTAGTATAGCAAAACTTTGGGAAATCTTTGTCGGACCATAACTCAAAAACTAAGGGCTAAAACGTTCTGAAACCTATTTATTCGGATTCAGCATCCCTTAAAGCATAAGTATACATGTTTTCAGCCAGATAGCTCAAACTTAAAGTTTTCGGTGAAAAATCCATTTTTTCATAAGGGGGTACCCTTTTAAAACTTTGGGAAATCTTTGTCGGGCCATAACTCAAAAACTAAGGGCTAAAACGTTCTGAAACCTATTTATTCGGATTCAGCATCCCTTAAAGCATAAGTATACAAGTTTTCAGCCCGATAGCTCAAACTTAAAGGTTTCGGTGAAAATTCCATTTTTTCATAAGGGGTTAGTATAGCAAAACTTTGGGAAATCTTTGTCGGGTCATAACTCAAAAACTAAGGGCTAAAACGTTCTGAAACCTATTTATTGGGATTCAGCATCCCTTAAAGCATAAGTATACAAGTTTTCAGCCCGATAGCTCAAACTTAAAGGTTTCGGTGCAAATTCCATTTTTTCATAAGCGGTTACTATAGCAAAATTTTGGGAAATCTTTGTCGGACCATAACTCAAAAACTAAGGGCTAAAACGTTCTGAAACCTATTTATTCGGATTCAGCATCCCTTAAAGCATAAGTATACAAGTTTTCAGCCCGATAGCTCAAACTTAAAGTTTTCGGTGAAAAATCCATTTTTTCATAAGGGGGTACCCTTTTAAAACTTTGGGAAATCTTTGTCGGGCCATAACTCAAAAACTAAGGGCTAAAACGTTCTGAAACCTATTTATTCGGATTCAGCATCCCTTAAAGCATAAGTATATAAGTTTCAGCCCGATAGCTCAAACTTAAAGTTTTCGGTGAAAAATCCATTTTTTCATAAGGGGTTAGTATAGCAAAACTTTGGGAAATCTTTGTCGGTAATAACTCAAAAACTAAGGGCTAAAACGTTCTGAAACCTATTTATTCGGATTCAGCATCCCTTAAAGCATAAGTATACAAGTTTTCAGCCCGATAGCTCAAAATTAAAGTTTTCGGTGAAAAATCCATTTTTTCATAAGGGGTTAGTATAGCAAAACTTTGGGAAATTTTTGTCGGGTCATAACTCAAAAACTAAGGGCTAAAACGTTCTGAAACCTATTTATTGGGATTCAGCATTGCTTAAAGCATAAGTATACAAGTTTTCAGCCCGATAGCTCAAACTTAAAGGTTTCGGTGCAAATTCCATTTTTTCATAAGCGGTTAGTATAGCAAAACTTTGGGAAATCTTTGTCGGGTCATAACTCAAAAACTAAGGGCTAAAACGTTCTGAAACCTATTTATTCGTATTCAGCATCCCTTAAAGCGTAAGTATACCCCAAAACTGTGGGAAATCTTTGTCGGGCCATAACTCAAAAACTAAGGGCTAAAACGTTCTGAAACCTATTTATTCGGATTCAGCATCCCTTAAAGCATAAGTATGCAAGTTTTCAGCCCGATAGCTCAAACTTAAAGTTTTCGGTGAAAAATCCATTTTTTCATAAGGGGGTACCCTTTTAAAACTTTGGGAAATCTTTGTCGGGCCATAACTCAAAAACTAAGGGCTAAAACGTTCTGAAACCTATTTATTCGGATTCAGCATCCCTTAAAGCATAAGTATACAAGTTTTCAGCCCGATAGCTCAAACTTAAAGGTTTCGGTGAAGCTACCATTTTTTCATAAGGGGTAAGTATAGCAAAACTTTGGGAAATCTTTGTCGGGTCATAACTCAAAAACTAAGGGCTAAAACGTTCTGAAACCTATTTATTCGGATTCAGCATCCCTTAAAGCATAAGTATACAAGTTTTCAGCCCGATAGCTCAAACTTAAAGGTTTCGTTGAAGAATCCATTTTTTCATAAGGGGTTAGTATAGCAAAACTTTGGGAAATCTTTGTCGGGTCAGAAATCAAAAACTAAGGGTTAAAACGTTCAGAAACCTATTTATTCGGATTCAGCATCCCGTAAAGCATAAGTATACAAGTTTTCAGCCCGATAGCTCAAATTTAAAGGTTTCGGTGAAAAATCCATTTTTTCATAAAGGGTTATTATAGCAAAACTTTGGGAAATCTTTGTCGGGCCATAACTCAAAAACTAAGGGCTAAAACGTTCTGAAACCTATTTATTCGGATTCAGCATCCCTTAAAGCATAAGTATACAAGTTTTCAGCCCGATAGCTCAAACTTAAAGGTTTCGGTGAAGCTACCATTTTTTCATAAGGGGTTAGTATAGCAAAACTTTGGGAAATCTTTGTCGGGTCATAACTCAAAAACTAAGGGCTAAAACGTTCTGAAACCTATTTATTCGGATTCAGCATCCCTTAAAGCATAAGTATACAAGTTTTCAGCCCGATAGCTCAAACTTAAAGGTTTCGGTGAAGCTACCATTTTTTCATAAGGGGTTAGTATAGCAAAACTTTGGGAAATCTTTGTCGGGCCATAACTCAAAAACTAAGGGCTAAAACGTTCTGAAACCTATTTATTGGGATTCAGCATCCCTTAAAGCATAAGTATACAAGTTTTCAGCCCGATAGCTCAAAATTAAAGTTTTCGGTGAAAAATCCATTTTTTCATAAGGGGTTAGTATAGCAAAACTTTGGGAAATCTTTGTCGGGCCATAATTCAAAAACTAAGGCCTAAAACGTTCTGAAACCTATTTATTCGGATTCAGCATCCCTTAAAGCATAAGTATACAAGTTTTCAGCCCGATAGCTCAAACTTAAAGTTTTCGGTGAAAAATCCATTTTTTCATAAGGGGGTACCCTTTTAAAACTTTGGGAAATCTTTGTCGGGCCATAACTCAAAAACTAAGGGCTAAAACGTTCTGAAACCTATTTATTCGGATTCGGAATCCCTTAAAGCATAAGCATACAAGTTTTCAGCCCGATAGCTCAAAATTAAAGTTTTCGCTGAAAAATCCATTTTTTCATAAGGGGTTAGTATAGCAAAACTTTGGGACATCTTTGTCGGGCCATAACTCAAAAACTAAGGGCTAAAACGTTCTGAAACCTATTTATTCGGATTCAGCATCCCTTAAAGCATAAGTATACAAGTTTTCAGCCCGATAGCTCAAAATTAAAGTTTTCGCTGAAAAATCCATTTTTTCATAAGGGGTTAGTATAGCAAAACTTTGGGAAATCTTTGTCGGGCCATAACTCAAAAACTAAGGGCTAAAACGTTCTGAAACCTATTTATTCGGATTCAGGATCCCTTAAAGCATAAGTATACAAGTTTTCAGCCCGATAGCTCAAACTTAAAGTTTTCGCTGAAAAATCCATTTTTTCATAAGGGGGTACCCTTTTAAAACTTTGGGAAATCTTTGTCGGGCCATAACTCAAAAACTAAGGGCTAAAACGTTCTGAAACCTATTTATTGGGATTTAGCATCCCTTAAAGCATAAGTATACAAGTTTTCAGCCAGATAGCACAAACTTAAAGTTTTCGGTGAAAAATCCATTTTTTCATAAGGGGGTACCCTTTTAAAACTTTGGGAAATCTTTGTCGGGCCATAACTCAAAAACTAAGGGCTAAAACGTTCTGAAACCTATTTATTCGGATTCAGCATCCCTTAAAGCATAAGTATACAAGTTTTCAGCCCGATAGCTCAAACTTAAAGTTTTCGGTGAAAAATCCATTTTTTCATAAGGGGGTACCCTTTTAAAACTTTGGGAAATCTTTGTCGGGCCATAACTCAAAAACTAAGGGCTAAAACGTTCTGAAACCTATTTATTCGGATTCAGCATCCCTTAAAGCATAAGTATACAAGTTTTCAGCGCGATAGATCAAACTTAAAGTTTTCGGTGAAAAATCCATTTTTTCATAAGGGGTTAGTATAGCAAAACTTTGGGAAATCTTTGTCGGGCCATAACTCAAAAACTAAGCGCTAAAACGTTCTGAAACCTATTTATTCGGATTCAGCATCCCTTAAAGCATAAGTATACAAGTTTTCAGCCCGATAGCTCAAACTTAAAGGTTTCGGTGAAAAATCCATTTTTTCATAAAGGGTTAGTATAGCAAAACATTGGGATTTATTCGGATTCAGCATCCCTTAAAGCATAAGTATACAAGTTTTCAGCCCGATAGCTCAAACTTAAAGTTTTCGGTGAAAAATCCATTTTTTCATAAGGGGTTAGTGTAGCAAAACTTTGGGAAATCTTTGTCGGACCATAACTCAAAAACTAAGGGCTAAAACGTTCTGAAACCTATTTATTCGGATTCAGCATCCCTTAAAGCATAAGTATACAAGTTTTCAGCCCGATAGCTCAAACTTAAAGGTTTCGGTGCAAATTCCATTTTTTCATAAGCGGTTAGTATAGCAAAACTTTGGGAAATCTTTGTCGGGTCATAACTCAAAAACTAAGGGCTAAAACGTTCTGAAACCTATTTATTGGGATTCAGCATCCCTTAAAGCATAAGTATACAAGTTTTCAGCCCGATAGCTCAAAATTAAAGTTTTCGGTGAAAAATCCATTTTTTCATAAGGGGTTAGTATAGCAAAACTTTGGGAAATCTTTGTCGGGTCAGTACTCAAAAACTAAGGGTTAAAACGTTCTGAAACCTATTTATTCGGATTCAGCATCCCTTAAAGGGTAAGTATACCCCAAAACATTGGGAAATCTTTGTCGGGCCATAACTCAAAAACTAAGGGCTAAAACGTTCTGAAACCTATTTATTCGGATTCAGCATCCCTTAAAGCATAACTATACAAGTTTTCAGCCCGATAGCTCTAACTTAAAGTTTTCGGTGAAAAATCCATTTTTTCATAAGCGGTTAGTATAGCAAAACTTTGGGAAATCTTTGTCGGGCCATAACTCAAAAACTAAGGGCTAAAACGTTCTGAAACCTATTTATTCGGATTCAGCATCCCTTAAAGCATAAGTATACAAGTTTTCAGCCAGATAGCTCAAACTTAAAGGTTTCGGTGCAAATTCCATTTTTTCATAAGCGGTTAGTATAGCAAAACTTTGGGAAATTTTTGTCGGGTCATAACTCAAAAACTAAGGGCTAAAACGTTCTGAAACCTATTTATTGGGATTCAGCATTGCTTAAAGCATAAGTATACAAGTTTTCAGCCCGATAGCTCAAACTTAAAGGTTTCGGTGCAAATTCCATTTTTTCATAAGCGGTTAGTATAGCAAAACTTTGGGAAATCTTTGTCGGGTCATAACTCAAAAACTAAGGGCTAAAACGTTCTGAAACCTATTTATTGGGATTCAGCATCCCTTAAAGCATAAGTATACAAGTTTTCAGCCCGATAGCTCAAACTTAAAGGTTTCGGTGCAAATTCCATTTTTTCATAAGCGGTTAGTATAGCAAAACTTTGGGAATCTTTGTCGGGTCATAACTCAAAAACTAAGGGCTAAAACGTTCTGAAACCTATTTATTCGTATTCAGCATCCCTTAAAGCGTAAGTATACCCCAAAACTGTGGGAAATCTTTGTCGGGCCATAACTCAAAAACTAAGGGCTAAAACGTTCTGAAACCTATTTATTCGGATTCAGCATCCCTTAAAGCATAAGTATGCAAGTTTTCAGCCCGATAGCTCAAACTTAAAGGTTTCGGTGAAGATACCATTTTTTCATAAGGGGTTAGTATAGCAAAACTTAGGGAAATCTTTGTCGGACCATAACTCAAAAACTAAGGGCTAAAACGTTCTGAAACCCATTTATTCGGATTAAGGATCCCTTAAAGCATAAGTATACAAGTTTTCAGCCCGATAGCTCAAACTTAAAGGTTTCGGTGAAAAATCCATTTTTGCATAAAGGGTTATTATAGCAAAACATTGGGAAATCTTTGTCGGGCCATAACTCAAAAACTAAGGGCTAAAACGTTCTGAAACCTATTTATTCGGATTCAGCATCCCTTAAAGCATAAGTATACAAGTTTTCAGCCCGATAGCTCAAACTTAAAGGTTTCGGTGAAGCTACCATTTTTTCATAAGGGGTTAGTATAGCAAAACTTTGGGAAATCTTTGTCGGGTCATAACTCAAAAACTAAGGGCTAAAACGTTCTGAAACCTATTTATTGGGATTCAGCATCCCTTAAAGCATAAGTATACAAGTTTTTAGCCCGATAGCTCAAACTTAAAGGTTTCGGTGAAAAATCAATTTTTTCATAAGGGGTTAGTATAGCAAAACTTTGGGAAATCTTTGTCGGACCATAACTCAAAAACTAAGGGCTAAAACGTTCTGAAACCTATTTATTCGTATTCAGCATCCCTTAAAGCGTAAGTATACCCCAAAACTGTGGGAAATCTTTGTCGGGCCATAACTCAAAAACTAAGGGCTAAAACGTTCTGAAACCTATTTATTCGGATTCAGCATCCCTTAAAGCATAAGTATGCAAGTTTTCAGCCCGATAGCTCAAACTTAAAGTTTTCGGTGAAAAATCCATTTTTTCATAAGGGGGTACCCTTTTAAAACTTTGGGAAATCTTTGTCGGGCCATAACTCAAAAACTAAGGGCTAAAACGTTCTGAAACCTATTTATTCGGATTCAGCATCCCTTAAAGCATAAGTATACAAGTTTTCAGCCCGATAGCCCAAACTTAAAGGTTTCGGTGAAAAATCCATTTTTTCATAAGGGGTTAGTATAGCAAAACTTTGGGAAATCTTTGTCGGACCATAACTCAAAAACTAAGGGCTAAAACGTTCTGAAACCCATTTATTCGGATTAAGGATCCCTTAAAGCATAAGTATACAAGTTTTCAGCCCGATAGCTCAAACTTAAAGGTTTCGGTGAAAAATCCATTTTTTCATAAAGGGTTATTATAGCAAAACATTGGGAAATCTTTGTCGGGCCATAACTCAAAAACTAAGGGCTAAAACGTTCTGAAACCTATTTATTCGGATTCAGCATCCCTTAAAGCATAAGTATACAAGTTTTCAGCCCGATAGCTCAAACTTAAAGGTTTCGGTGAAGCTACCATTTTTTCATAAGGGGTTAGTATAGCAAAACTTTGGGAAATCTTTGTCGGGTCATAACTCAAAAACTAAGGGCCAAAACGTTCTGAAACCTATTTATTCGGATTCAGCATCCCTTAAAGCATAAGTATACAAGTTTTCAGCCCGATAGCTCAAACTTAAAGGTTTCGTTGAAGAATCCATTTTTTCATAAGGGGTTAGTATAGCAAAACTTTGGGAAATCTTTGTCGGGTCAGAAATCAAAAACTAAGGGTTAAAACGTTCAGAAACCTATTTATTCGGATTCAGCATCCCGTAAAGCATAAGTATACAAGTTTTCAGCCCGATAGCTCAAATTTAAAGGTTTCGGTGAAAAATCCATTTTTTCATAAAGGGTTATTATAGCAAAACTTTGGGAAATCTTTGTCGGGCCATAACTCAAAAACTAAGGGCTAAAACGTTCTGAAACCTATTTATTCGGATTCAGCATCCCTTAAAGCATAAGTATACAAGTTTTCAGCCCGATAGCTCAAACTTAAAGTTTTCGGTGAAAAATCCATTTTTTCATAAGGGGGTACCCTTTTAAAACTTTGGGAAATCTTTGTCGGGCCATAACTCAAAAACTAAGGGCTAAAACGTTCTGAAACCTATTTATTGGGATTCAGCATCCCTTAAAGCATAAGTATACAAGTTTTCAGCCCGATAGCTCAAAATTAAAGTTTTCGGTGAAAAATCCATTTTTTCATAAGGGGTTAGTATAGCAAAACTTTGGGAAATCTTTGTCGGGCCATAATTCAAAAACTAAGGCCTAAAACGTTCTGAAACCTATTTATTCGGATTCAGCATCCCTTAAAGCTTAAGTATACAAGTTTTCAGCCCGATAGCTCAAACTTAAAGTTTTCGGTGAAAAATCCATTTTTTCATAAGGGGGTACCCTTTTAAAACTTTGGGAAATCTTTGTCGGGCCATAACTCAAAAACTAAGGGCTAAAACGTTCTGAAACCTATTTATTCGGATTCGGAATCCCTTAAAGCATAAGCATACAAGTTTTCAGCGCGATAGATCAAACTTAAAGTTTTCGGTGAAAAATCCATTTTTTCATAAGGGGTTAGTATAGCAAAACTTTGGGAAATCTTTGTCGGGTCATAACTCAAAAACTAAGGGCTAAAACGTTCTGAAACCTATTTATTCGGATTCAGCATCCCTTAAAGCATAAGTATACAAGTTTTCAGCCCGATAGCTCAAAATTAAAGTTTTCGGTGAAAAATCCATTTTTTCATAAGGGGTTAGTATAGCAAAACTTTGGGAAATCTTTGTCGGGCCATAATTCAAAAACTAAGGCCTAAAACGTTCTGAAACCTATTTATTCGGATTCAGCATCCCTTAAAGCATAAGTATACAAGTTTTCAGCCCGATAGCTCAAACTTAAAGTTTTCGGTGAAAAATCCATTTTTTCATAAGGGGGTACCCTTTTAAAACTTTGGGAAATCTTTGTCGGGCCATAACTCAAAAACTAAGGGCTAAAACGTTCTGAAACCTATTTATTCGGATTCGGAATCCCTTAAAGCATAAGCATACAAGTTTTCAGCGCGATAGATCAAACTTAAAGTTTTCGGTGAAAAATCCATTTTTTCATAAGGGGTTAGTATAGCAAAACTTTGGGAAATCTTTGTCGGGTCATAACTCAAAAACTAAGGGCTAAAACGTTCTGAAACCTATTTATTCGGATTCAGCATCCCTTAAAGCATAAGTATACAAGTTTTCAGCCCGATAGCTCAAAATTAAAGTTTTCGGTGAAAAATCCATTTTTTCATAAGGGGTTAGTATAGCAAAACTTTGGGAAATCTTTGTCGGGCCATAATTCAAAAACTAAGGCCTAAAACGTTCTGAAACCTATTTATTCGGATTCAGCATCCCTTAAAGCATAAGTATACAAGTTTTCAGCCCGATAGCTCAAACTTAAAGTTTTCGGTGAAAAATCCATTTTTTCATAAGGGGGTACCCTTTTAAAACTTTGGGAAATCTTTGTCGGGCCATAACTCAAAAACTAAGGGCTAAAACGTTCTGAAACCTATTTATTCGGATTCGGAATCCCTTAAAGCATAAGTATACAAGTTTTCAGCGCGATAGATCAAACTTAAAGTTTTCGGTGAAAAATCCATTTTTTCATAAGGGGTTAGTATAGCAAAACTTTGGGAAATCTTTGTCGGGTCATAACTCAAAAACTAAGGGCCAAAACGTTCTGAAACCTATTTATTCGGATTCAGCATCCCTTAAAGCATAAGTATACAAGTTTTCAGCCCGATAGCTCAAAATTAAAGTTTTCGGTGAAAAATCCATTTTTTCATAAGGGGTTAGTATAGCAAAACTTTGGGAAATCTTTGTCGGACCATAACTCAAAAACTAAGGGCTAAAACGTTCTGAAACCCATTTATTCGGATTAAGGATCCCTTAAAGCATAAGTATACAAGTTTTCAGCCCGATAGCTCAAACTTAAAGGTTTCGGTGAAAAATCCATTTTTTCATAAAGGGTTATTATAGCAAAACATTGGGAAATCTTTGTCGGGCCATAACTCAAAAACTAAGGGCTAAAACGTTCTGAAACCTATTTATTCGGATTCAGCATCCCTTAAAGCATAAGTATACAAGTTTTCAGCCCGATAGCTCAAACTTAAAGGTTTCGGTGAAGCTACCATTTTTTCATAAGGGGTTAGTATAGCAAAACTTTGGGAAATCTTTGTCGGGTCATAACTCAAAAACTAAGGGCCAAAACGTTCTGAAACCTATTTATTCGGATTCAGCATCCCTTAAAGCATAAGTATACAAGTTTTCAGCCCGATAGCTCAAACTTAAAGGTTTCGTTGAAGAATCCATTTTTTCATAATTTTTTTAGTATAGCAAAACTTTGGGAAATCTTTGTCGGGCCATAACTCAAAAACTAAGGGCTAAAACGTTCTGAAACCTATTTATTCGGATTCAGCATCCCTTAAAGCATAAGTATACAAGTTTTCAGCCCGATAGCTCAAACTTAAAGTTTTCGGTGAAAAATCCATTTTTTCATAAGGGGGTACCCTTTTAAAACTTTGGGAAATCTTTGTCGGGCCATAACTCAAAAACTAAGGGCTAAAACGTTCTGAAACCTATTTATTGGGATTCAGCATCCCTTAAAGCATAAGTATACAAGTTTTCAGCCCGATAGCTCAAAATTAAAGTTTTCGGTGAAAAATCCATTTTTTCATAATTTTTTTAGTATAGCAAAACTTTGGGAAATCTTTGTCGGGCCATAACTCAAAAACTAAGGGCTAAAACGTTCTGAAACCTATTTATTCGGATTCGGAATCCCTTAAAGCATAAGCATACAAGTTTTCAGCGCGATAGATCAAACTTAAAGTTTTCGGTGAAAAATCCATTTTTTCATAAGGGGTTAGTATAGCAAAACTTTGGGAAATCTTTGTCGGGTCATAACTCAAAAACTAAGGGCTAAAACGTTCTGAAACCTATTTATTCGGATTCAGCATCCCTTAAAGCATAAGTATACAAGTTTTCAGCCCGATAGCTCAAAATTAAAGTTTTCGGTGAAAAATCCATTTTTTCATAAGGGGTTAGTATAGCAAAACTTTGGGAAATCTTTGTCGGGCCATAACTCAAAAACTAAGGGCTAAAACGTTCTGAAACCTATTTATTCGGATTCAGCATCCCTTAAAGCATAAGTATACAAGTTTTCAGCCCGATAGCTCAAAATTAAAGTTTTCGGTGAAAAATCCATTTTTTCATAAGGGGTTAGTATAGCAAAACTTTGGGAAATCTTTGTCGGGTCATAACTCAAAAACTAAGGGCTAAAACGTTCTGAAACCTATTTATTCGGATTCAGCATCCCTTAAAGCATAAGTATACAAGTTTTCAGCCCGATAGCTCAAACTTAAAGGTTTCGGTGAAAAATCCATTTTTTCATCAGGGGTTAGTATAGCAAAACTTTGGGAAATCTTTGTCGGACCATAACTCAAAAACTAAGGGCTAAAACGTTCTGAAACCTATTTATTCGGATTCAGCATCCCTTAAAGCATAAGTATACATGTTTTCAGCCAGATAGCTCAAACTTAAAGTTTTCGGTGAAAAATCCATTTTTTCATAAGGGGGTACCCTTTTAAAACTTTGGGAAATCTTTGTCGGGCCATAACTCAAAAACTAAGGGCTAAAACGTTCTGAAACCTATTTATTCGGATTCAGCATCCCTTAAAGCATAAGTATACAAGTTTTCAGCCCGATAGCTCAAACTTAAAGGTTTCGGTGCAAATTCCATTTTTTCATAAGCGGTTAGTATAGCAAAACTTTGGGAAATCTTTGTCGGGTCATAACTCAAAAACTAAGGGCTAAAACGTTCTGAAACCTATTTATTGGGATTCAGCATCCCTTAAAGCATAAGTATACAAGTTTTCAGCCCGATAGCTCAAACTTAAAGGTTTCGGTGCAAATTCCATTTTTTCATAAGCGGTTACTATAGCAAAACTTTGGGAAATCTTTGTCGGGTCATAACTCAAAAACTAAGGGCTAAAACGTTCTGAAACCTATTTATTCGGATTCAGCATCCCTTAAAGCATAAGTATACAAGTTTTCAGCCCGATAGCTCAAACTTAAAGTTTTCGGTGAAAAATCCATTTTTTCATAAGGGGGTACCCTTTTAAAACTTTGGGAAATCTTTGTCGGGCCATAACTCAAAAACTAAGGGCTAAAACGTTCTGAAACCTATTTATTCGGATTCAGCATCCCTTAAAGCATAAGTATATAAGTTTCAGCCCGATAGCTCAAACTTAAAGTTTTCGGTGAAAAATCCATTTTTTCATAAGGGGTTAGTATAGCAAAACTTTGGGAAATCTTTGTCGGTAATAACTCAAAAACTAAGGGCTAAAACGTTCTGAAACCTATTTATTCGGATTCAGCATCCCTTAAAGCATAAGTATACAAGTTTTCAGCCCGATAGCTCAAAATTAAAGTTTTCGGTGAAAAATCCATTTTTTCATAAGGGGTTAGTATAGCAAAACTTTGGGAAATTTTTGTCGGGTCATAACTCAAAAACTAAGGGCTAAAACGTTCTGAAACCTATTTATTGGGATTCAGCATTGCTTAAAGCATAAGTATACAAGTTTTCAGCCCGATAGCTCAAACTTAAAGGTTTCGGTGCAAATTCCATTTTTTCATAAGCGGTTAGTATAGCAAAACTTTGGGAAATCTTTGTCGGGTCATAACTCAAAAACTAAGGGCTAAAACGTTCTGAAACCTATTTATTGGGATTCAGCATCCCTTAAAGCATAAGTATACAAGTTTTCAGCCCGATAGCTCAAACTTAAAGGTTTCGGTGCAAATTCCATTTTTTCATAAGCGGTTAGTATAGCAAAACTTTGGGAATCTTTGTCGGGTCATAACTCAAAAACTAAGGGCTAAAACGTTCTGAAACCTATTTATTGGGATTCAGCATCCCTTAAAGCATAAGTATACAAGTTTTTAGCCCGATAGCTCAAACTTAAAGGTTTCGGTGAAAAATCAATTTTTTCATAAGGGGTTAGTATAGCAAAACTTTGGGAAATCTTTGTCGGACCATAACTCAAAAACTAAGGGCTAAAACGTTCTGAAACCTATTTATTCGTATTCAGCATCCCTTAAAGCGTAAGTATACCCCAAAACTGTGGGAAATCTTTGTCGGGCCATAACTCAAAAACTAAGGGCTAAAACGTTCTGAAACCTATTTATTCGGATTCAGCATCCCTTAAAGCATAAGTATGCAAGTTTTCAGCCCGATAGCTCAAACTTAAAGTTTTCGGTGAAAAATCCATTTTTTCATAAGGGGTTAGTATAGCAAAACTTTGGGAAATCTTTGTCGGGTCAGAAATCAAAAACTAAGGGTTAAAACGTTCAGAAACCTATTTATTCGGATTCAGCATCCCGTAAAGCATAAGTATACAAGTTTTCAGCCCGATAGCTCAAATTTAAAGGTTTCGGTGAAAAATCCATTTTTTCATAAAGGGTTATTATAGCAAAACTTTGGGAAATCTTTGTCGGGCCATAACTCAAAAACTAAGGGCTAAAACGTTCTGAAACCTATTTATTCGGATTCAGCATCCCTTAAAGCATAAGTATACAAGTTTTCAGCCCGATAGCTCAAACTTAAAGGTTTCGGTGAAGCTACCATTTTTTCATAAGGGGTTAGTATAGCAAAACTTTGGGAAATCTTTGTCGGCTCATAACTCAAAAACTAAGGGCTAAAACGTTCTGAAACCTATTTATTCGGATTCAGCATCCCTTAAAGCATAAGTATACAAGTTTTCAGCCCGATAGCTCAAACTTAAAGGTTTCGGTGAAGCTACCATTTTTTCATAAGGGGTTAGTATAGCAAAACTTTGGGAAATCTTTGTCGGGCCATAACTCAAAAACTAAGGGCTAAAACGTTCTGAAACCTATTTATTCGGATTCAGCATCCCTTAAAGCATAAGTATACAAGTTTTCAGCCCGATAGCTCAAAATTAAAGTTTTCGGTGAAAAATCCATTTTTTCATAAGGGGTTAGTATAGCAAAACTTTGGGAAATCTTTGTCGGGCCATAATTCAAAAACTAAGGCCTAAAACGTTCTGAAACCTATTTATTCGGATTCAGCATCCCTTAAAGCATAAGTATACAAGTTTTCAGCCCGATAGCTCAAACTTAAAGTTTTCGGTGAAAAATCCATTTTTTCATAAGGGGGTACCCTTTTTAAACTTTGGGAAATCTTTGTCGGGCCATAACTCAAAAACTAAGGGCTAAAACGTTCTGAAACCTATTTATTCGGATTCGGAATCCCTTAAAGCATAAGTATACAAGTTTTCAGCCCGATAGCTCAAACTTAAAGTTTTCGGTGAAAAATCCATTTTTTCATAAGGGGGTACCCTTTTTAAACTTTGGGAAATCTTTGTCGGGCCATAACTCAAAAACTAAGGGCTAAAACGTTCTGAAACCTATTTATTGGGATTTAGCATCCCTTAAAGCATAAGTATACAAGTTTTCAGCCAGATAGCACAAACTTAAAGTTTTCGGTGAAAAATCCATTTTTTCATAAGGGGTTAGTATAGCAAAACTTTGGGAAATCTTTGTCGGGTCATAACTCAAAAACTAAGGGCTAAAACGTTCTGAAACCTATTTATTCGGATTCAGCATCCCTTAAAGCATAAGTATACAAGTTTTCAGCCCGATAGCTCAAAATTAAAGTTTTCGGTGAAAAATCCATTTTTTCATAAGGGGTTAGTATAGCAAAACTTTGCGAAATCTTTGTCGGGCCATAACTCAAAAACTAAGGGCTAAAACGTTCTGAAACCTATTTATTCGGATTCAGCATCCCTTAAAGCATAAGTATACAAGTTTTCAGCCCGATAGCTCAAACTTAAAGTTTTCGGTGAAAAATCCATTTTTTCATAAGGGGGTACCCTTTTTAAACTTTGGGAAATCTTTGTCGGGCCATAACTCAAAAACTAAGGGCTAAAACGTTCTGAAACCTATTTATTGGGATTTAGCATCCCTTAAAGCATAAGTATACAAGTTTTCAGCCAGATAGCACAAACTTAAAGTTTTCGGTGAAAAATCCATTTTTTCATAAGGGGGTACCCTTTTAAAACTTTGGGAAATCTTTGTCGGGCCATAACTCAAAAACTAAGGGCTAAAACGTTCTGAAACCTATTTATTCGGATTCAGCATCCCTTAAAGCATAAGTATACAAGTTTTCAGCGCGATAGATCAAACTTAAAGTTTTCGGTGAAAAATCCATTTTTTCATAAGGGGTTAGTATAGCAAAACTTTGGGAAATCTTTGTCGGGCCATAACTCAAAAACTAAGGGCTAAAACGTTCTGAAACCTATTTATTCGGATTCAGCATCCCTTAAAGCATAACTATACAAGTTTTCAGCCCGATAGCTCTAACTTAAAGTTTTCGGTGAAAAGTCCATTTTTTCATAAGGGGTTAGTATAGCAAAACTGTGGGAAATCTTTGTCGGGCCATAACTCAAAAACTAAGGGCTAAAACGTTCTGAAACCTATTTATTCGGATTCAGCATCCCTTAAAGCATAAGTATACAAGTTTTCAGCCCGATAGCTCAAACTTAAAGGTTTCGGTGCAAATTCCATTTTTTCATAAGCGGTTAGTATAGCAAAACTTTGGGAAATCTTTGTCGGGTCATAACTCAAAAACTAAGGGCTAAAACGTTCTGAAACCTATTTATTGGGATTCAGCATCCCTTAAAGCATAAGTATACAAGTTTTCAGCCCGATAGCTCAAAATTAAAGTTTTCGGTGAAAAGTCCATTTTTTCATAAGGGGTTAGTATAGCAAAACTTTGGGAAATCTTTGTCGGGCCATAACTCAAAAACTAAGGGCTAAAACGTTCTGAAACCTATTTATTCGGATTCAGCATCCCTTAAAGCATAAGTATACAAGTTTTCAGCCCGATAGCTCAAACTTAAAGTTTTCGGTGAAAAATCCATTTTTTCATAAGGGGGTACCCTTTTAAAACTTTGGGAAATCTTTGTCGGGCCATAACTCAAAAACTAAGGGCTAAAACGTTCTGAAACCTATTTATTCGGATTCAGCATCCCTTAAAGCATAAGTATACAAGTTTTCAGCGCGATAGATCAAACTTAAAGTTTTCGGTGAAAAATCCATTTTTTCATAAGGGGTTAGTATAGCAAAACTTTGGGAAATCTTTGTCGGGCCATAACTCAAAAACTAAGGGCTAAAACGTTCTGAAACCTATTTATTCGGATTCAGCATCCCTTAAAGCATAAGTATACAAGTTTTCAGCCCGATAGCTCAAACTTAAAGTTTTCGGTGAAAAATCCATTTTTTCATAAGGGGTTTGTATAGCAAAACTTTGGGACATCTTTGTCGGGCCATAACTCAAAAACTAAGGGCTAAAACGTTCTGAAACCTATTTATTCGGATTCAGCATCCCTTAAAGCGTAAGTATACCCCAAAACATTGGGAAATCTTTGTCGGGCCATAACTCAAAAACTAAGGGCTAAAACGTTCTGAAACCTATTTATTCGGATTCAGCATCCCTTAAAGCATAACTATACAAGTTTTCAGCCCGATAGCTCTAACTTAAAGTTTTCGGTGAAAAGTCCATTTTTTCATAAGGGGTTAGTATAGCAAAACTGTGGGAAATCTTTGTCGGGCCATAACTCAAAAACTAAGGGCTAAAACGTTCTGAAACCTATTTATTCGGATTCAGCATCCCTTAAAGCATAAGTATACAAGTTTTCAGCCCGATAGCTCAAACTTAAAGGTTTCGGTGCAAATTCCATTTTTTCATAAGCGGTTAGTATAGCAAAACTTTGGGAAATCTTTGTCGGGTCATAACTCAAAAACTAAGGGCTAAAACGTTCTGAAACCTATTTATTGGGATTCAGCATCCCTTAAAGCATAAGTATACAAGTTTTCAGCCCGATAGCTCAAAATTAAAGTTTTCGGTGAAAAGTCCATTTTTTCATAAGGGGTTAGTATAGCAAAACTTTGGGAAATCTTTGTCGGGTCAGTACTCAAAAACTAAGGGTTAAAACGTTCTGAAACCTATTTATTCGGATTCAGCATCCCTTAAAGCGTAAGTATACCCCAAAACATTGGGAAATCTTTGTCGGGCCATAACTCAAAAACTAAGGGCTAAAACGTTCTGAAACCTATTTATTCGGATTCAGCATCCCTTAAAGCATAACTATACAAGTTTTCAGCCCGATAGCTCTAACTTAAAGTTTTCGGTGAAAAGTCCATTTTTTCATAAGGGGTTAGTATAGCAAAACTTTGGGAAATCTTTGTCGGGTCAGTACTCAAAAACTAAGGGTTAAAACGTTCTGAAACCTATTTATTCGGATTCAGCATCCGTTAAAGCGTAAGTATACCCCAAAACATTGGGAAATCTTTGTCGGGCCATAACTCAAAAACTAAGGGCTAAAACGTTCTGAAACCTATTTATTCGGATTCAGCATCCCTTAAAGCATAACTATACAAGTTTTCAGCCCGATAGCTCTAACTTAAAGTTTTCGGTGAAAAGTCCATTTTTTCATAAGGGGTTAGTATAGCAAAACTTTGGGAAATCTTTGTCGGGTCAGTACTCAAAAACTAAGGGTTAAAACGTTCTGAAACCTATTTATTCGGATTCAGCATCCCTTAAAGCGTAAGTATACCCCAAAACATTGGGAAATCTTTGTCGGGCCATAACTCAAAAACTAAGGGCTAAAACGTTCTGAAACCTATTTATTCGGATTCAGCATCCCTTAAAGCATAACTATACAAGTTTTCAGCCCGATAGCTCTAACTTAAAGTTTTCGGTGAAAAATCCATTTTTTCATAAGCGGTTAGTATAGCAAAACTTTGGGAAATCTTTGTCGGGCCATAACTCAAAAACTAAGGGCTAAAACGTTCTGAAACCTATTTATTCGGATTCAGGATCCCTTAAAGCATAAGTATACAAGTTTTCAGCCCGATAGCTCAAACTTAAAGGTTTCGGTGAAAAATCCATTTTTTCATAAAGGGTTAGTATAGCAAAACATTGGGATTTATTCGGATTCAGCATCCCTTAAAGCATAAGTATACAAGTTTTCAGCCCGATAGCTCAAACTTAAAGTTTTCGGTGAAAAATCCATTTTTTCATAAGGGGTTAGTGTAGCAAAACTTTGGGAAATCTTTGTCGGACCATAACTCAAAAACTAAGGGCTAAAACGTTCTGAAACCTATTTATTCGGATTCAGCATCCCTTAAAGCATAAGTATACAAGTTTTCAGCCCGATAGCTCAAACTTAAAGTTTTCGGTGAAAAATCCATTTTTTCATAAGGGGTTAGTGTAGCAAAACTTTGGGAAATCTTTGTCGGACCATAACTCAAAAACTAAGGGCTAAAACGTTCTGAAACCTATTTATTCGGATTCAGCATGCCTTAAAGCATAAGTATACAAGTTTTCAGCCCGATAGCTCAAACTTAAAGGTTTCGGTGCAAATTCCATTTTTTCATAAGCGGTTAGTATAGCAAAACTTTGGGAAATCTTTGTCGGGTCATAACTCAAAAACTAAGGGCTAAAACGTTCTGAAACCTATTTATTGGGATTCAGCATCCCTTAAAGCATAAGTATACAAGTTTTCAGCCCGATAGCTCAAAATTAAAGTTTTCGGTGAAAAATCCATTTTTTCATAAGCGGTTAGTATAGCAAAACTTTGGGAAATCTTTGTCGGGCCATAACTCAAAAACTAAGGGCTAAAACGTTCTGAAACCTATTTATTCGGATTCAGCATCCCTTAAAGCATAAGTATACAAGTTTTCAGCCCGATAGCTCAAACTTAAAGGTTTCGGTGAAAAATCCACTTTTTCATAAAGGGTTAGTATAGCAAAACATTGGGAAATCTTTGTCGGGCCATAACTCAAAAACTAAGGGCTTAAACGTTCTGAAACCTATTTATTCGGATTCAGCATCCCTTAAAGCATAACTATACAAGTTTTCAGCCCGATAGCTCTAACTTAAAGTTTTCGGTGAAAAATCCATTTTTTCATAAGCGGTTAGTATAGCAAAACTTTGGGAAATCTTTGTCGGGCCATAACTCAAAAACTAAGGGCTAAAACGTTCTGAAACCTATTTATTCGGATTCAGCATCCCTTAAAGCATAACTATACAAGTTTTCAGCCCGATAGCTCTAACTTAAAGTTTTCGGTGAAAAATCCATTTTTTCATAAGCGGTTAGTATAGCAAAACTTTGGGAAATCTTTGTCGGACCATAACTCAAAAACTAAGGGCTAAAACGTTCTGAAACCTATTTATTCGGATTCAGCATCCCTTAAAGCATAAGTATACAAGTTTTCAGCCCGATAGCTCAAACTTAAAGTTTTCGGTGAAAAATCCATTTTTTCATAAGGGGTTAGTGTAGCAAAACTTTGGGAAATCTTTGTCGGACCATAACTCAAAAACTAAGGGCTAAAACGTTCTGAAACCTATTTATTCGGATTCAGCATGCCTTAAAGCATAAGTATGTAGTGACCTACGCCTATGCACAGGTAACATTACATTTAGAAAAGTAATATATAATAATATATGTGAAAGGTAGATGTGACAACAATATGTTACCAAACAGCATTTAATTTAATTTAATTATTTTAACGGATTGAATTATAAAATATGAAATAAAAGTAAAATAGTAAAATTAGAGATCTAGTGGAATGTAGTTGGTAATAATATTAATAGTATAAAATAAAAATATGAAATTCAGTGCATTATAAAATAGAATATTATAAAATAATTTTATATAAAAGAAATAAATAATTTTATAATAAAGAAATAAAAATAACAGTGTTCAATAAAATTGTTGAGTTGGGAGATCAAAATATACCCACCACAACAAATTGGTGACCCCGACGTGATCAACGAAAATATTTGATCATTTTCAAAAATACTGCTGACTAGGTGCTTATATGATATTATATGCTGCATTATAATACGGGATCCCGATTATATTCTAAAGCAAAATCAACGAAGCAGTTAAAACAGTAAGCGTATATGCGTTGGACACTCATTACCAATAAACCACACAACTACATCAAAATTTTACATACCAACTGGAAATGCAACATTAGATTTTCATCACAATCAGAATCCAGAACCTAAGGATACATTAGGTCTACAACATCAACGTAGGAAGTATAGAACAAATTATTATTTTTTTATTATATTAGTTTTTTATTTGAGTTTTTTTTTTGATAACGTGTAAACCAATTACATTCGAAAAATCTCGACATTTCTATATTTCAATTTTTTTTTGGGAAACTGTTTCTATTATATATTTTTTTTTTTATATATAGAACAATGCAAGATATAACGTATTGTTGTTTTATTCTTCACATATTAATTCACAACATATAAAAGAATTAATTTCAATTGCTATTGATAATTTTAAAATTTAAATAAATATTTATTTTATATTTTTATTAATATAAAATATTTTCAATTTATTATCAAGGGTTTGCATAAAAGTGAACAACATTTGATTGTGATAGAGTAACTTAATGGTAAATTTTTAAATTAGTATATCATTCAAATTGTTTAAACATATATAATATAGTGGTATAATATTTTTATAATATTATAATTCTCAACATTATACCATTGATATTATTTATATATTTGAAACTTATTTACTATACCATTGCACATCATATTTTATTTTACATTTAAACATTTAGTGAATTATTATTAATATATTTAGTTTTATTTTTATTACAAATATAAATTATCATACAATATAATAAACATTTTTATATTTACAAAAATACATTTTTTTTTATCACCACATTTGCATAACTAACAAACACAATGAATGAGTCTGATAAAAAAGTCATTGATAAATCGGAACCGGGTAACAGTGCAGCGGCATCTTCACACTCATCGCTTAATTCACAATCTGAAGACACGAATACCGGTAATAACCAAAACATATCCTCAGTGCGCGTGCATTTGCCTCCATTTTGGAGTAAAAATCCGAATACATGGTTCATCCAAGCCGAAGCACAATTCCACGTCTTTAGAATATCAAGCGATGACACTAAATATTGCCTAACAGTAGCGGCTTTACCGGCTGATACGTGCGACTCCGTTATAGATATTATATCAAATCCGCCGGACAATGGTAAATACATATTTTTAAAAAATGCATTAATTAATCGGCACTCGGTTTCAGAGACAAAACGTTTGGAAGCTCTAGTAGAAAAGGAGAGCATAGGTGATATGAAGCCGTCACACGTTTTCCGCTCAATGAAGCAATTGGCAGGTGCAGCTTTTAATGACCAGGTAATAAAGAGTTTATGGTCCCGACGATTACCCCAGGTAATCCAAGTGGCTCTGCTCTCGGTTGGTGATAAGCCTATCGAGGAACTTGTCGAAGTAGCGGATAAAATCTACGAAGCTTCAGGCTCACAGGGAATTTATAGCATGTCATCAAACGTTAAACATTCTAATACGATTAATAGTAATACATCAGAAAATTTCCAACTAAATAATACACTCGCAGACCGTTTGTCACGAATTGAAAAATTCATAGCAAGAATTGACCTACAGTCTAGAAACAAACGGTTCACACGAAATATTGACAGGTCTTCATCAAGATCTAGACCGCAAAGTACGAGTCGGTCATCAAATCAGAGTGGCCGATCAAATGGTAACTATGGCGATCGCGTATGTTGGTATCACCGAAAATTCGGTGATAAGGCAAAGAAATGTTTATGCAAGTCGGATGTTAATTCTGTGGGGGTTAAAGCTAATATTTCTACACCTCACCCAAACTAATAACCCCGCCTGTCTATTCGACCAACAGTCGGGCGCAAACATACGGTCGACTTTTCATCAATGACAAAAACAATTCTTTCACATTTTTAATTGACACTGGTGCAGATATTTCTGTAATACCATTTAATCCCAATTTAAGACAATCTAAATTTAATTCCGATATAGTACTTACGGCTGCTAACGGTTCGAGTATTAAAACGTTTGGTACTAAGTTATTAAAGCTGGATATAGGACTACGCAGACAATTTATCCATAACTTCGTTATTGCAAATGTCAATCGTCCTATCATCGGTGCAGATTTTTTGACTAAATATGGTCTTTTGGTAGATCTCCAAAACAGAAGGTTGGTGGATCCACTTACAAAAATTGCAATTAACACCATATTTGCAAAAACAAATGCACCATCTCCGCGACAATTTATGCTCGATAATAAGTACGGGCTTATATTGGCGGAATTTCCAGCCTTAACACGGCCACCTAACTATTTTCAACCCGTTAGGCATTCAGTAACCCATCACATTATCACTAAGGGCCAACTCCCATTTTCGCGTTCGCGAAGACTCCATCCTACAACACACGCTCTGGCAAAGAAGGAATTCGACTTGATGGTCGAATTGGGAATATGCAGGCAATCTATGTCATCCGCATCATCGCCATTACACATGGTCAAAAAGAAAGATTCGTCTGATTGGAGACCTTGTGGCGATTATAGGACATTGAATGCAATAACCATACCGGACAGATACCCTATACCGCACATCCAAAATTTTTCAATTAACCTACACGGTTGCAAAATTTTCTCCAAAATAGATTTGGTGCGGGCGTATCATCAAATACCAGTAGAGGAAGAAGATATACATAAAACTGCAATTACCACTCCATTCGGCCTATTTGAATTTCTAAGGATGCCTTTTGGACTTAGAAATGCAGCACAAACTTTCCAAAGATATATGAATCAAGTGTGCAATGGATTAGACTTCATTTTTGTTTATATTGATGACATCCTCATCGCAAGCAAGAACGAAACTGAACATTTAGGCCACATCAAAGAAGTTTGTTCACGTTTATCGGAACATGGCATAACCATCAACATTTCTAAATGTACATTCGGTGTTACAAATTTAAATTTTTTAGGGCATAATATTAGCGAAAATGGAATTTCCCCATCGGAAGACCGTATCAATATTATTAAAGAATTTCCAATACCGAATTCCGTACGACAGATTCAAAGGTTTCTGGGAATGGTAAATTTTTACCATAGATTCATTCCGAGTCTTTCGAATTTACTCACGCCAATCATTGGACATTTGACTGTATTGTTAAAAAAACCAAAAACCGAAAAACACTTTCACTGGCCGAGTGAACTCACAAAATCTTTTACGGATACCAAGAATGCGCTAGCAACGGCTACATTACTTGCACACCCTGCACCTGACGGTACTCTTAATATCACTACAGACGCGTCAGAGGTCGCAATAGGGGCCGTATTACAACAATTAAATAAAGGAGCATGGCAGCCATTGTCATTTTTTTCAAGAAAACTTGATAAAGCACAGGTTAAATATTCAGCATTTGACCGGGAATTATTGGCAATATACTTAGCAATAAAACATTTCAGGTATTTTGTTGAAGGTAGAGATTTTACGATCTTTACTGATCATCGACCATTAACAACTGCTATGTACGCTAATACCGAACGTAGTCCAAGACAAACGCGACATCTCGAATTTATATCGCAATTCACCAGCAACATTGAGCACATTGGCGGTAAAGAGAATGTCGTGGCCGATGCGTTATCGCGGATAGGCCAAGTAATGACATGTGATAAGGAAATAACTCTAAAGCAGATTTCGAATGCACAGGAAGAGGATTCAGAACTACGCGAATTATTAGATAGACCACCTATTACAAATTCAAAGTACAAGATCCAATTAATCACACTTCCTGATCTCGGTATCTATTGTGAAACATCAACCACCAAAAATAGACCGTACATTCCACAATCGTTACGAAGAGGTATATTCGATAAATTGCACTCATTAGCACATCCTGGCATAAGGGCAACAAGAAAATTAATAACCGAACGCTATTTTTGGCCAAACGAAAATAAAGACATCGCAATTTGGGCAAAAGCATGTTTGCCGTGTCAAAAATCCAAGACCCATCGGCATACGCACACAATTCGCGGACAATTTCAGATTCCGGAAGCACGTTTCGAAAACATTCACATCGATATTGTAGGACCGTTTCCTCCATCGAACGGAAACACATATGTTCTAACCATTGTGGATAGATTCACGCGATGGCCGGAGGCATACGCAATGGCCGACATGACCGCTAAGACGGTAGCAAGCTGTTTCGTGCAAAATTATATATCACGTTTTGGTGTGCCAAATAAGCTCACTACGGACCAAGGACCACAGTTCGAATCAAGATTGTTTAACGAATTAACGAACCTCTTAGGTGTACATAGAATACACACATCGCCATATCATCCACAATCTAACGGATTGGTGGAGAGATTTCACCGTCAATTAAAGGCAGCATTAATGGCAAGGGGTAACACTGTAAACTGGGTAACCGAATTACCAATTATTTTATTGGGCTTTCGAGCAGCGGTTAAAGAAGATTTAAAGTGCTCGCCTGCCGAAATGGTGTACGGACAAACACTCAAACTACCTGGTGAATTTTTCGTTAAGGCAGACCAGGAAACAAAAATAAGCACAGATAATGTCATTACACAATTACGTGAGGTTATGCAAAATTTAATACCTACACAAACACGAAAAAACAAACAAACAAGTTTCTATATTCCAAACAATTTGAATGATTGTAAATTTGTATTTGTTAGAAATGACAAAATTAAGGCGGGATTAACCCCACCGTATGATGGACCATTTAAAGTGGTCAAGCGGTTACGCAAAGTTTTTGTAATTTCCATTAGGAATAAAAATATATCAATCTCAATCGATCGTTTGAAACCCGCATTTGGGGTAGACGATATAATGAAATAATTATGTGGTAATAATCTGGCAATTACTCGGAGGGGGGTATTGTAGTGACCTACGCCTATGCACAGGTAACATTACATTTAGAAAAGTAATATATAATAATATATGTGAAAGGTAGATGTGACAACAATATGTTACCAAACAGCATTTAATTTAATTTAATTATTTTAACGGATTGAATTATAAAATATGAAATAAAAGTAAAATAGTAAAATTAGAGATCTAGTGGAATGTAGTTGGTAATAATATTAATAGTATAAAATAAAAATATGAAATTCAGTGCATTATAAAATAGAATATTATAAAATAATTTTATATAAAAGAAATAAATAATTTTATAATAAAGAAATAAAAATAACAGTGTTCAATAAAATTGTTGAGTTGGGAGATCAAAATATACCCACCACAACAAGTATACAAGTTTTCAGCCCGATAGCTCAAACTTAAAGGTTTCGGTGCAAATTCCATTTTTTCATAAGCGGTTAGTATAGCAAAACTTTGGGAAATCTTTGTCGGGTCATAACTCAAAAACTAAGGGCTAAAACGTTCTGAAACCTATTTATTGGGATTCAGCATCCCTTAAAGCATAAGTATACAAGTTTTCAGCCCGATAGCTCAAAATTAAAGTTTTCGGTGAAAAATCCATTTTTTCATAAGCGGTTAGTATAGCAAAACTTTGGGAAATCTTTGTCGGGCCATAACTCAAAAACTAAGGGCTAAAACGTTCTGAAACCTATTTATTCGGATTCAGCATCCCTTAAAGCATAAGTATACAAGTTTTCAGCCCGATAGCTCAAACTTAAAGGTTTCGGTGAAAAATCCACTTTTTCATAAAGGGTTAGTATAGCAAAACATTGGGAAATCTTTGTCGGGCCATAACTCAAAAACTAAGGGCTTAAACGTTCTGAAACCTATTTATTCGGATTCAGCATCCCTTAAAGCATAACTATACAAGTTTTCAGCCCGATAGCTCTAACTTAAAGTTTTCGGTGAAAAATCCATTTTTTCATAAGCGGTTAGTATAGCAAAACTTTGGGAAATCTTTGTCGGGCCATAACTCAAAAACTAAGGGCTAAAACGTTCTGAAACCTATTTATTCGGATTCAGGATCCCTTAAAGCATAAGTATACAAGTTTTCAGCCCGATAGCTCAAACTTAAAGGTTTCGGTGAAAAATCCATTTTTTCATAAAGGGTTAGTATAGCAAAACATTGGGATTTATTCGGATTCAGCATCCCTTAAAGCATAAGTATACAAGTTTTCAGCCCGATAGCTCAAACTTAAAGTTTTCGGTGAAAAATCCATTTTTTCATAAGGGGTTAGTGTAGCAAAACTTTGGGAAATCTTTGTCGGACCATAACTCAAAAACTAAGGGCTAAAACGTTCTGAAACCTATTTATTCGGATTCAGCATCCCTTAAAGCATAAGTATACAAGTTTTCAGCCCGATAGCTCAAACTTAAAGTTTTCGGTGAAAAATCCATTTTTTCATAAGGGGTTAGTGTAGCAAAACTTTGGGAAATCTTTGTCGGACCATAACTCAAAAACTAAAGGCTAAAACGTTCTGAAACCTATTTATTCGGATTCAGCATGCCTTAAAGCATAAGTATACAAGTTTTCAGCCCGATAGCTCAAACTTAAAGGTTTCGGTGCAAATTCCATTTTTTCATAAGCGGTTAGTATAGCAAAACTTTGGGAAATCTTTGTCGGGTCATAACTCAAAAACTAAGGGCTAAAACGTTCTGAAACCTATTTATTGGGATTCAGCATCCCTTAAAGCATAAGTATACAAGTTTTCAGCCCGATAGCTCTAACTTAAAGTTTTCGGTGAAAAATCCATTTTTTCATAAGCGGTTAGTATAGCAAAACTTTGGGAAATCTTTGTCGGGCCATAACTCAAAAACTAAGGGCTAAAACGTTCTGAAACCTATTTATTCGGATTCAGCATCCCTTAAAGCATAAGTATACAAGTTTTCAGCCCGATAGCTCAAACTTAAAGGTTTCGGTGAAAAATCCACTTTTTCATAAAGGGTTAGTATAGCAAAACATTGGGAAATCTTTGTCGGGCCATAACTCAAAAACTAAGGGCTTAAACGTTCTGAAACCTATTTATTCGGATTCAGCATCCCTTAAAGCATAACTATACAAGTTTTCAGCCCGATAGCTCTAACTTAAAGTTTTCGGTGAAAAATCCATTTTTTCATAAGCGGTTAGTATAGCAAAACTTTGGGAAATCTTTGTCGGGCCATAACTCAAAAACTAAGGGCTAAAACGTTCTGAAACCTATTTATTCGGATTCAGCATCCCTTAAAGCATAACTATACAAGTTTTCAGCCCGATAGCTCTAACTTAAAGTTTTCGGTGAAAAATCCATTTTTTCATAAGGGGTTAGTATAGCAAAACTTTGGGAAATCTTTGTCGGGTCAGTACTCAAAAACTAAGGGTTAAAACGTTCTGAAACCTATTTATTCGGATTCAGCATCCCTTAAAGCGTAAGTATACCCCAAAACATTGGGAAATCTTTGTCGGGCCATAACTCAAAAACTAAGGGCTAAAACGTTCTGAAACCTATTTATTCGGATTCAGCATCCCTTAAAGCATAACTATACAAGTTTTCAGCCCGATAGCTCTAACTTAAAGTTTTCGGTGAAAAGTCCATTTTTTCATAAGGGGTTAGTATAGCAAAACTTTGGGAAATCTTTGTCGGGTCAGTACTCAAAAACTAAGGGTTAAAACGTTCTGAAACCTATTTATTCGGATTCAGCATCCCTTAAAGCGTAAGTATACCCCAAAACTTTGGGAAATCTTTGTCGGGCCATAACTCAAAAACTAAGGGCTAAAACGTTCTGAAACCTATTTATTCGGATTCAGCATCCCTTAAAGCATAACTATACAAGTTTTCAGCCCGATAGCTCTAACTTAAAGTTTTCGGTGAAAAATCCATTTTTTCATAAGCGGTTAGTATAGCAAAACTTTGGGAAATCTTTGTCGGGCCATAACTCAAAAACTAAGGGCTAAAACGTTCTGAAACCTATTTATTCGGATTCAGGATCCCTTAAAGCATAAGTATACAAGTTTTCAGCCCGATAGCTCAAACTTAAAGGTTTCGGTGAAAAATCCATTTTTTCATAAAGGGTTAGTATAGCAAAACATTGGGATTTATTCGGATTCAGCATCCCTTAAAGCATAAGTATACAAGTTTTCAGCCCGATAGCTCAAACTTAAAGTTTTCGGTGAAAAATCCATTTTTTCATAAGGGGTTAGTGTAGCAAAACTTTGGGAAATCTTTGTCGGACCATAACTCAAAAACTAAGGGCTAAAACGTTCTGAAACCTATTTATTCGGATTCAGCATCCCTTAAAGCATAAGTATACAAGTTTTCAGCCCGATAGCTCAAACTTAAAGTTTTCGGTGAAAAATCCATTTTTTCATAAGGGGTTAGTGTAGCAAAACTTTGGGAAATCTTTGTCGGACCATAACTCAAAAACTAAGGGCTAAAACGTTCTGAAACCTATTTATTCGGATTCAGCATCCCTTAAAGCATAAGTATACAAGTTTTCAGCCCGATAGCTCAAACTTAAAGGTTTCGGTGAAAAATCCACTTTTTCATAAAGGGTTAGTATAGCAAAACATTGGGAAATCTTTGTCGGGCCATAACTCAAAAACTAAGGGCTTAAACGTTCTGAAACCTATTTATTCGGATTCAGCATCCCTTAAAGCATAACTATACAAGTTTTCAGCCCGATAGCTCTAACTTAAAGTTTTCGGTGAAAAATCCATTTTTTCATAAGCGGTTAGTATAGCAAAACTTTGGGAAATCTTTGTCGGGCCATAACTCAAAAACTAAGGGCTAAAACGTTCTGAAACCTATTTATTCGGATTCAGCATCCCTTAAAGCATAACTATACAAGTTTTCAGCCCGATAGCTCTAACTTAAAGTTTTCGGTGAAAAATCCATTTTTTCATAAGCGGTTAGTATAGCAAAACTTTGGGAAATCTTTGTCGGGCCATAACTCAAAAACTAAGGGCTAAAACGTTCTGAAACCTATTTATTCGGATTCAGCATCCCTTAAAGCATAAGTATACAAGTTTTCAGCCCGATAGCTCAAACTTAAAGGTTTCGGTGAAAAATCCACTTTTTCATAAAGGGTTAGTATAGCAAAACATTGGGAAATCTTTGTCGGGCCATAACTCAAAAACTAAGGGCTTAAACGTTCTGAAACCTATTTATTCGGATTCAGCATCCCTTAAAGCATAAGTATACAAGTTTTCAGCCCGATAGCTCAAAATTAAAGTTTTCGGTGAAAAATCCATTTTTTCATAAGGGGTTAGTATAGCAAAACTTTGGGAAATCTTTGTCGGGCCATAACTCAAAAACTAAGGGCTAAAACGTTCTGAAACCTATTTATTGGGATTTAGCATCCCTTAAAGCATAAGTATACAAGTTTTCAGCCAGATAGCACAAACTTAAAGTTTTCGGTGAAAAATCCATTTTTTCATAAGGGGGTACCCTTTTAAAACTTTGGGAAATCTTTGTCGGGTCATAACTCAAAAAGTAAGGGTTAAACGTTCTGAAACCTATTTATTGGGATTTAGCATCCCTTAAAGCATAAGTATACAAGTTTTCAGCCCGATAGCTCAAAATTAAAGTTTTCGTTGAAAAATCCATTTTTTCATAAGGGGTTAGTATAGCAAAACTTTGGGAAATCTTTGTCGGACCATAACTCAAAAACTAAGGGCTAAAACGTTCTGAAACCTATTTATTCGGATTCAGCATCCCTTAAAGCATAAGTATACAAGTTTTCAGCCCGATAGCTCAAACTTAAAGGTTTCGGTGCAAATTCCATTTTTTCATAAGCGGTTAGTATAGCAAAACTTTGGGAAATCTTTGTCGGGTCATAACTCAAAAACTAAGGGCTAAAACGTTCTGAAACCTATTTATTGGGATTCAGCATCCCTTAAAGCATAAGTATACAAGTTTTCAGCCCGATAGCTCAAAATTAAAGTTTTCGGTGAAAAATCCATTTTTTCATAAGGGGTTAGTATAGCAAAACTTTGGGAAATCTTTGTCGGGTCAGTACTCAAAAACTAAGGGTTAAAACGTTCTGAAACCTATTTATTCGGATTCAGCATCCCTTAAAGCGTAAGTATACCCCAAAACATTGGGAAATCTTTGTCGGGCCATAACTCAAAAACTAAGGGCTAAAACGTTCTGAAACCTATTTATTCGGATTCAGCATCCCTTAAAGCATAACTATACAAGTTTTCAGCCCGATAGCTCTAACTTAAAGTTTTCGGTGAAAAATCCATTTTTTCATAAGCGGTTAGTATAGCAAAACTTTGGGAAATCTTTGTCGGGCCATAACTCAAAAACTAAGGGCTAAAACGTTCTGAAACCTATTTATTCGGATTCAGCATCCCTTAAAGCATAAGTATACAAGTTTTCAGCCCGATAGCTCAAACTTAAAGGTTTCGGTGAAAAATCCACTTTTTCATAAAGGGTTAGTATAGCAAAACATTGGGAAATCTTTGTCGGGCCATAACTCAAAAACTAAGGGCTTAAACGTTCTGAAACCTATTTATTCGGATTCAGCATCCCTTAAAGCATAAGTATACAAGTTTTCAGCCAGATAGCACAAACTTAAAGTTTTCGGTGAAAAATCCATTTTTTCATAAGGGGGTACCCTTTTAAAACTTTGGGAAATCTTTGTCGGGTCATAACTCAAAACGTAAAGGTTAAACGTTCTGAAACCTATTTATTGGGATTTAGCATCCCTTAAAGCATAAGTATACAAGTTTTCAGCCCGATAGCTCAAAATTAAAGTTTTCGTTGAAAAATCCATTTTTTCATAAGGGGTTAGTATAGCAAAACTTTGGGAAATCTTTGTCGGGCCATAACTCAAAAACTAAGGGCTAAAACGTTCTGAAACCTATTTATTGGGATTTAGCATCCCTTAAAGCATAAGTATACAAGTTTTCAGCCAGATAGCACAAACTTAAAGTTTTCGGTGAAAAATCCATTTTTTCATAAGGGGGTACCCTTTTAAAACTTTGGGAAATCTTTGTCGGGTCATAACTCAAAACGTAAAGGTTAAACGTTCTGAAACCTATTTATTGGGATTTAGCATCCCTTAAAGCATAAGTATACAAGTTTTCAGCCCGATAGCTCAAAATTAAAGTTTTCGTTGAAAAATCCATTTTTTCATAAGGGGTTAGTATAGCAAAACTTTGGGAAATCTTTGTCGGGTTATAACTCAAAAACTAAGGGCTAAAACGTTCTGAAACCTATTTATTCGGATTCAGCATCCCTTAAAGCATAAGTATACAAGTTTTCAGCCCGATAGCTCAAAATTAAAGTTTTCGGTGAAAAATCCATTTTTTCATAAGGGGTTAGTATAGCAAAACTTTGGGAAATCTTTGTCGGGCCATAACTCAAAAACTAAGGGCTAAAACGTTCTGAAACCTATTTATTCGGATTCAGCATCCCTTAAAGCATAAGTATACAAGTTTTCAGCCCGATAGCTCAAACTTAAAGTTTTCGGTGAAAAATCCATTTTTTCATAAGGGGGTACCCTTTTAAAAATTTGGGAAATCTTTGTCGGGTTATAACTCAAAAACTAAGGGCTAAAACGTTCTGAAACCTATTTATTCGGATTCAGCATCCCTTAAAGCATAAGTATACAAGTTTTCAGCCCGATAGCCCAAACTTAAAGTTTTCGGTGAAAAATCCATTTTTTCATAAGGGGGTACCCTTTTAAAACTTTGGGAAATCTTTGTCGGGTCATAACTCAAAAACTAAGGGCTCAAACGTACTGAAACCTATTTATTCGGATTCAGCATCCCTTAAAGCATAAGTATACAAGTTTTCAGCCCGATAGCCCAAACTTAAAGTTTTCGGTGAAAAATCCATTTTTTCATAAGGGGGTACCCTTTTAAAAATTTGGGAAATCTTTGTCGGGTTATAACTCAAAAACTAAGGGCTAAAACGTTCTGAAACCTATTTATTCGGATTCAGCATCCCTTAAAGCATAAGTATACAAGTTTTCAGCCCGATAGCTCAAAATTAAAGTTTTCGGTGAAAAATCCATTTTTTCATAAGGGGTTAGTATAGCAAAACTTTGGGAAATCTTTGTCGGGCCATAACTCAAAAACTAAGGGCTAAAACGTTCTGAAACCTATTTATTCGGATTCAGCATCCCTTAAAGCATAAGTATACAAGTTTTCAGCCCGATAGCCCAAACTTAAAGTTTTCGGTGAAAAATCCATTTTTTCATAAGGGGGTACCCTTTTAAAAATTTGGGAAATCTTTGTCGGGTTATAACTCAAAAACTAAGGGCTAAAACGTTCTGAAACCTATTTATTCGGATTCAGCATCCCTTAAAGCATAAGTATACAAGTTTTCAGCCCGATAGCACAAACTTAAAGTTTTCGGTGAAAAATCCATTTTTTCATAAGGGGTTTGTATAGCAAAACTTTGGGACATCTTTGTCGGGCCATAACTCAAAAACTAAGGGCTAAAACGTTCTGAAACCTATTTATTCGGATTCAGCATCCCTTAAAGCGTAAGTATACCCCAAAACATTGGGAAATCTTTGTCGGGCCATAACTCAAAAACTAAGGGCTAAAACGTTCTGAAACCTATTTATTCGGATTCAGCATCCCTTAAAGCATAACTATACAAGTTTTCAGCCCGATAGCTCTAACTTAAAGTTTTCGGTGAAAAATCCATTTTTTCATAAGGGGTTAGTGTAGCAAAACTTTGGGAAATCTTTGTCGGACCATAACTCAAAAACTAAGGGCTAAAACGTTCTGAAACCTATTTATTCGGATTCAGCATCCCTTAAAGCATAAGTATACAAGTTTTCAGCCCGATAGCTCAAACTTAAAGGTTTCGGTGCAAATTCCATTTTTTCATAAGCGGTTAGTATAGCAAAACTTTGGGAAATCTTTGTCGGGTCATAACTCAAAAACTAAGGGCTAAAACGTTCTGAAACCTATTTATTGGGATTCAGCATCCCTTAAAGCATAAGTATACAAGTTTTCAGCCCGATGGCTCAAAATTAAAGTTTTCGGTGAAAAATCCATTTTTTCATAAGGGGTTAGTATAGCAAAACTTTGGGACATCTTTGTCGGACCATAACTCAAAAACTAAGGGCTAAAACGTTCTGAAACCTATTTATTCGGATTCAGCATCCCTTAAAGCATAAGTATACAAGTTTTCAGCCCGAAAGCTCAAACTTAAAGGTTTCGGTGCAAATTCCATTTTTTCATAAGCGGTTAGTATAGCAAAACTTTGGGAAATCTTTGTCGGGTCATAACTCAAAAACTAAGGGCTAAAACGTTCTGAAACCTATTTATTGGGATTCAGCATCCCTTAAAGCATAAGTATACAAGTTTTCAGCCCGATAGCTCAAAATTAAAGTTTTCGGTGAAAAATCCATTTTTTCATAAGGGGTTAGTATAGCAAAACTTTGGGAAATCTTTGTCGGGTCAGTACTCAAAAACTAAGGGTTAAAACGTTCTGAAACCTATTTATTCGGATTCAGCATCCCTTAAAGCGTAAGTATACCCCAAAACATTGGGAAATCTTTGTCGGGCCATAACTCAAAAACTAAGGGCTAAAACGTTCTGAAACCTATTTATTCGGATTCAGCATCCCTTAAAGCGTAAGTATACCCCAAAACATTGGGAAATCTTTGTCGGGCCATAACTCAAAAACTAAGGGTTAAAACGTTCTGAAACCTATTTATTCGGATTCAGCATCCCTTAAAGCATAACTATACAAGTTTTCAGCCCGATAGCTCTAACTTAAAGTTTTCGGTGAAAAATCCATTTTTTCATAAGCGGTTAGTATAGCAAAACTTTGGGAAATCTTTGTCGGGCCATAACTCAAAAACTAAGGGCTAAAACGTTCTGAAACCCATTTATTCGGATTCAGGATCCCTTAAAGCATAAGTATACAAGTTTTCAGCCCGATAGCTCAAACTTAAAGTTTTCGGTGAAAAATCCATTTTTTCATAAGGGGGTACCCTTTTAAAACTTTGGGAAATCTTTGTCGGGCCATAACTCAAAAACTAAGGGGTAAAATAGTTCTGAAACCTATTTATTCGAATTCAGCATCCCTTAAAGCATAAGTATACAAGTTTTCAGCCCGATAGCTCAAACTTAAAGTTTTCGGTGAAAAATCCATTTTTTCATAAGGGGTTAGTATAGCAAAACTTTGGGAAATTTTGTCGGGTCAGTACTCAAAAACTAAGGGTTAAAACGTTCTGAAACCTATTTATTCGGATTCAGCATCCCTTAAAGCGTAAGTATACCCCAAAACATTGGGAAATCTTTGTCGGGCCATAACTCAAAAACTAAGGGCTAAAACGTTCTGAAACCTATTTATTCGGATTCAGCATCCCTTAAAGCGTAAGTATACCCCAAAACATTGGGAAATCTTTGTCGGGCCATAACTCAAAAACTAAGGGTTAAAACGTTCTGAAACCTATTTATTCGGATTCAGCATCCCTTAAAGCATAACTATACAAGTTTTCAGCCCGATAGCTCTAACTTAAAGTTTTCGGTGAAAAATCCATTTTTTCATAAGCGGTTAGTATAGCAAAACTTTGGGAAATCTTTGTCGGGCCATAACTCAAAAACTAAGGGCTAAAACGTTCTGAAACCCATTTATTCGGATTCAGGATCCCTTAAAGCATAAGTATACAAGTTTTCAGCCCGATAGCTCAAACTTAAAGGTTTCGGTGAAGAATCCATTTTTTCATAAGGGGTTAGTATAGCAAAACTTTGGGAAATCTTTGTCGGGTCATAACTCAAAAACTAAGGGCTAAAACGTTCTGAAACCTATTTATTCGGATTCAGCATGCCTTAAAGCATAAGTATACAAGTTTTCAGCTCGATAGCTCAAACTTAAAGTTTTCGGTGAAAATCCATTTTTTCATAAGGGGTTAGTATAGCAAAACTGTGGGAAATCTTTGTCGGGCCATAACTCAAAAACTAAGGGCTAAAACGTTCTGAAACCTATTTATTCGGATTCAGCATCCCTTAAAGCATAAGTATACAAGTTTTCAGCCCGATAGCTCAAACTTAAAGTTTTCGGTGAAAAATCCACTTTTTCATAAGCGGTTAGTATAGCAAAACTTTGGGAAATCTTTTTCGGGTCATAACTCAAAAACTAAGGGTTAAAACGTTCTGAAACCTATTTATTCGGATTCAGCATCCCGCAAAGCATAAGTATACAAGTTTTCAGCCCGATAGCTCAAACTTAAAGTTTTCGGTGAAAAATCCATTTTTTCATAAGGGGGTACCCTTTTAAAACTTTGGGAAATCTTTGTCGGGTCATAACTCAAAACTAAGGGCTAAAACGTTCTGAAACCTATTTATTCGGATTCAGCATCCCTTAAAGCATAAGTATACAAGTTTTCAGCCCGATAGCTCAAACTTAAAGGTTTCGGTGAAAAATCCATTTTTTCATAAAGGGTTAGTATAGCAAAACATTGGGAAATCTTTGTCGGGCCATAACTCAAAAACTAAGGGCTAAAACGTTCTGAAACCTATTTATTCGGATTCAGCATCCCTTAAAGCGTAAGTATACCCCAAAACATTGGGAAATCTTTGTCGGGCCATAACTCAAAAACTAAGGGCTAAAACCTTCTGAAACCTATTTATTCGGATTCAGCATCCCTTAAAGCATAAGTATACAAGTTTTCAGCCCGATAGCTCAAACTTAAAGTTTTCGGTGAAAAATCCATTTTTTCATAAGGGGGTACCCTTTTAAAACTTTGGGAAATTTTGTCGGGTTATAACTCAAAAATTAAGGGCTAAAGCGTTCTGAAACCTATTTATTCGGATTCAGCATCCCTTAAAGCATAAGTATACAAGTTTTCAGCCCGATAGCTCAAACTTAAAGTTTTCGGTGAAAAATCCATTTTTTCATAAGGGGGTACCCTTTTAAAACTTTGGGAAATCTTTGTCGGGTCATAACTCAAAAACTAAGGGCTAAAACGTTCTGAAACCTATTTATTCGGATTCAGCATCCCTTAAAGCATAAGTATACAAGTTTTCAGCCCGATAGCTCAAACTTAAAGGTTTCGGTGAAAAATCCATTTTTTCATAAAGGGTTAGTATAGCAAAACATTGGGAAATCTTTGTCGGGCCATAACTCAAAAACTAAGGGCTAAAACGTTCTGAAACCTATTTATTCGGATTCAGCATCCCTTAAAGCGTAAGTATACCCCAAAACATTGGGAAATCTTTGTCGGGCCATAACTCAAAAACTAAGAGCTAAAACGTTCTGAAACCTATTTATTCGGATTCAGCATCCCTTAAAGCGTAAGTATACCCCAAAACTGTGGGAAATCTTTGTCGGGCCTTAACTCAAAAACTAAGGGCTAAATCGTTCTGATAGCTCTTTACTCGGATTCAGCTTCCCTTAAAGCATAAGTATACAAGTTTTCAGCCGGATAGCTCAAACTTAAAGTTTTCGGTGAAAAATCCATTTTTTAATAAGGGGGTACCATTTTAAAACTTTTGGAAATCTTTGTCGGGTCATAACTCAAAAACTAAGGGCTAAAACGTTCTGAAACCTATTTATTCGGATTCAGCATCCCTTAAAGCATAAGTATAGAAGTTTTCAGCCCGATAGCTCAAACTTAAAGGTTTCGGTGAAAAATCCATTTTTTCATAAGGGGTTAGTATAGCAAAACTTTGGGAAATCTTTGTCGGGTCATAACTCAAAAACTAAGGGCTAAAACCTTCTGAAACCTATTTATTCGGATTCAGCATCCCTTAAAGCATAAGTATACAAGTTTTCAGCCCGATAGCTCAAACTTAAAGTTTTCGGTGAAAAATCCATTTTTTCATAAGGGGGTACCCTTTTAAAACTTTGGGAAATTTTGTCGGGTTATAACTCAAAAATTAAGGGCTAAAGCGTTCTGAAACCTATTTATTCGGATTCAGCATCCCTTAAAGCATAAGTATACAAGTTTTAAGCCCGAGAGCTCAAACTTAAAGTTTTCGGTGAAAAATCCATTTTTTCATAAGGGGGTACCCTTTTAAAACTTTGGGAAATCTTTGTCGGGTCATAACTCAAAAACTAAGGGCTAAAACGTTCTGAGACCTATTTATTCGGATTCAGCATCCCTTAAAGCATAAGTATACAAGTTTTCAGCCCGATAGCTCAAACTTAAAGGTTTCGGTGAAAAATTCACTTTTTCATAAAGGGTTAGTATAGCAAAACGGTGGGAAATCTTTGTCGGGCCATAACTCAAAAACTAAGGGCTAAAACGTTCTGAAACCTATTTATTCGGATTCAGCATCCCTTAAAGCATAAGTATACAAGTTTTGAGCCCGATAGCTCAAACTTAAAGTTTTCGGTGAAAAATCCATTTTTTCATAAGGGGTTAGTATAGCAAAACTTTGGGAAATCTTTGTCGGGTCAGAACTCAAAAACTAAGGGTTAAAACGTTCTGAAACCTATTTATTCGGATTCAGCATCCCTTAAAGCATAAGTATACAAGTTTTCAGCCCGATAGCTCAAACTTAAAGTTTTCGGTGAAAAATCCATTTTTTCATAAGGGGGTACCCTTTTAAAACTTTGGGAAATCTTTGTCGGGTCATAACTCAAAAACTAAGGGCTAAAACGTTCTGAAACCTATTTATTGGGATTTAGCATCCCTTAAAGCATAAGTATACAAGTTTTCAGCCAGATAGCACAAACTTAAAGTTTTCGGTGAAAAATCCATTTTTTCATAAGGGGGTACCCTTTTAAAACTTTGGGAAATCTTTGTCGGGTCATAACTCAAAACGTAAAGGTTAAACGTTCTGAAACCTATTTATTGGGATTTAGCATCCCTTAAAGCATAAGTATACAAGTTTTCAGCCCGATAGCTCAAAATTAAAGTTTTCGTTGAAAAATCCATTTTTTCATAAGGGGTTAGTATAGCAAAACTTTGGGAAATCTTTGTCGGGTTATAACTCAAAAACTAAGGGCTAAAACGTTCTGAAACCTATTTATTCGGATTCAGCATCCCTTAAAGCATAAGTATACAAGTTTTCAGCCCGATAGCTCAAAATTAAAGTTTTCGGTGAAAAATCCATTTTTTCATAAGGGGTTAGTATAGCAAAACTTTGGGAAATCTTTGTCGGGCCATAACTCAAAAACTAAGGGCTAAAACGTTCTGAAACCTATTTATTCGGATTCAGCATCCCTTAAAGCATAAGTATACAAGTTTTCAGCCCGATAGCTCAAACTTAAAGTTTTCGGTGAAAAATCCATTTTTTCATAAGGGGGTACCCTTTTAAAAATTTGGGAAATCTTTGTCGGGTTATAACTCAAAAACTAAGGGCTAAAACGTTCTGAAACCTATTTATTCGGATTCAGCATCCCTTAAAGCATAAGTATACAAGTTTTCAGCCCGATAGCCCAAACTTAAAGTTTTCGGTGAAAAATCCATTTTTTCATAAGGGGGTACCCTTTTAAAACTTTGGGAAATCTTTGTCGGGTCATAACTCAAAAACTAAGGGCTCAAACGTACTGAAACCTATTTATTCGGATTCAGCATCCCTTAAAGCATAAGTATACAAGTTTTCAGCCCGATAGCCCAAACTTAAAGTTTTCGGTGAAAAATCCATTTTTTCATAAGGGGGTACCCTTTTAAAAATTTGGGAAATCTTTGTCGGGTTATAACTCAAAAACTAAGGGCTAAAACGTTCTGAAACCTATTTATTCGGATTCAGCATCCCTTAAAGCATAAGTATACAAGTTTTCAGCCCGATAGCTCAAAATTAAAGTTTTCGGTGAAAAATCCATTTTTTCATAAGGGGTTAGTATAGCAAAACTTTGGGAAATCTTTGTCGGGCCATAACTCAAAAACTAAGGGCTAAAACGTTCTGAAACCTATTTATTCGGATTCAGCATCCCTTAAAGCATAAGTATACAAGTTTTCAGCCCGATAGCCCAAACTTAAAGTTTTCGGTGAAAAATCCATTTTTTCATAAGGGGGTACCCTTTTAAAAATTTGGGAAATCTTTGTCGGGTTATAACTCAAAAACTAAGGGCTAAAACGTTCTGAAACCTATTTATTCGGATTCAGCATCCCTTAAAGCATAAGTATACAAGTTTTCAGCCCGATAGCACAAACTTAAAGTTTTCGGTGAAAAATCCATTTTTTCATAAGGGGTTTGTATAGCAAAACTTTGGGACATCTTTGTCGGGCCATAACTCAAAAACTAAGGGCTAAAACGTTCTGAAACCTATTTATTCGGATTCAGCATCCCTTAAAGCGTAAGTATACCCCAAAACATTGGGAAATCTTTGTCGGGCCATAACTCAAAAACTAAGGGCTAAAACGTTCTGAAACCTATTTATTCGGATTCAGCATCCCTTAAAGCATAACTATACAAGTTTTCAGCCCGATAGCTCTAACTTAAAGTTTTCGGTGAAAAATCCATTTTTTCATAAGGGGTTAGTGTAGCAAAACTTTGGGAAATCTTTGTCGGACCATAACTCAAAAACTAAGGGCTAAAACGTTCTGAAACCTATTTATTCGGATTCAGCATCCCTTAAAGCATAAGTATACAAGTTTTCAGCCCGATAGCTCAAACTTAAAGGTTTCGGTGCAAATTCCATTTTTTCATAAGCGGTTAGTATAGCAAAACTTTGGGAAATCTTTGTCGGGTCATAACTCAAAAACTAAGGGCTAAAACGTTCTGAAACCTATTTATTGGGATTCAGCATCCCTTAAAGCATAAGTATACAAGTTTTCAGCCCGATGGCTCAAAATTAAAGTTTTCGGTGAAAAATCCATTTTTTCATAAGGGGTTAGTATAGCAAAACTTTGGGACATCTTTGTCGGACCATAACTCAAAAACTAAGGGCTAAAACGTTCTGAAACCTATTTATTCGGATTCAGCATCCCTTAAAGCATAAGTATACAAGTTTTCAGCCCGAAAGCTCAAACTTAAAGGTTTCGGTGCAAATTCCATTTTTTCATAAGCGGTTAGTATAGCAAAACTTTGGGAAATCTTTGTCGGGTCATAACTCAAAAACTAAGGGCTAAAACGTTCTGAAACCTATTTATTGGGATTCAGCATCCCTTAAAGCATAAGTATACAAGTTTTCAGCCCGATAGCTCAAAATTAAAGTTTTCGGTGAAAAATCCATTTTTTCATAAGGGGTTAGTATAGCAAAACTTTGGGAAATCTTTGTCGGGTCAGTACTCAAAAACTAAGGGTTAAAACGTTCTGAAACCTATTTATTCGGATTCAGCATCCCTTAAAGCGTAAGTATACCCCAAAACATTGGGAAATCTTTGTCGGGCCATAACTCAAAAACTAAGGGCTAAAACGTTCTGAAACCTATTTATTCGGATTCAGCATCCCTTAAAGCGTAAGTATACCCCAAAACATTGGGAAATCTTTGTCGGGCCATAACTCAAAAACTAAGGGTTAAAACGTTCTGAAACCTATTTATTCGGATTCAGCATCCCTTAAAGCATAACTATACAAGTTTTCAGCCCGATAGCTCTAACTTAAAGTTTTCGGTGAAAAATCCATTTTTTCATAAGCGGTTAGTATAGCAAAACTTTGGGAAATCTTTGTCGGGCCATAACTCAAAAACTAAGGGCTAAAACGTTCTGAAACCCATTTATTCGGATTCAGGATCCCTTAAAGCATAAGTATACAAGTTTTCAGCCCGATAGCTCAAACTTAAAGTTTTCGGTGAAAAATCCATTTTTTCATAAGGGGGTACCCTTTTAAAACTTTGGGAAATCTTTGTCGGGCCATAACTCAAAAACTAAGGGGTAAAATAGTTCTGAAACCTATTTATTCGAATTCAGCATCCCTTAAAGCATAAGTATACAAGTTTTCAGCCCGATAGCTCAAACTTAAAGTTTTCGGTGAAAAATCCATTTTTTCATAAGGGGTTAGTATAGCAAAACTTTGGGAAATTTTGTCGGGTCAGTACTCAAAAACTAAGGGTTAAAACGTTCTGAAACCTATTTATTCGGATTCAGCATCCCTTAAAGCGTAAGTATACCCCAAAACATTGGGAAATCTTTGTCGGGCCATAACTCAAAAACTAAGGGCTAAAACGTTCTGAAACCTATTTATTCGGATTCAGCATCCCTTAAAGCGTAAGTATACCCCAAAACATTGGGAAATCTTTGTCGGGCCATAACTCAAAAACTAAGGGTTAAAACGTTCTGAAACCTATTTATTCGGATTCAGCATCCCTTAAAGCATAACTATACAAGTTTTCAGCCCGATAGCTCTAACTTAAAGTTTTCGGTGAAAAATCCATTTTTTCATAAGCGGTTAGTATAGCAAAACTTTGGGAAATCTTTGTCGGGCCATAACTCAAAAACTAAGGGCTAAAACGTTCTGAAACCCATTTATTCGGATTCAGGATCCCTTAAAGCATAAGTATACAAGTTTTCAGCCCGATAGCTCAAACTTAAAGGTTTCGGTGAAGAATCCATTTTTTCATAAGGGGTTAGTATAGCAAAACTTTGGGAAATCTTTGTCGGGTCATAACTCAAAAACTAAGGGCTAAAACGTTCTGAAACCTATTTATTCGGATTCAGCATGCCTTAAAGCATAAGTATACAAGTTTTCAGCTCGATAGCTCAAACTTAAAGTTTTCGGTGAAAATCCATTTTTTCATAAGGGGTTAGTATAGCAAAACTGTGGGAAATCTTTGTCGGGCCATAACTCAAAAACTAAGGGCTAAAACGTTCTGAAACCTATTTATTCGGATTCAGCATCCCTTAAAGCATAAGTATACAAGTTTTCAGCCCGATAGCTCAAACTTAAAGTTTTCGGTGAAAAATCCACTTTTTCATAAGCGGTTAGTATAGCAAAACTTTGGGAAATCTTTTTCGGGTCATAACTCAAAAACTAAGGGTTAAAACGTTCTGAAACCTATTTATTCGGATTCAGCATCCCGCAAAGCATAAGTATACAAGTTTTCAGCCCGATAGCTCAAACTTAAAGTTTTCGGTGAAAAATCCATTTTTTCATAAGGGGGTACCCTTTTAAAACTTTGGGAAATCTTTGTCGGGTCATAACTCAAAACTAAGGGCTAAAACGTTCTGAAACCTATTTATTCGGATTCAGCATCCCTTAAAGCATAAGTATACAAGTTTTCAGCCCGATAGCTCAAACTTAAAGGTTTCGGTGAAAAATCCATTTTTTCATAAAGGGTTAGTATAGCAAAACATTGGGAAATCTTTGTCGGGCCATAACTCAAAAACTAAGGGCTAAAACGTTCTGAAACCTATTTATTCGGATTCAGCATCCCTTAAAGCGTAAGTATACCCCAAAACATTGGGAAATCTTTGTCGGGCCATAACTCAAAAACTAAGGGCTAAAACCTTCTGAAACCTATTTATTCGGATTCAGCATCCCTTAAAGCATAAGTATACAAGTTTTCAGCCCGATAGCTCAAACTTAAAGTTTTCGGTGAAAAATCCATTTTTTCATAAGGGGGTACCCTTTTAAAACTTTGGGAAATTTTGTCGGGTTATAACTCAAAAATTAAGGGCTAAAGCGTTCTGAAACCTATTTATTCGGATTCAGCATCCCTTAAAGCATAAGTATACAAGTTTTCAGCCCGATAGCTCAAACTTAAAGTTTTCGGTGAAAAATCCATTTTTTCATAAGGGGGTACCCTTTTAAAACTTTGGGAAATCTTTGTCGGGTCATAACTCAAAAACTAAGGGCTAAAACGTTCTGAAACCTATTTATTCGGATTCAGCATCCCTTAAAGCATAAGTATACAAGTTTTCAGCCCGATAGCTCAAACTTAAAGGTTTCGGTGAAAAATCCATTTTTTCATAAAGGGTTAGTATAGCAAAACATTGGGAAATCTTTGTCGGGCCATAACTCAAAAACTAAGGGCTAAAACGTTCTGAAACCTATTTATTCGGATTCAGCATCCCTTAAAGCGTAAGTATACCCCAAAACATTGGGAAATCTTTGTCGGGCCATAACTCAAAAACTAAGAGCTAAAACGTTCTGAAACCTATTTATTCGGATTCAGCATCCCTTAAAGCGTAAGTATACCCCAAAACTGTGGGAAATCTTTGTCGGGCCTTAACTCAAAAACTAAGGGCTAAATCGTTCTGATAGCTCTTTACTCGGATTCAGCTTCCCTTAAAGCATAAGTATACAAGTTTTCAGCCGGATAGCTCAAACTTAAAGTTTTCGGTGAAAAATCCATTTTTTAATAAGGGGGTACCATTTTAAAACTTTTGGAAATCTTTGTCGGGTCATAACTCAAAAACTAAGGGCTAAAACGTTCTGAAACCTATTTATTCGGATTCAGCATCCCTTAAAGCATAAGTATAGAAGTTTTCAGCCCGATAGCTCAAACTTAAAGGTTTCGGTGAAAAATCCATTTTTTCATAAGGGGTTAGTATAGCAAAACTTTGGGAAATCTTTGTCGGGTCATAACTCAAAAACTAAGGGCTAAAACCTTCTGAAACCTATTTATTCGGATTCAGCATCCCTTAAAGCATAAGTATACAAGTTTTCAGCCCGATAGCTCAAACTTAAAGTTTTCGGTGAAAAATCCATTTTTTCATAAGGGGGTACCCTTTTAAAACTTTGGGAAATTTTGTCGGGTTATAACTCAAAAATTAAGGGCTAAAGCGTTCTGAAACCTATTTATTCGGATTCAGCATCCCTTAAAGCATAAGTATACAAGTTTTAAGCCCGAGAGCTCAAACTTAAAGTTTTCGGTGAAAAATCCATTTTTTCATAAGGGGGTACCCTTTTAAAACTTTGGGAAATCTTTGTCGGGTCATAACTCAAAAACTAAGGGCTAAAACGTTCTGAGACCTATTTATTCGGATTCAGCATCCCTTAAAGCATAAGTATACAAGTTTTCAGCCCGATAGCTCAAACTTAAAGGTTTCGGTGAAAAATTCACTTTTTCATAAAGGGTTAGTATAGCAAAACGGTGGGAAATCTTTGTCGGGCCATAACTCAAAAACTAAGGGCTAAAACGTTCTGAAACCTATTTATTCGGATTCAGCATCCCTTAAAGCATAAGTATACAAGTTTTGAGCCCGATAGCTCAAACTTAAAGTTTTCGGTGAAAAATCCATTTTTTCATAAGGGGTTAGTATAGCAAAACTTTGGGAAATCTTTGTCGGGTCAGAACTCAAAAACTAAGGGTTAAAACGTTCTGAAACCTATTTATTCGGATTCAGCATCCCTTAAAGCATAAGTATACAAGTTTTCAGCCCGATAGCTCAAACTTAAAGTTTTCGGTGAAAAATCCATTTTTTCATAAGGGGGTACCCTTTTAAAACTTTGGGAAATCTTTGTCGGGTCATAACTCAAAAACTAAGGGCTAAAACGTTCTGAAACCTATTTATTCGGATTCAGCATCCCTTAAAGCATAAGTATACAAGTTTTCAGCCCGATAGCTCAAACTTAAAGTTTTCGGTGAAAAATCCATTTTTTCATAAGGGGGTACCCTTTTAAAACTTTGGGAAATCTTTGTCGGGTCATAACTCAAAAACTAAGGGCTAAAACGTTCTGAAACCTATTTATTCGGATTCAGCATCCCTTAAAGCATAAGTATACAAGTTTTCAGCCCGATAGCTCAAACTTAAAGGTTTCGGTGAAAAATTCACTTTTTCATAAAGGGTTAGTATAGCAAAACTGTGAGAAATCTTTGTCGGGCCATAACTCAAAAACTAAGGGCTAAAACGTTCTGAAACCTATTTATTCGGATTCAGCATCCCTTAAAGCATAAGTATACAAGTTTTGAGCCCGATAGCTCAAACTTAAAGTTTTCGGTGAAAAATCCATTTTTTCATAAGGGGTTAGTATAGCAAAACTTTGGGAAATCTTTTTCGGGCCATAACTCAAAAACTAAGGGCTAAATCGTTCTGATACCTATTTATTCGGATTCAGCATCCCTTAAAGCATAAGTATACAAGTTTTCAGCCCGATAGCTCAAACTTAAAGTTTTCGGTGAAAAATCCATTTTTTCATAAGGGGGTACCCTTTTAAAACTTTGGGAAATCTTTGTCGGGTCATAACTCAAAAACTAAGGGCTAAAACGTTCTGAAACCTATTTATTCGGATTCAGCATCCCTTAAAGCATAAGTATACAAGTTTTCAGCCCGATAGCTCAAACTTAAAGGTTTCGGTGAAAAATCCATTTTTTCATAAGGGGGTACCCTTTTAAAACTTTGGGAAATCTTTGTCGGGTCATAACTCAAAAACTAAGGGCTAAAACGTTCTGAAACCTATTTATTCGGATTCAGCATCCCTTAAAGCATAAGTATACAAGTTTTCAGCCCGATAGCTCAAACTTAAAGGTTTCGGTGAAAAATCCATTTTTTCATAAGGGGGTACCCTTTTAAAACTTTGGGAAATCTTTGTCGGGTCATAACTCAAAAACTAAGGGCTAAAACGTTCTGAAACCTATTTATTCGAATTCAGCATCCCTTAAAGCATAAGTATACAAGTTTTCAGCCCGATAGCTCAAACTTAAAGGTTTCGGTGAAAATTCCATTTTTTCATAAGGGGTAAGTATAGCAAAACTTTGGGAAATCTTTGTCGGGTCCTAACTAAAAAACTAAGGGCTAAAACGTTCTGAAACCTATTTATTCGGATTCAGCATCCCTTAAAGCATAAGTATACAAGTTTTCAGCCCGATAGCTCAAACTTAAAGGTTTCGGTGAAGAATCCATTTTTTCATAAGGGGTTAGTATAGCAAAACTTTGGGAAATCTTTGTCGGGTCCTAACTAAAAAACTAAGGGCTAAAACGTTCTGAAACCTATTTATTCGGATTCAGCATCCCTTAAAGCATAAGTATACAAGTTTTCAGCCCGATAGCTCAAACTTAAAGGTTTCGGTGAAAAATCCATTTTTTCATAAGGGGGTACCCTTTTAAAACTTTGGGAAATCTTTGTCGGGTCATAACTCAAAAACTAAGGGCTAAAACGTTCTGAAACCTATTTATTCGGATTCAGCATCCCTTAAAGCATAAGTATACAAGTTTTCAGCCCGATAGCTCAAACTTAAAGGTTTCGGTGAAAATTCCATTTTTTCATAAGGGGTAAGTATAGCAAAACTTTGGGAAATCTTTGTCGGGTCCTAACTAAAAAACTAAGGGCTAAAACGTTCTGAAACCTATTTATTCGGATTCAGCATCCCTTAAAGCATAAGTATACAAGTTTTCAGCCCGATAGCTCAAACTTAAAGGTTTCGGTGAAGAATCCATTTTTTCATAAGGGGTTAGTATAGCAAAACTTTGGGAAATCTTTGTCGGGTCCTAACTAAAAAACTAAGGGCTAAAACGTTCTGAAACCTATTTATTCGGATTCAGCATCCCTTAAAGCATAAGTATACAAGTTTTCAGCCGGATAGCTCAAACTTAAAGTTTTCGGTGAAAAATCCTTTTTTTCATAAGGGGGTACCCTTTTAAAACTTTGGGAAATCTTTGTCGGGCCATAACTCAAAAACTAAGGGCTAAAACGTTCTGAAACCTATTTATTCGGATTCAGCATCCCTTAAAGCATAAGTATACAAGTTTTCAGCCCGATAGCTCAAACTTAAAGATTTCGGTGCAAATTCCATTTTTTCATAAGGGGGTACCCTTTTAAAACTTTGGGAAATCTTTGTCGGGCTATAACTCAAAAACTAAGGGCTAAAACGTTCTGAAACCTATTTATTCGGATTCAGCATCCCTTAAAGCATAAGTATAAAAGTTTTCAGCCCGATAGCTCAAACTTAAAGTTTTCGGTGAAAAATTCATTTTTTCATAAGGGGTTAGTATAGCAAAACTTTGGGAAATCTTTGTCGGGTCATAACTCAAAAACTTAGGGCTAAAACGTTCTGAAACCTATTTATTCGGATTCAGCATCCCTTAAAGCATAAGTATACAAGTTTTCAGCCCGATAGCTCAAACTTAAAGGTTTCGGTGAAAAATCCATTTTTTCATAAGGGGGTACCCTTTTAAAACTTTGGGAAATCTTTGTCGGGTCATAACTCAAAAACTAAGGGCTAAAACGTTCTGAAACCTATTTATTCGGATTCAGCATCCCTTAAAGCATAAGTATACAAGTTTTCAGCCCGATAGCTCAAACTTAAAGTTTTCGGTGAAAAATCCATTTTTTCATAAGGGGGTACCCTTTTAAAACTTTGGGAAATCTTTGTCGGACCATAACTCAAAAACTAAGGGCTAAAACGTTCTAAAACCTAAATATTCGGATTCAGCATCCCTTAAAGAATAAGTATACAAGTTTTCAGCCCGATAGCTCAAACTTAAAGTTTTCGGTGAAAAATCCATTTTTTCATAAGGGGGTACCCTTTTAAAACTTTGGGAAATCTTTGTCGGGCCATAACTCAAAAACTAAGGGCTGAAACGTTCTGAAACCTATTTATTCGGATTCAGCATCCCTTAAAGCATAAGTATACAAGTTTTCAGCCCGATAGCTCAAACTTAAAGTTTTCGGTGAAAAATCCATTTTTTCATAAGGAGGTACCCTTTTAAAACTTTGGGAAATCTTTGTCAGCCCGATAGCCCAAACTTAATGTTTTCGGTGAAAAATCCATTTTTTCATAAGGGGGTACCCTTTTAAAACTTTGGGAAATCATTGTCGGGCCATAACTCAAAAACTAAGGGCTAAAACGTTCTGAAACCTATTTATTCGGATTCAGCATCCCTTAAAGCATAAGTATACAAGTTTTCAGCCCGATAGCTCAAAATTAAAGTTTTCGGTGAAAAATCCATTTTTTCATAAGGAGGTAATCTTTTAAAACTTTGGGAAATCTTTGTCGGGCCATAACTCAAAAACTAAGGGCTAAAACGTTCTGAAAGCTATTTATTCGGATTCAGCATCCCTTAAAGCATAAGTATACAAGTTTTCAGCCCGAGAGCTCAAACTTAAAGTTTTCGGTGAAAAATGTATATTTTCATAAGAGGGTACCCTTTTAAAACTTTGGGAAATCTTTGTCGGGCCATAACTCAAAAACTAAGGGCTAAAACGTTCTGAAACCTATTTATTAGGATTCAACATCCCTTAAAGCATAAGTATACAAGTTTTCAGCCCGATAGCTCAAACTTAAAGGTTTCGGTGAAAAATCCATTTTTTCATAAGGGGTTAGTATAGCAAAACTTTGGGAAATCTTTGTCGGGCCATAACTCAAAAACTAAGGGCTAAAACGTTCTGAAACCTATTTATTCGGATTCAGCATCCCTTAAAGCATAAGTATACAAGTTTTCAGCCCGATAGCTCAAACTCAAAGTTTTCGGTGAAAAATCCATTTTTTCATAAGGGGGTACCCTTTTAAAACTTTGGGAAATCTTTGTCGGGCCATAACTCAAAAACTAAGGGCTAAAACGTTCTGAAACCTATTTATTCGGATTCAGCATCCCTTAAAGCATAAGTATACAAGTTTTCAGCCCGATAGCTCAAACTTAAAGGTTTCGGTGAAGAATCCATTTTTTCATAAGGAGGTACATTTTTAAAACTTTGGGAAATCTTTGTCGGGCCATAACTCAAAAACTAAGGGCTAAAACGTTCTGAAACTCATTTATTCGGATTCAGCATCCCTTAAAGCATAAGTATACAAGTTTTCAGCCCGATAGCCCAAACTTAAAGTTTTCGGTGAAAAATCCATTTTTTCATAAGGGGGTACCCTTTTAAAACTTTGGGAAATCTTTGTCGGGCCATAACTCAAAAACTAAGGCCTAAAACGTTTCGAAACCTATTTATTCGGATTCAACATCCCTTAAAGCATAAGTATACAAGTTTTCAGCCCGATAGCTCAAACTTAAAGTTTTCGGTGAAAAATCCATTTTTTCATAAGGGGGTACCCTTTTAAAACTTTGGGAAATCTTTGTCGGGCCATAACTCAAAAACTAAGGGCTAAAACGTTCTGAAACCTATTTATTCGGATTCAGCATCCCCTAAAGCATAAGTATACAAGTTTTCAGCCCGATAGCCCAAACTTAAAGTTTTCGGTGAAAAATCCATTTTTTCATAAGGGGGTACCCTTTTAAAACTTTGGGAAATCCTTGTCGGGCCATAACTCAAAAACTAAGGGCTAAAACGTTCTGAAACCTATTTATTCGGATTCAGCATCCCCTAAAGCATAAGTATACAAGTTTTCAGCCCGATAGCTCAAACTTACAGTTTTCGGTGAAAAATCCATTTTTTCATAAGGGGTTAGTATAGCAAAACTGTGGGAAATCTTTGTCGGTTCATAACTCAAAAACTAAGGGCTAAAACGTTCTGAAACCTATTTATTCGGATTCAGCATCCCTTAAAGCATAAGTATACAAGTTTTCAGCTCGATAGCTCAAACTTAAAGTTTTCGGTGAAAATCCATTTTTCCATAAGGGGGTACCCTTTTAAAACTTTGGGAATTCTTTGTCGGGCCATAACTCAAAAACTAAGGGCTAAAACGTTCTGAAACCTATTTATTCGGATTCAGCATCCCTTAAAGCATAAGTATACCAGTTTTCAGCCCGATAGCTCAAACTTAAAGGTTTCGGTGCAAATTCCATTTTTTCATAAGGGGGTACCCTTTTAAAACTTTGGGAAATCTTTGTCGGACCATAACTCCAAAACTAAGGGCTAAAACGTTCTGAAACCCATTTATTCGGATTCAGCATCCCTTAAAGCATAAGTATACAAGTTTTCAGCCCGATAGCTCAAACTTAAAGGTTTCGGTGAAGAATCCATTTTTTCATAAGGGGTTAGTATAGCAAAACTTTGGGAAATCTTTGTCGGGTCATAACTCAAAAACTAAGGGCTAAAACGTTCTGAAACCTATTTATTCGGATTCAGCATCCCTTAAAGCGTAAGTATACCCCAAAACTGTGGGAAATCTTTGTCGGGCCATAACTCAAAAACTAAGGGCTAAAACGTTCTGAAACCTATTTATTCGGATTCAGCATCCCTTAAAGCGTAAGTATACCCCAAAACTGTGGGAAATCTTTGTCGGGCCATAACTCAAAAACTAAGGGCTAAAACGTTCTGATACCTCTTTATTCGGATTCAGCATCCCTTAAAGCATAAGTATACAAGTTTTCAGCCCGATAGCTCAAACTTAAAGGTTTCGGTGAATAATCCATTTTTTCATAAGGGGTTAGTATAGCAAAACTTTGGGAAATCTTTGTCGGGTCATAACTCCATAACTAAGGGCTAAAACGTTCTGAAACCCATTTATTCGGATTCAGGATCCCTTGAAGCATAAGTATACAAGTTTTCAGCCCGATAGCTCAAACTTAAAGGTTTCGGTGAAAAATCCATTTTTTCATAAGGGGTTAGTATAGCAAAACTTTGGGAAATCTTTGTCGGGTCATAACTCAAAAACTAAGGGCTAAACGTTCTGAAACCTATTTATTCGGATTCAGCATCCCTTAAAGCGTAAGTATACCCCAAAACTTTGGGAAATCTTTTTCGGGCCATAACTCAAAAACTAAGGGGTAAAACGTTCTGAAACCTATTTATTCGGATTCAGCATCCCTTAAAGCGTAAGTATACCCCAAAACTTTGGGAAATCTTTTTCGGGCCATAACTCAAAAACTAAGGGGTAAAACGTTCTGAAACCTATTTATTCGGATTCAGCATCCCTTAAAGCATAAGTATACCAGTTTTCAGCCCGATAGCTCAAACTTAAAGGTTTCGGTGAAAAATCCATTTTTTCATAAGGGGTTAGTATAGCAAAACTTTGGGAAATCTTTGTCGGGTCATAACTCAAAAACTAAGGGCTAAACGTTCTGAAACCTATTTATTCGGATTCAGCATCCCTTAAAGCGTAAGTATACCCCAAAACTTTGGGAAATCTTTTTCGGGCCATAACTCAAAAACTAAGGGGTAAAACGTTCTGAAACCTATTTATTCGGATTCAGCATCCCTTAAAGCATAAGTATACCAGTTTTCAGCCCGATAGCTCAAACTTAAAGGTTTCGGTGAAAAATCCATTTTTTCATAAGGGGTTAGTATAGCAAAACTTTGGGAAATCTTTGTCGGGTCATAACTCAAAAACTAAGGGGTAAAACGTTCTGAAACCTATTTATTCGGATTCAGCATCCCTTAAAGCATAAGTATACCAGTTTTCAGCCCGATAGTTCAAACTTAAAGGTTTCGGTGAAAAATCCATTTTTTCATAAGGGGTTAGTATAGCAAAACTTTGGGAAATCTTTGTCGGACCATAACTCCAAAACTAAGGGCTAAAACGTTCTGAAACCTATTTATTCGGTTTCAGCATCCCTTAAAGCATAAGTATACAAGTTTTCAGCCCGATAGCTCAAACTTAAAGTTTTCGGTGAAAAATCCATTTTTTCATAAGGGGTTAGTATAGCAAAACTTTGGGAAATCTTTGTCGTGCCATAACTCAAAAACTAAGGGCTAAAACGTTCTGAAACCTATTTATACGGATTTAGCATCCCTTAAAGCATAAGTATACAAGTTTTCAGCCCGATAGCTCAAACTTAAAGTTTTCGGTGAAAAATCCATTTTTTCATAAGGGGGGGGGGGGTACCCTTTTCAAACTTTGGGAAATCTTTGTCGGGCCATAACTCAAAAACTAAGGGCTAAAACGTTCTGAAACCTATTTATTCGGATTCAGCATCCCTTAAAGCATAAGTATACAAGTTTTCAGTCCGATAGCTCAAACTTAAAGTTTTCGGTGAAAAATCCATTTTTTCATAAGGGGGGGGGGGGGGGGGGGGTACCCTTTTAAAACTTTGGGAAATCTTTGTCGGGCCATAACTCAAAAACTAAGGGCTAAAACGTTCTGAAACCTATTTATTCGGATTCAGCATCCCTTAAAGAATAAGTATACAAGTTTTCAGCCCGATAGCTCAAACTTTAAGTTTTCGGTGAAAAATCCATATTTTCATAAGGGGGTACCTTTTTAAAACTTTGGGAAATCTTTGTCGGGCCATAACTCAAAAACTAAGGCCTAAAACGTTCTGAAACCCATTTATTCGGATTCAGCATCCCTTAAAGCATAAGTATACAAGTTTTCAGCCCGATAGCTGAAACTTAAATTTTTCGGTGAAAAATCCATTTTTTCATAAGGGGGTACCCTTTTAAAACTTTGGGAAATCTTTGTCGGGCCATCACTCAAAAACTAAGGGCTAAAACGTTCTAGAAACCTATTTATTCGGATTCAGCGTCCCTTAAAGCATAAGTATACAAGTTTTCAGTCCGATAGCTCAAACTTAAAGGTTTCGGTGAAAAATCCATTTTTTCATAAGGGGGTACCCTTTTAAAACTTTGGGAAATCTTTGTCGGGCCATAACTCAAAAACTAAGGCCTAAAACGTTCTGAAACCCATTTATTCGGATTCAGCATCCCTTAAAGCATAAGTATACAAGTTTTCAGCCCGATAGCCCAAACTTAAAGTTTTCGGTGAAAAATCCATTTTTTCATAAGGGGGTACGCTTTTAAAACTTTGGGAAATCTTTGTCGGGCCATAACTCAAAAACTAAGGGCTAAAACGTTCTAGAAACCCATTTATTCGGATTCAGCGTCCCTTAAAGCATAAGTACACAAGTTTTCAGCCCGATAGCTCAAACTTAAAGTTTTCCTTGAAAAATCCATTTTTTCATAAGGGGTTAGTATAGCAAAACTTTGGGTAATCTATGTCGGGGCATAACTCAAAAACTAAGTCCTAAAACGTTTTGAAACCTATTTATTCGGATTCAGCATCCCTTAAAGCATAAGTATACAAGTTTTCAGCCCGATAGCCCAAACTTAAAGTTTTTGGTGAAAAATCCATTTTTTCATAAGGGGGTACCCTTTTAAAACTTTGGGAAATCTTTGTCGGGCCATAACTCAAAAACTAAGGGCTTAAACGTTCTGAAACCTATTTATTCGGATTCAGCATCCCTTAAAGCATAAGTATACAAGTTTTCAGCCCGATAGCTCAAACTTAAAGGTTTCGGTGCAAATTCCATTTTTTCATAAGGGATTAGTATAGCAAAACTTTGGGAAATCTTTGTCGGGTCATAACTCAAAAACTAAGGGCTAAAACGTTCTGAAACCTATTTATTCGGATTCAGCATCCCCTAAAGCATAAGTATACAAGTTTTCAGCCCGATAGCCCAAACTTAAAGTTTTCGGTGAAAAATCCATTTTTTCATAAGGGGGTACCCTTTTAAAACTTTGGGAAATCTTTGTCGGGCCATAACTCAAAAACTAAGGGCCAAAACGTACTGAAACCTATTTATTCGGATTCAGCATCCCTTAAAGCATAAGTATACAAGTTTTCAGCCCGATAGCTCAAACTTAAAGGTTTCGGTGAAGAATCCATTTTTTCATAAGGGGTTAGTATAGCAAAACTTTGGGAAATCTTTGTCGGGTCAGAACTAAAAACTAAGGGTTTAAACGTTCTGAAACCTATTTATTCGGATTCAGCATCCCCTAAAGCATAAGTATACAAGTTTTCAGCCCGATAGCTCAAACTTAAAGTTTTCGGTGAAAAATCCATTTTTTCATAAGGGGTTAGTATAGCAAAACTTTGGGAAATCTTTGTCGGGCCATAACTCAAAAACTAAGGGCTAAAACGTTCTGAAACCTATTTATTCGGATTCAGCATCCCCTAAAGCATAAGTATACAAGTTTTCAGCCCGATAGCCCAAACTTAAAGTTTTCGGTGAAAAATCCATTTTTTCATAAGGGGGTACCCTTTTAAAACTTTGGGAAATCTTTGTCGGGCCATAACTCAAAAACTAAGGGCCAAAGCGTACTGAAACCTATTTATTCGGATTCAGCATCCCTTAAAGCATAAGTATACAAGTTTTCAGCCCGATAGCTCAAACTTAAAGGTTTCGGTGAAGAATCCATTTTTTCATAAGGGGTTAGTATAGCAAAACTTTGGGAAATCTTTGTCGGGTCAGAACTAAAAACTAAGGGTTTAAACGTTCTGAAACCTATTTATTCGGATTCAGCATCCCCTAAAGCATAAGTATACAAGTTTTCAGCCCGATAGCTCAAACTTAAAGTTTTCGGTGAAAAATCCATTTTTTCATAAGGGGTTAGTATAGCAAAACTTTGGGAAATCTTTGTCGGATCAGAACTCAAAAACTAAGGGTTAAAACGTTTTGATACCTATTTATTCGGATTCAGCATCCCCTAAAGCATAAGTATACAAGTTTTCAGCCCGATAGCTCAAACTTAAAGTTTTCGGTGAAAAATCCATTTTTTCATAAGGGGTTAGTATAGCAAAACTTTGGGAAATCTTTGTCGGGCCATAACTCAAAAACTAAAGGCCAAAACGTTCTGAAACCTATTTATTCGGATTCAGCATCCCTTAAAGCATAAGTATACAAGTTTTCAGCCCGATAGCTCAAACTTAAAGGTTTCGGTGAAGAATCCATTTTTTCATAAGGGGTTAGTATAGCAAAACTTTGGGAAATCTTTGTCGGGTCATAACTCAAAAACTAAGGGCTAAAACGTTCTGAAACCTATTTATTCGGATTCAGCATCCCCTAAAGCATAAGTATACAAGTTTTCAGCCCGATAGCCCAAACTTAAAGTTTTCGGTGAAAAATCCATTTTATCATAAGGGGGTACCCTTTTAAAACTTTGGGAAATATTTGTCGGGCCATAACTCAAAAACTAAGGGCCAAAACGTACTGAAACCTATTTATTCGGATTCAGCATCCCTTAAAGCATAAGTATATAAGTTTTCAGCCCGATAGCTCAAACTTAAAGGTTTCGGTGAAGAATCCATTTTTTCATAAGGGGTTAGTATAGCAAAACTTTGGGAAATCTTTGTCGGGTCAGAACTAAAAACTAAGGGTTTAAACGTTCTGAAACCTATTTATTCGGATTCAGCATCCCCTAAAGCATAGGTATACAAGTTTTCAGCCCGATAGCTCAAACTTAAAGTTTTCGGTGAAAAATCCATTTTTTCATAAGGGGGTACCCTTTTAAAACTTTGGGAAATCTTCGTCGGGCCATAACTCAAAAACTAAGGACCAAAACGTTCTGAAACCTATTTTTTCGGATTTAGCATCCTTTAAAGCATAAGTATACAAGTTTTCAGCCGGATAGCTCAAACTTAAAGGTTTCGGTGAAAAATCCATTTTTTCATAAGGGGGTGCCCTTTTAAAACTTTTGGAAATCTTTGTCGGGCCATAACTCAAAAACTAAGGGCTAAAACGTTCTGGAACCTATTTATTCGGATTCAGCATCCCTTAAAGCATAAGTATACAAGTTTTCAGCCCGATAGCTCAAACTTAAAGGTTTCGGTGAAAAATCCATTTTTTCATAAGGGGGTACCCTTTTAAAACTTTGGGAAATCTTTGTCGGGCCATAACTCAAAAACTAAGGGCTAAAACGTTCTGGAACCTATTTATTCGGATTCAGCATCCCTTAAAGCATAAGTATACAAGTTTTCAGCCCGATAGCTCAAACTTAAAGGTTTCGGTGAAAAATCCATTTTTTTCATCAGGGGTTAGTATAGCAAAACTTTGGGAAATCCTTGTCGGGTCATAACTCAAAAACTAAGGGCTAAAACGTTCTGAAACATATTTATTCGGATTCAGCATCCCTTAAAGCATAAGTATACAAGTTTTCAGCCCGATAGCCCAAACTTAAAGTTTTCGGTGAAAAATCCATTTTTTCATAAGGGGGTTCCCTTTTAAAACTTTGGGAAATCTTTGTCGGGCCATAACTCAAAAACTAAGGGCTAAAACGTTCTGAAACTTATTTATTCGGATTCAGCATCCCTTAAAGCATAAGTATACAAGTTTTCAGCCCGATAGCCCAAACTTAAAGTTTTCGGTGAAAAATCCATTTTTTCATAAGGGGGTACCCTTTTAAAACTTTGGGAAATCTTTGTCGGGCCATAACTCAAAAACTAAGGGCTAAAACGTACTGAAACCTATTTATTCGGATTCAGCATCCCTTAAAGCATAAGTATACAAGTTTTCAGCCCGATAGCTCAAACTTAAAGTTTTCGGTGAAGAATCCATTTTTTCATAAGGGGGTTCCCTTTTAAAACTTTGGGAAATCTTTGTCGGGCCATAACTCAAAAACTAAGGGCTAAAACGTTCTGAAACTTATTTATTCGGATTCAGCATCCCTTAAAGCATAAGTATACAAGTTTTCAGCCCGATAGCTCAAACTTAAAGTTTTCGGTGAAGAATCCATTTTTTCATAAGGGGTTAGTATAGCAAAACTTTGGGAAATCTTTGTCGGACCATAACTCAAAAACTAAGGGCTAAAACGTTCTGAAACCTATTTATTCGGATTCAGCATCCCTTAAAGCATAAGTATACAAGTTTTCAGCCCGATAGCTCAAACTTAAAGGTTTCGGTGAAGAATCCATTTTTTCATAAGGGGTTAGTATAGCAAAACTTTGGGAAATCTTTGTCGGGTCATAACTCAAAAACTAAGGGCTAAAACGTTCTGAAACCTATTTATTCGGATTCAGCATCCCTTAAAGCGTAAGTATACCCCAAAACTGTGGGAAATCTTTGTCGGGCCATAACTCAAAAACTAAGGGCTAAAACGTTCTGAAACCTATTTATTCGGATTCAGCATCCCTTAAAGCGTAAGTATACCCCAAAACTGTGGGAAATCTTTGTCGGGCCATAACTCAAAAACTAAGGGCTAAAACGTTCTGATACCTCTTTATTCGGATTCAGCATCCCTTAAAGCATAAGTATACAAGTTTTCAGCCCGATAGCTCAAACTTAAAGGTTTCGGTGAATAATCCATTTTTTCATAAGGGGTTAGTATAGCAAAACTTTGGGAAATTTTTGTCGGGTCATAACTCCAAAGCTAAGGGCTAAAACGTTCTGAAACCCATTTATTCGGATTCAGGATCCCTTGAAGCATAAGTATACAAGTTTTCAGCCCGACAGCTCAAACTTAAAGGTTTCGGTGAAAAATCCATTTTTTCATAAGGGGTTAGTATAGCAAAACTTTGGGAAATCTTTGTCGGGTCATAACTCAAAAACTAAGGGCTAAAACGTTCTGAAACCTATTTATTCGGATTCAGGATCCCTTAAAACGTAAGTATACCCCAAAACTGTGGGAAATCTTTGTCGGGCCATAACTCAAAAACTAAGGGCTAAAACGTTCTGAAACCTATTTATTCGGATTCAGCATCCCTTAAAGCATAAGTATACAAGTTTTCAGCCCGATAGTTCAAACTTAAAGGTTTCGGTGAAAAATCCATTTTTTCATAAGGGGTTAGTATAGCAAAACTTTGGGAAATCTTTGTCGGACCATAACTCCAAAACTAAGGGCTAAAACGTTCTGAAACCTATTTATTCGGATTCAGCATCCCTTAAAGCATAAGTATACAAGTTTTCAGCCCGATAGCTCAAACTTAAAGTTTTCGGTGAAAAATCCATTTTTTCATAAGGGGTTAGTATAGCAAAACTTTGGGAAATCTTTGTCGTGCCATAACTCAAAAACTAAGGGCTAAAACGTTCTGAAACCTATTTATACGGATTTAGCATCCCTTAAAGCATAAGTATACAAGTTTTCAGCCCGATAGCTCAAACTTAAAGTTTTCGGTGAAAAATCCATTTTTTCATAAGGGGGGGGGGGGGTACCCTTTTCAAACTTTGGGAAATCTTTGTCGGGCCATAACTCAAAAACTAAGGGCTAAAACGTTCTGAAACCTATTTATTCGGATTCAGCATCCCTTAAAGCATAAGTATACAAGTTTTCAGCCCGATAGCTCAAACTTAAAGTTTTCGGTGAAAAATCCATTTTTTCATAAGGGGGGGGGGGGGTACCCTTTTAAAACTTTGGGAAATCTTTGTCGGGCCATAACTCAAAAACTAAGGGCTAAAACGTTCTGAAACCTATTTATTCGGATTCAGCATCCCTTAAAGCATAAGTATACAAGTTGTCAGCCCGATAGCTCAAACTTAAAGTTTTCGGTGAAAAATCCATTTTTTCATAAGGGGTTAGTATAGCAAAACTTTGGGAAATCTTCGTCGTGCCTTAACTCAAAAACTAAGGGCTAAAACATTCTGAAACCTATTTATTCGGATTTAGCATCCCTTAAAGCATAAGTATACAAGTTGTCAGCCCGATAGCTCAAACTTAAAGTTTTCGGTGAAAAATCCATTTTTTCATAAGGGGTTAGTATAGCAAAAGTTTTTGAAATCTTTGTCGGGCCATAACTCAAAAACTAAGGCCTAAAACGTTCTGAAACCCATTTATTCGGATTCAGCATCCCTTAAAGCATAAGTATACAAGTTTTCAGCCCGATAGCCCAAACTTAAAGTTTTCGGTGAAAAATCCATTTTTTCATAAGGGGGTACGCTTTTAAAACTTTGGGAAATCTTTGTCGGGCCATAACTCAAAAACTAAGGGCTAAAACGTTCTAGAAACCCATTTATTCGGATTCAGCGTCCCTTAAAGCATAAGTATACAAGTTTTCAGCCCGATAGCTCAAACTAAAAGTTTTCCTTGAAAAATCCATTTTTTCATAAGGGGTTAGTATAGCAAAACTTTGGGTAATCTATGTCGGGGCATAACTCAAAAACTAAGTCCTAAAACGTTTTGAAACCTATTTATTCGGATTCAGCATCCCTTAAAGCATAAGTATACAAGTTTTCAGCCCGATAGCCCAAACTTAAAGTTTTCGGTGAAAAATCCATTTTTTCATAAGGGGGTACCCTTTTAAAACTTTGGGAAATCTTTGTCGGGCCATAACTCAAAAACTAAGGGCTTAAACGTTCTGAAACCTATTTATTCGGATTCAGCATCCCTTAAAGCATAAGTATACAAGTTTTCAGCCCGATAGCTCAAACTTAAAGGTTTCGGTGCAAATTCCATTTTTTCATAAGGGATTAGTATAGCAAAACTTTGGGAAATCTTTGTCGGGTCATAACTCAAAAACTAAGGGCTAAAACGTTCTGAAACCTATTTATTCGGATTCAGCATCCCCTAAAGCATAAGTATACAAGTTTTCAGCCCGATAGCCCAAACTTAAAGTTTTCGGTGAAAAATACATTTTTTCATAAGGGGGTACCCTTTTAAAACTTTGGGAAATCTTTGTCGGGCCATAACTCAAAAACTAAGGGCCAAAACGTACTGAAACCTATTTATTCGGATTCAGCATCCCTTAAAGCATAAGTATACAAGTTTTCAGCCCGATAGCTCAAACTTAAAGGTTTCGGTGAAGAATCCATTTTTTCATAAGGGGTTAGTATAGCAAAACTTTGGGAAATCTTTGTCGGGTCAGAACTAAAAACTAAGGGTTTAAACGTTCTGAAACCTATTTATTCGGATTCAGCATCCCTTAAAGCATAAGTATACAAGTTTTCAGCCCGATAGCTCAAACTTAAAGTTTTCGGTGAAAAATCCATTTTTTCATAAGGGGGTACCCTTTTAAAACTTTGGGAAATCTTTGTCGGGCCATAACTCAAAAACTAAAGGCCAAAACGTTCTGAAACCTATTTATTCGGATTCAGCATCCCTTAAAGCATAAGTATACAAGTTTTCAGCCCGATAGCTCAAACTTAAAGGTTTCGGTGAAGAATCCATTTTTTCATAAGGGGTTAGTATAGCAAAACTTTGGGAAATCTTTGTCGGGTCATAACTCAAAAACTAAGGGCTAAAACGTTCTGAAACCTATTTATTCGGATTCAGCATCCCCTAAAGCATAAGTATACAAGTTTTCAGCCCGATAGCCCAAACTTAAAGTTTTCGGTGAAAAATCCATTTTTTCATAAGGGGGTACCCTTTTAAAACTTTGGGAAATATTTGTCGGGCCATAACTCAAAAACTAAGGGCCAAAACGTACTGAAACCTATTTATTCGGATTCAGCATCCCTTAAAGCATAAGTATACAAGTTTTCAGCCCGATAGCTCAAACTTAAAGTTTTCGGTGAAGAATCCATTTTTTCATAAGGGGTTAGTATAGCAAAACTTTGGGAAATCTTTGTCGGGTCAGAACTCAAAAACTAAGGGTTAAAACGTTCTGATACCTATTTATTCGGATTCAGCATCCCCTAAAGCATAAGTATACAAGTTTTCAGCCCGATAGCTCAAACTTAAAGTTTTCGGTGAAAAATCCATTTTTTCATAAGGGGGTACCCTTTTAAAACTTTGGGAAATCTTTGTCGGGCCATAACTCAAAAACTAAGGGCCAAAACGTACTGAAACCTATTTATTCGGATTCAGCATCCCCTAAAGCATAAGTATACAAGTTTTCAGCCCGATAGCTCAAACTTAAAGTTTTCGGTGAAAAATCCATTTTTTCATAAGGGGGTACCCTTTTAAAACTTTGGGAAATCTTTGTCGGGCCATAACTCAAAAACTAAGGGCCAAAACGTACTGAAACCTATTTATTCGGATTCAGCATCCCTTAAAGCATAAGTATACAAGTTTTCAGCCCGATAGCTCAAACTTAAAGTTTTCGGTGAAAAATCCATTTTTTCATAAGGGGATACCCTTTTAAAACTTTGGGAAATCTTTGTCGGGCCATAACTCAAAAACTAAGGGCTAAAACGTTCTGAAACCTATTTATTCAGATTCAGCATCCCTTAAAGCATAAGTATACAAGTTTTCAGCCCGATAGCCCAAACTTAAAGTTTTCGGTGAAAAATCCATTTTTTCATAAGGGGGTACCCTTTTAAAACTTTGGGAAATCTTTGTCGGGCCATAACTCAAAAACTAAGGGCTTAAACGTTCTGAAACCTATTTATTCGGATTCAGCATCCCTTAAAGCATAAGTATACAAGTTTTCAGCCCGATAGCTCAAACTTAAAGGTTTCGGTGCAAATTCCATTTTTTCATAAGGGATTAGTATAGCAAAACTTTGGGAAATCTTTGTCGGGTCATAACTCAAAAACTAAGGGCTAAAACGTTCTGAAACCTATTTATTCGGATTCAGCATCCCCTAAAGCATAAGTATACAAGTTTTCAGCCCGATAGCCCAAACTTAAAGTTTTCGGTGAAAAATACATTTTTTCATAAGGGGGTACCCTTTTAAAACTTTGGGAAATCTTTGTCGGGCCATAACTCAAAAACTAAGGGCCAAAACGTACTGAAACCTATTTATTCGGATTCAGCATCCCCTAAAGCATAAGTATACAAGTTTTCAGCCCGATAGCTCAAACTTAAAGTTTTCGGTGAAAAATCCATTTTTTCATAAGGGGATACCCTTTTAAAACTTTGGGAAATCTTTGTCGGGCCATAACTCAAAAACTAAGGGCTAAAACGTTCTGAAACCTATTTATTCAGATTCAGCATCCCTTAAAGCATAAGTATACAAGTTTTCAGCCCGATAGCTCAAACTTAAAGTTTTCGGTGAAAAATCCATTTTTTCATAAGGGGATACCCTTTTAAAACTTTGGGAAATCTTTGTCGGGCCATAACTCAAAAACTAAGGGCCAAAACGTACTGAAACCTATTTATTCGGATTCAGCATCCCTTAAAGCATAAGTATACAAGTTTTCAGCCCGATAGCTCAAACTTAAAGGTTTCGGTGAAGAATCCATTTTTTCATAAGGGGTTAGTATAGCAAAACTTTGGGAAATCTTTGTCGGGTCAGAACTAAAAACTAAGGGTTTAAACGTTCTGAAACCTATTTATTCGGATTCAGCATCCCTTAAAGCATAAGTATACAAGTTTTCAGCCCGATAGCTCAAACTTAAAGGTTTCGGTGAAGAATCCATTTTTTCATAAGGGGTTAGTATAGCAAAACTTTGGGAAATCTTTGTCGGGTCATAACTCAAAAACTAAGGGCTAAAACGTTCTGAAACCTATTTATTCGGATTCAGCATCCCCTAAAGCATAAGTATACAAGTTTTCAGCCCGATAGCCCAAACTTAAAGTTTTCGGTGAAAAATCCATTTTTTCATAAGGGGGTACCCTTTTAAAACTTTGGGAAATATTTGTCGGGCCATAACTCAAAAACTAAGGGCCAAAACGTACTGAAACCTATTTATTCGGATTCAGCATCCCTTAAAGCATAAGTATACAAGTTTTCAGCCCGATAGCTCAAACTTAAAGGTTTCGGTGAAGAATCCATTTTTTCATAAGGGGTTAGTATAGCAAAACTTTGGGAAATCTTTGTCGGGTCAGAACTCAAAAACTAAGGGTTAAAACGTTCTGATACCTATTTATTCGGATTCAGCATCCCCTAAAGCATAAGTATACAAGTTTTCAGCCCGATAGCTCAAACTTAAAGTTTTCGGTGAAAAATCCATTTTTTCATAAGGGGGTACCCTTTTAAAACTTTGGGAAATCTTTGTCGGGCCATAACTCAAAAACTAAAGGCCAAAACGTTCTGAAACCTATTTATTCGGATTCAGCATCCCTTAAAGCATAAGTATACAAGTTTTCAGCCCGATAGCTCAAACTTAAAGGTTTCGGTGAAGAATCCATTTTTTCATAAGGGGTTAGTATAGCAAAACTTTGGGAAATCTTTGTCGGGTCAGAACTCAAAAACTAAGGGCTAAAACGTTCTGAAACCTATTTATTCGGATTCAGCATCCCCTAAAGCATAAGTATACAAGTTTTCAGCCCGATAGCCCAAACTTAAAGTTTTCGGTGAAAAATCCATTTTTTCATAAGGGGGTACCCTTTTAAAACTTTGGGAAATATTTGTCGGGCCATAACTCAAAAACTAAGGGCCAAAACGTACTGAAACCTATTTATTCGGATTCAGCATCCCTTAAAGCATAAGTATACAAGTTTTCAGCCCGATAGCTCAAACTTAAAGGTTTCGGTGAAGAATCCATTTTTTCATAAGGGGTTAGTATAGCAAAACTTTGGGAAATCTTTGTCGGGTCAGAACTCAAAAACTAAGGGTTAAAACGTTCTGATACCTATTTATTCGGATTCAGCATCCCCTAAAGCATAAGTATACAAGTTTTCAGCCCGATAGCTCAAACTTAAAGTTTTCGGTGAAAAATCCATTTTTTCATAAGGGGGTACCCTTTTAAAACTTTGGGAAATCTTTGTCGGGCCATAACTCAAAAACTAAGGGCCAAAACGTACTGAAACCTATTTATTCGGATTCAGCATCCCCTAAAGCATAAGTATACAAGTTTTCAGCCCGATAGCTCAAACTTAAAGTTTTCGGTGAAAAATCCATTTTTTCATAAGGGGGTACCCTTTTAAAACTTTGGGAAATCTTTGTCGGGCCATAACTCAAAAACTAAGGGCCAAAACGTACTGAAACCTATTTATTCGGATTCAGCATCCCTTAAAGCATAAGTATACAAGTTTTCAGCCCGATAGCTCAAACTTAAAGTTTTCGGTGAAAAATCCATTTTTTCATAAGGGGTTAGTATAGCAAAACTGTGGGAAATCTTTGTCGGACCATAACTCAAAAACTAAGGGCTAAAACGTTCTGAAACCTATTTATTCGGATTCAGCATCCCTTAAAGCATAAGTATACAAGTTTTCAGCCCGATAGCTCAAACTTAAAGGTTTCGTTGAAGAATCCATTTTTTCATAAGGGGTTAGTATAGCAAAACTGTGGGAAATCTTTGTCGGACCATAACTCAAAAACTAAGGGCTAAAACGTTCTGAAACCTATTTATTCGGATTCAGCATCCCTTAAAGCATAAGTATACAAGTTTTCAGCCCGATAGCTCAAACTTAAAGGTTTCGGTGAAAAATCCATTTTTTCATAAGGGGTTAGTATAGCAAAACTGTGGGAAATCTTTGTCGGACCATAACTCAAAAACTAAGGGTTAAAACGTTCTGAAACCTATTTATTCGGATTCAGCATCCCCTAAAGCATAAGTATACAAGTTTTCAGCCCGATAGCTCAAACTTAAAGTTTTCGGTGAAGAATCCATTTTTTCATAAGGGGTTAGTATAGCAAAACTTTGGGAAATCTTTGTCGGGTCAGAACTCAAAAACTAAGGGTTAAAACGTTCTGATACCTATTTATTCGGATTCAGCATCCCCTAAAGCATAAGTATACAAGTTTTCAGCCCGATAGCTCAAACTTAAAGTTTTCGGTGAAAAATCCATTTTTTCATAAGGGGTTAGTATAGCAAAACTTTGGGAAATCTTTGTCGGGCCATAACTCAAAAACTAAGGGCCAAAACGTACTGAAACCTATTTATTCGGATTCAGCATCCCCTAAAGCATAAGTATACAAGTTTTCAGCCCGATAGCTCAAACTTAAAGTTTTCGGTGAAAAATCCATTTTTTCATAAGGGGGTACCCTTTTAAAACTTTGGGAAATCTTTGTCGGGCCATAACTCAAAAACTAAGGGCCAAAACGTACTGAAACCTATTTATTCGGATTCAGCATCCCTTAAAGCATAAGTATACAAGTTTTCAGCCCGATAGCTCAAACTTAAAGTTTTCGGTGAAAAATCCATTTTTTCATAAGGGGATACCCTTTTAAAACTTTGGGAAATCTTTGTCGGGCCATAACTCAAAAACTAAGGGCTAAAACGTTCTGAAACCTATTTATTCAGATTCAGCATCCCTTAAAGCATAAGTATACAAGTTTTCAGCCCGATAGCTCAAACTTAAAGTTTTCGGTGAAAAATCCATTTTTTCATAAGGGGGTACCCTTTTAAAACTTTGGGAAATCTTTGTCGGGCCATAACTCAAAAACTAAGGGCCAAAACGTACTGAAACCTATTTATTCGGATTCAGCATCCCTTAAAGCATAAGTATACAAGTTTTCAGCCCGATAGCTCAAACTTAAAGTTTTCGGTGAAAAATCCATTTTTTCATAAGGGGTTAGTATAGCAAAACTGTGGGAAATCTTTGTCGGACCATAACTCAAAAACTAAGGGCTAAAACGTTCTGAAACCTATTTATTCGGATTCAGCATCCCTTAAAGCATAAGTATACAAGTTTTCAGCCCGATAGCTCAAACTTAAAGGTTTCGGTGAAGAATCCATTTTTTCATAAGGGGTTAGTATAGCAAAACTGTGGGAAATCTTTGTCGGACCATAACTCAAAAACTAAGGGCTAAAACGTTCTGAAACCTATTTATTCGGATTCAGCATCCCCTAAAGCATAAGTATACAAGTTTTCAGCCCGATAGCTCAAACTTAAAGTTTTCGGTGAAGAATCCATTTTTTCATAAGGGGTTAGTATAGCAAAACTTTGGGAAATCTTTGTCGTGTCAGAACTAAAAACTAAGGGTTTAAACGTTCTGAAACCTATTTATTCGGATTCAGCATCCCCTAAAGCATAAGTATACAAGTTTTCAGCCCGATAGCTCAAACTTAAAGTTTTCGGTGAAGAATCCATTTTTTCATAAGGGGTTAGTATAGCAAAACTTTGGGAAATCTTTGTCGGGTCAGAACTCAAAAACTAAGGGTTAAAACGTTCTGATACCTATTTATTCGGATTCAGCATCCCCTAAAGCATAAGTATACAAGTTTTCAGCCCGATAGCTCAAACTTAAAGTTTTCGGTGAAAAATCCATTTTTTCATAAGGGGGTACCCTTTTAAAACTTTGGGAAATCTTTGTCGGGCCATAACTCAAAAACTAAGGGCCAAAACGTACTGAAACCTATTTATTCGGATTCAGCATCCCTTAAAGCATAAGTATACAAGTTTTCAGCCCGATAGCTCAAACTTAAAGTTTTCGGTGAAAAATCCATTTTTTCATAAGGGGGTACCCTTTTAAAACTTTGGGAAATCTTTGTCGGGCCATAACTCAAAAACTAAGGGCTAAAACGTTCTGAAACCTATTTATTCAGATTCAGCATCCCTTAAAGCATAAGTATACAAGTTTTCAGCCCGATAGCTCAAACTTAAAGTTTTCGGTGAAAAATCCATTTTTTCATAAGGGGGTACCCTTTTAAAACTTTGGGAAATCTTTGTCGGGCCATAACTCAAAAACTAAGGGCCAAAACGTACTGAAACCTATTTATTCGGATTCAGCATCCCTTAAAGCATAAGTATACAAGTTTTCAGCCCGATAGCTCAAACTTAAAGGTTTCGGTGAAGAATCCATTTTTTCATAAGGGGTTAGTATAGCAAAACTTTGGGAAATCTTTGTCGGGTCAGAATTAAAAACTAAGGGTTTAAACGTTCTGAAACCTATTTATTCGGATTCAGCATCCCCTAAAGCATAAGTATACAAGTTTTCAGCCCGATAGCTCAAACTTAAAGTTTTCGGTGAAAAATCCATTTTTTCATAAGGGGGTACCCTTTTAAAACTTTGGGAAATCTTTGTCGGGCCATAACTCAAAAACTAAGGGCTAAAACGTTCTGAAACCTATTTATTCGGATTCAGCATCCCTTAAAGCATAAGTATACAAGTTTTCAGCCCGATAGCTCAAACTTAAAGTTTTCGGTGAAAAATCCATTTTTTCATAAGGGGTTAGTATAGCAAAACTGTGGGAAATCTTTGTCGGACCATAACTCAAAAACTAAGGGCTAAAACGTTCTGAAACCTATTTATTCGGATTCAGCATCCCTTAAAGCATAAGTATACAAGTTTTCAGCCCGATAGCTCAAACTTAAAGTTTTCGGTGAAAAATCCATTTTTTCATAAGGGGTTAGTATAGCAAAACTGTGGGAAATCTTTGTCGGGCAATAACTCAAAAACTAAGGGCTAAAACGTTCTGAAACCTATTTATTCGGATTCAGCATCCCTTAAAGCATAAGTATACAAGTTTTCAGCCCGATAGCTCAAACTTAAAGTTTTCGGTGAAAAATCCATTTTTTCATAAGGGGGTACCCTTTTAAAACTTTGGGAAATCTTTGTCGGGCCATAACTCAAAAACTAAAGGCCAAAACGTTCTGAAACCTATTTATTCGGATTCAGCATCCCTTAAAGCATAAGTATACAAGTTTTCAGCCCGATAGCTCAAACTTAAAGGTTTCGGTGAAAATTCCATTTTTTCATAAGGGGTTAGTATAGCAAAACTTTGGGAAATCTTTGTCGGGTCATAACTCAAAAACTAAGGGCTAAAACGTTCTGAAACCTATTTATTCGGATTCAGCATCCCTTAAAGCATAAGTATACAAGTTTTCAGCCCGATAGCTCAAACTTAAAGGTTTCGGTGAAAATTCCATTTTTTCATAAGGGGTTAGTATAGCAAAACTGTGGGAAATCTTTGTCGGGCAATAACTCAAAAACTAAGGGCTAAAACGTTCTGAAACCTATTTATTCGGATTCAGCATCCCTTAAAGCATAAGTATACAAGTTTTCAGCCCGATAGCTCAAACTTAAAGGTTTCGGTGAAGAATCCATTTTTTCATAAGGGGTTAGTATAGCAAAACTTTGGGAAATCTTTGTCGGGTCAGAACTAAAAACTAAGGGTTTAAACGTTCTGAAACCTATTTATTCGGATTCAGCATCCCCTAAAGCATAAGTATACAAGTTTTCAGCCCGATAGCTCAAACTTAAAGTTTTCGGTGAAGAATCCATTTTTTCATAAGGGGTTAGTATAGCAAAACTTTGGGAAATCTTTGTCGGGTCAGAACTCAAAAACTAAGGGTTAAAACGTTCTGATACCTATTTATTCGGATTCAGCACCCCTTAAAGCATAAGTATACAAGTTTTCAGCCCGATAGCTCAAACTTAAAGGTTTCGGTGAAGAATCCATTTTTTCATAAGGGGTTAGTATAGCAAAACTTTGGGAAATCTTTGTCGGGTCAGAACTAAAAACTAAGGGTTTAAACGTTCTGAAACCTATTTATTCGGATTCAGCATCCCCTAAAGCATAAGTATACAAGTTTTCAGCCCGATAGCTCAAACTTAAAGTTTTCGGTGAAGAATCCATTTTTTCATAAGGGGTTAGTATAGCAAAACTTTGGGAAATCTTTGTCGGGCCATAACTCAAAAACTAAGGGCCAAAACGTACTGAAACCTATTTATTCGGATTCAGCATCCCCTAAAGCATAAGTATACAAGTTTTCAGCCCGATAGCTCAACTTAAAGTTTTCGGTGAAAAATCCATTTTTTCATAAGGGGGTACCCTTTTAAAACTTTGGGAAATCTTTGTCGGGCCATAACTCAAAAACTAAGGGCCAAAACGTACTGAAACCTATTTATTCGGATTCAGCATCCCTTAAAGCATAAGTATACAAGTTTTCAGCCCGATAGCTCAAACTTAAAGTTTTCGGTGAAAAATCCATTTTTTCATAAGGGGGTACCCCTTTAAAACTTTGGGAAATCTTTGTCGGGCCATAACTCAAAAACTAAGGGCTAAAACGTTCTGAAACCTATTTATTCAGATTCAGCATCCCTTAAAGCATAAGTATACAAGTTTTCAGCCCGATAGCTCAAACTTAAAGTTTTCGGTGAAAAATCCATTTTTTCATAAGGGGGTACCCTTTTAAAACTTTGGGAAATCTTTGTCGGGCCATAACTCAAAAACTAAGGGCCAAAACGTACTGAAACCTATTTATTCGGATTCAGCATCCCTTAAAGCATAAGTATACAAGTTTTCAGCCCGATAGCTCAAACTTAAAGGTTTCGGTGAAGAATCCATTTTTTCATAAGGGGTTAGTATAGCAAAACTTTGGGAAATCTTTGTCGGGTCAGAATTAAAAACTAAGGGTTTAAACGTTCTGAAACCTATTTATTCGGATTCAGCATCCCTTAAAGCATAAGTATACAAGTTTTCAGCCCGATAGCTCAAACTTAAAGTTTTCGGTGAAAAATCCATTTTTTCATAAGGGGGTACCCTTTTAAAACTTTGGGAAATCTTTGTCGGGCCATAACTCAAAAACTAAGGGCTAAAACGTTCTGAAACCTATTTATTCGGATTCAGCATCCCTTAAAGCATAAGTATACAAGTTTTCAGCCCGATAGCCCAAACTTAAAGGTTTCGGTGAAAAATCCATTTTTTCATAAGGGGTTAGTATAGCAAAACTTTGGGAAATCTTTGTCGGACCATAACTCAAAAACTAAGGGCTAAAACGTTCTGAAACCCATTTATTCGGATTCAGCATCCCCTAAAGCATAAGTATACAAGTTTTCAGCCCGATAGCTCAAACTTAAAGTTTTCGGTGAAAAATCCATTTTTTCATAAGGGGTTAGTATAGCAAAACTGTGGGAAATCTTTGTCGGACCATAACTCAAAAACTAAGGGCTAAAACGTTCTGAAACCTATTTATTCGGATTCAGCATCCCTTAAAGCATAAGTATACAAGTTTTCAGCCCGATAGCTCAAACTTAAAGTTTTCGGTGAAAAATCCATTTTTTCATAAGGGGTTAGTATAGCAAAACTGTGGGAAATCTTTGTCGGGTCCTAACTAAAAAACTAAGGGCTAAAACGTTCTGAAACCTATTTATTCGGATTCAGCATCCCTTAAAGCATAAGTATACAAGTTTTCAGCCCGAAAGCTCAAACTTAAAGGTTTCGGTGAAAATTCCATTTTTTCATAAGGGGTTAGTATAGCAAAACTGTGGGAAATCTTTGTCGGACCATAACTCAAAAACTAAGGGCTAAAACGTTCTGAAACCTATTTATTCGGATTCAGCATCCCTTAAAGCATAAGTATACAAGTTTTCAGCCCGATAGCTCAAACTTAAAGGTTTCGGTGAAAATTCCATTTTTTCATAAGGGGTTAGTATAGCAAAACTTTGGGAAATCTTTGTCGGGTCATAACTCAAAAACTAAGGGCTAAAACGTTCTGAAACCTATTTATTGGGATTCAGCATCCCTTAAAGCATAAGTATACAAGTTTTCAGCCCGATAGCTCAAACTTAAAGGTTTCGGTGAAGAATCCATTTTTTCATAAGGGGTTAGTATAGCAAAACTGTGGGAAATCTTTGTCGGGCAATAACTCAAAAACTAAGGGCTAAAACGTTCTGAAACCTATTTATTCGGATTCAGCATCCCTTAAAGCATAAGTATACAAGTTTTCAGCCCGATAGCTCAAACTTAAAGTTTTCGGTGAAAAATCCATTTTTTCATAAGGGGGTACCCTTTTAAAACTTTGGGAAATCTTTGTCGGGCCATAACTCAAAAACTAAAGGCCAAAACGTTCTGAAACCTATTTATTCGGATTCAGCATCCCTTAAAGCATAAGTATACAAGTTTTCAGCCCGATAGCTCAAACTTAAAGGTTTCGGTGAAAATTCCATTTTTTCATAAGGGGTTAGTATAGCAAAACTTTGGGAAATCTTTGTCGGGTCATAACTCAAAAACTAAGGGCTAAAACGTTCTGAAACCTATTTATTCGGATTCAGCATCCCTTAAAGCATAAGTATACAAGTTTTCAGCCCGATAGCTCAAACTTAAAGGTTTCGGTGAAAATTCCATTTTTTCATAAGGGGTTAGTATAGCAAAACTTTGGGAAATCTTTGTCGGGTCAGAACTAAAAACTAAGGGTTTAAACGTTCTGAAACCTATTTATTCGGATTCAGCATCCCCTAAAGCATAAGTATACAAGTTTTCAGCCCGATAGCTCAAACTTAAAGTTTTCGGTGAAGAATCCATTTTTTCATAAGGGGTTAGTATAGCAAAACTTTGGGAAATCTTTGTCGGGTCAGAACTCAAAAACTAAGGGTTAAAACGTTCTGATACCTATTTATTCGGATTCAGCATCCCCTAAAGCATAAGTATACAAGTTTTCAGCCCGATAGCTCAAACTTAAAGTTTTCGGTGAAAAATCCATTTTTTCATAAGGGGTTAGTATAGCAAAACTGTGGGAAATCTTTGTCGGACCATAACTCAAAAACTAAGGGCTAAAACGTTCTGAAACCTATTTATTCGGATTCAGCATCCCTTAAAGCATAAGTATACAAGTTTTCAGCCCGATAGCTCAAACTTAAAGGTTTCGGTGAAGAATCCATTTTTTCATAAGGGGTTAGTATAGCAAAACTTTGGGAAATCTTTGTCGGGTCAGAACTAAAAACTAAGGGTTTAAACGTTCTGAAACCTATTTATTCGGATTCAGCATCCCCTAAAGCATAAGTATACAAGTTTTCAGCCCGATAGCTCAAACTTAAAGTTTTCGGTGAAGAATCCATTTTTTCATAAGGGGTTAGTATAGCAAAACTTTGGGAAATCTTTGTCGGGCCATAACTCAAAAACTAAGGGCCAAAACGTACTGAAACCTATTTATTCGGATTCAGCATCCCCTAAAGCATAAGTATACAAGTTTTCAGCCCGATAGCTCAAACTTAAAGTTTTCGGTGAAAAATCCATTTTTTCATAAGGGGGTACCCTTTTAAAACTTTGGGAAATCTTTGTCGGGCCATAACTCAAAAACTAAGGGCCAAAACGTACTGAAACCTATTTATTCGGATTCAGCATCCCTTAAAGCATAAGTATACAAGTTTTCAGCCCGATAGCTCAAACTTAAAGTTTTCGGTGAAAAATCCATTTTTTCATAAGGGGGTACCCTTTTAAAACTTTGGGAAATCTTTGTCGGGCCATAACTCAAAAACTAAGGGCTAAAACGTTCTGAAACCTATTTATTCAGATTCAGCATCCCTTAAAGCATAAGTATACAAGTTTTCAGCCCGATAGCTCAAACTTAAAGTTTTCGGTGAAAAATCCATTTTTTCATAAGGGGGTACCCTTTTAAAACTTTGGGAAATCTTTGTCGGGCCATAACTCAAAAACTAAGGGCCAAAACGTACTGAAACCTATTTATTCGGATTCAGCATCCCTTAAAGCATAAGTATACAAGTTTTCAGCCCGATAGCTCAAACTTAAAGGTTTCGGTGAAGAATCCATTTTTTCATAAGGGGTTAGTATAGCAAAACTTTGGGAAATCTTTGTCGGGTCAGAATTAAAAACTAAGGGTTTAAACGTTCTGAAACCTATTTATTCGGATTCAGCATCCCCTAAAGCATAAGTATACAAGTTTTCAGCCCGATAGCTCAAACTTAAAGTTTTCGGTGAAAAATCCATTTTTTCATAAGGGGGTACCCTTTTAAAACTTTGGGAAATCTTTGTCGGGCCATAACTCAAAAACTAAGGGCTAAAACGTTCTGAAACCTATTTATTCGGATTCAGCATCCCTTAAAGCATAAGTATACAAGTTTTCAGCCCGATAGCTCAAACTTAAAGTTTTCGGTGAAAAATCCATTTTTTCATAAGGGGTTAGTATAGCAAAACTGTGGGAAATCTTTGTCGGACCATAACTCAAAAACTAAGGGCTAAAACGTTCTGAAACCTATTTATTCGGATTCAGCATCCCTTAAAGCATAAGTATACAAGTTTTCAGCCCGATAGCTCAAACTTAAAGTTTTCGGTGAAAAATCCATTTTTTCATAAGGGGTTAGTATAGCAAAACTGTGGGAAATCTTTGTCGGGCAATAACTCAAAAACTAAGGGCTAAAACGTTCTGAAACCTATTTATTCGGATTTAGCATCCCTTAAAGCATAAGTATACAAGTTTTCAGCCCGATAGCTCAAACTTAAAGTTTTCGGTGAAAAATCCATTTTTTCATAAGGGGGTACCCTTTTAAAACTTTGGGAAATCTTTGTCGGGCCATAACTCAAAAACTAAAGGCCAAAACGTTCTGAAACCTATTTATTCGGATTCAGCATCCCTTAAAGCATAAGTATACAAGTTTTCAGCCCGATAGCTCAAACTTAAAGGTTTCGGTGAAAATTCCATTTTTTCATAAGGGGTTAGTATAGCAAAACTTTGGGAAATCTTTGTCGGGTCATAACTCAAAAACTAAGGGCTAAAACGTTCTGAAACCTATTTATTCGGATTCAGCATCCCTTAAAGCATAAGTATACAAGTTTTCAGCCCGATAGCTCAAACTTAAAGGTTTCGGTGAAAATTCCATTTTTTCATAAGGGGTTAGTATAGCAAAACTGTGGGAAATCTTTGTCGGACCATAACTCAAAAACTAAGGGCTAAAACGTTCTGAAACCTATTTATTCGGATTCAGCATCCCTTAAAGCATAAGTATACAAGTTTTCAGCCCGATAGCTCAAACTTAAAGTTTTCGGTGAAAAATCCATTTTTTCATAAGGGGGTACCCTTTTAAAACTTTGGGAAATCTTTGTCGGGCCATAACTCAAAAACTAAAGGCCAAAACGTTCTGAAACCTATTTATTCGGATTCAGCATCCCTTAAAGCATAAGTATACAAGTTTTCAGCCCGATAGCTCAAACTTAAAGGATTCGGTGAAAATTCCATTTTTTCATAAGGGGTTAGTATAGCAAAACTTTGGGAAATCTTTGTCGGGTCATAACTCAAAAACTAAGGGCTAAATCGTTCTGAAACCTATTTATTCGGATTCAGCATCCCTTAAAGCATAAGTATACAAGTTTTCAGCCCGATAGCTCAAACTTAAAGGTTTCGGTGAAGAATCCATTTTTTCATAAGGGGTTAGTATAGCAAAACTTTGGGAAATCTTTGTCGGGTCAGAATTAAAAACTAAGGGTTTAAACGTTCTGAAACCTATTTATTCGGATTCAGCATCCCCTAAAGCATAAGTATACAAGTTTTCAGCCCGATAGCTCAAACTTAAAGTTTTCGGTGAAAAATCCATTTTTTCATAAGGGGGTACCCTTTTAAAACTTTGGGAAATCTTTGTCGGGCCATAACTCAAAAACTAAAGGCCAAAACGTACTGAAACCTATTTATTCGGATTCAGCATCCCTTAAAGCATAGGTATACAAGTTTTCAGCCCGATAGCTCAAACTTAAAGGTTTCGGTGAAAAATCCATTTTTTCATCAGGGGTTAGTATAGCAAAACTTTGGGAAATCCTTGTCGGGTCATAACTCAAAAACTAAGGGCTAAAACGTTCTGAAACCTATTTATTCGGATTCAGCATCCCTTAAAGCATAAGTATACAAGTTTTCAGCCCGATAGCCCAAACTTAAAGGTTTCGGTGAAAAATCCATTTTTTCATCAGGGGTTAGTATAGCAAAACTTTGGGAAACCTTTGTCGGGCCATAACTCAAAAACTAAGTCCTGAAACGTTTTGAAACATATTTATTCGGATTCAGCATCCCTTAAAGCATAAGTATACAAATTTTCAGCCCGATAGCTCAAACTTAAAGGTTTCGGTGAAAAATCCATTTTTTCATCAGGGGTTAGTATAGCAAAACTGTGGGAAATCTTTGTCGGACCATAACTCAAAAACTAAGGGCTAAAACGTTCTGAAACCTATTTATTCGGATTCAGCATCCCTTAAAGCATAAGTATACAAGTTTTCAGCCCGATAGCTCAAACTTAAAGTTTTCGGTGAAAAATCCATTTTTTCATAAGGGGGTGCCCTTTTAAAACTTTTGGAAATCTTTGTCGGACCATAACTCAAAAACTAAGGGCTAAAACGTTCTGAAACCTATTTATTCGGATTCAGCATCCCTTAAAGCATAAGTATACAAGTTTTCAGCCCGATAGCTCAAACTTAAAGGTTTCGGTGAAAAATCCATTTTTTCATAAGGGGTTAGTATAGCAAAACTTTGGGAAATTTTTGTCGGGCCATAACTCAAAAACTAAGGGCTAAAACGTTCTGAAACCTATTTATTCGGATTCAGCATCCCCTAAAGCATAAGTATACAAGTTTTCAGCCCGATAGCTCAAACTTAAAGGTTTCGGTGAAAAATCCATTTTTTCATAAGGGGTTAGTATAGCAAAACTTTGGGAAATTTTTGTCGGGCCATAACTCAAAAACTAAGGGCTAAAACGTTCTGAAACCTATTTATTCGGATTCAGCATCCCTTAAAGCATAAGTATACAAGTTTTCAGCCCGATAGCTCAAACTTAAAGTTTTCGGTGAAAAATCCATTTTTTCATAAGGGGGTGCCCTTTTAAAACTTTTGGAAATCTTTGTCGGACCATAACTCAAAAACTAAGGGCTAAAACGTTCTGAAACCTATTTATTCGGATTCAGCATCCCTTAAAGCATAAGTATACAAGTTTTCAGCCCGATAGCCCAAACTTAAAGTTTTCGGTGAAAAATCCATTTTTTCATAAGGGGGTACCCTTTTAAAACTTTGGGAAATCTTTGTCGGGCCATAACTCAAAAACTAAGGGCTAAAACGTTCTGAAACCTATTTATTCGGATTCAGCATCCCTTAAAGCATAAGTATACAAGTTTTCAGCCCGATAGCTCAAACTTAAAGTTTTCGGTGAAAAATCCATTTTTTCATAAGGGGGTGCCCTTTTAAAACTTTTGGAAATCTTTGTCGGACCATAACTCAAAAACTAAGGGCTAAAACGTTCTGAAACCTATTTATTCGGATTCAGCATCCCTTAAAGCATAAGTATACAAGTTTTCAGCCCGATAGCTCAAACTTAAAGTTTTCGGTGAAAAATCCATTTTTTCATAAGGGGGTGCCCTTTTAAAACTTTTGGAAATCTTTGTCGGACCATAACTCAAAAACTAAGGGCTAAAACGTTCTGAAACCTATTTATTCGGATTCAGCATCCCTTAAAGCATAAGTATACAAGTTTTCAGCCCGATAGCTCAAACTTAAAGGTTTCGGTGAAAAATCCATTTTTTCATAAGGGGTTAGTATAGCAAAACTTTGGGAAATTTTTGTCGGGCCATAACTCAAAAACTAAGGGCTAAAACGTTCTGAAACCTATTTATTCGGATTCAGCATCCCCTAAAGCATAAGTATACAAGTTTTCAGCCCGATAGCTCAAACTTAAAGGTTTCGGTGAAAAATCCATTTTTTCATAAGGGGTTAGTATAGCAAAACTTTGGGAAATTTTTGTCGGGCCATAACTAAAAAACTAAGGGCTAAAACGTTCTGAAAACTATTTATTCGGATTCAGCATCCCTTAAAGCATAAGTATACAAGTTTTCAGCCCGATAGCTCAAACTTAAAGTTTTCGGTGAAAAATCCATTTTTTCATAAGGGGGTGCCCTTTTAAAACTTTTGGAAATCTTTGTCGGGCCATAACTCAAAAACTAAGGGCTAAAACGTTCTGGAACCTATTTATTCGGATTCAGCATCCCTTAAAGCATAAGTATACAAGTTTTCAGCCCGATAGCTCAAACTTAAAGGTTTCGGTGAAAATTCCATTTTTTCATAAGGGGTTAGTATAGCAAAACTTTGGGAAATCTTTGTCGGGTCATAACTCAAAAACTAAGGGCTAAAACGTTCTGAAACCTATTTATTCGGATTCAGCATCCCCTAAAGCATAAGTATACAAGTTGTCAGCCCGATAGCCCAAACTTAAAGTTTTCGGTGAAAAATCCATTTTTTCATAAGGGGGTACCCTTTTAAAACTTTGGGAAATCTTTGTCGGGCCATAACTCAAAAACTAAGGGCTAAAACGTTCTGAAACCTATTTATTCGGATTCAGCATCCCCTAAAGCATAAGTATACAAGTTGTCAGCCCGATAGCCCAAACTTAAAGGTTTCGGTGAAAAATCCATTTTTTCATCAGGGGTTAGTATAGCAAAACTTTGGGAAATCTTTGTCGGGCCATAACTCAAAAACTAAGTCCTGAAACGTTTTGAAACATATTTATTCGGATTCAGCATCCCTTAAAGCATAAGTATACAAATTTTCAGCCCGATAGCTCAAACTTAAAGGTTTCGGTGAAAAATCCATTTTTTCATCAGGGGTTAGTATAGCAAAACTTTGGGAAATCCTTGTCGGGTCATAACTCAAAAACTAAGGGCTAAAACGTTCTGAAACCTATTTATTCGGATTCAGCATCCCTTAAAGCATAAGTATACAAGTTTTCAGCCCGATAGCCCAAACTTAAAGTTTTCGATGAAAAATCCATTTTTTCATAAGGGGGTACCCTTTTAAAACTTTGGGAAATCTTTGTCGGGCCATAACTCAAAAACTAAGGGCTAAAACGTTCTGAAACCTATTTATTCGGATTCAGCATCCCCTAAAGCATAAGTATACAAGTTGTCAGCCCGATAGCCCAAACTTAAAGGTTTCGGTGAAAAATCCATTTTTTCATCAGGGGTTAGTATAGCAAAACTTTGGGAAATCTTTGTCGGGCCATAACTCAAAAACTAAGTCCTGAAACGTTTTGAAACATATTTATTCGGATTCAGCATCCCTTAAAGCATAAGTATACAAATTTTCAGCCCGATAGCTCAAACTTAAAGGTTTCGGTGAAAAATCCATTTTTTCATCAGGGGTTAGTATAGCAAAACTTTGGGAAATCCTTGTCGGGTCATAACTCAAAAACTAAGGGCTAAAACGTTCTGAAACATATTTATTCGGATTCAGCATCCCTTAAAGCATAAGTATACAAGTTTTCAGCCCGATAGCCCAAACTTAAAGTTTTCGGTGAAAAATCCATTTTTTCATAAGGGGGTACCCTTTTAAAACTTTGGGAAATCTTTGTCGGGCCATAACTCAAAAACTAAGGGCTAAAACGTTCTGAAACCTATTTATTCGGATTCAGCATCCCTTAAAGCATAAGTATACAAGTTTTCAGCCCGATAGCTCAAACTTAAAGGTTTCGGTGCAAATTCCATTTTTTCATAAGGGATTAGTATAGCAAAACTTTGGGAAATCTTTGTCGGGTCATAACTCAAAAACTAAGGGCTAAAACGTTCTGAAACCTATTTATTCGGGTTCAGCATCTCCTAAAGCATAAGTATACAAGTTTTCAGCCCGATAGCCCAAACTTAAAGTTTTCGGTGAAAAATCCATTTTTTCATAAGGGGGTACCCTTTTAAAACTTTGGGAAATCTTTGTCGGGCCATAACTCAAAAACTAAGGGCTAAAACGTTCTGAAACCTATTTATTCGGATTCAGCATCCCTTAAAGCATAAGTATACAAGTTTTCAGCCCGATAGCTCAAACTTAAAGGTTTCGGTGAAGAATCCATTTTTTCATAAGATAGCAAAACTTTGGGAAATCTTTGTCGGGTCAGAACTAAAAACTAAGGGTTTAAACGTTCTGAAACCTATTTATTCGGATTCAGCATCCCTTAAAGCATAAGTATACAAGTTTTCAGCCCGATAGCTCAAACTTAAAGGTTTCGGTGAAAAATCCATTTTTTCATAAGGGGTTAGTATAGCACAACTTTGGGAAATTTTTGTCGGGCCATAACTCAAAAACTAAGGGCTAAAACGTTCTGAAACCTATTTATTCGGATTCAGCATCCCTTAAAGCATAAGTATACAAGTTTTCAGCCCGATAGCTCAAACTTAAAGTTTTCGGTGAAAAATCCATTTTTTCATAAGGGGGTGCCCTTTTAAAACTTTTGGAAATCTTTGTCGGGCCATAACTCAAAAACTAAGGGCTAAAACGTCCTGGAACCTATTTATTCGGATTCAGCATCCCTTAAAGCATAAGTATACAAGTTTTCAGCCCGATAGCTCAAACTTAAAGGTTTCGGTGCAAATTCCATTTTTTCATAAGGGATTAGTATAGCAAAACTGTGGGAAATCTTTGTCGGGCAATAACTCAAAAACTAAGGGCTAAAACGTTCTGAAACCTATTTATTCGGATTCAGCATCCCTTAAAGCATAAGTATACAAGTTTTCAGCCCGATAGCTCAAACTTAAAGTTTTCGGTGAAAAATCCATTTTTTCATAAGGGGGTACCCTTTTAAAACTTTGGGAAATCTTTGTCGGGCCATAACTCAAAAACTAAAGGCCAAAACGTTCTGAAACCTATTTATTCGGATTCAGCATCCCTTAAAGCATAAGTATACAAGTTTTCAGCCCGATAGCTCAAACTTAAAGGTTTCGGTGAAAATTCCATTTTTTCATAAGGGGTTAGTATAGCAAAACTTTGGGAAATCTTTGTCGGGTCATAACTCAAAAACTAAGGGCTAAAACGTTCTGAAACCTATTTATTCGGATTCAGCATCCCCTAAAGCATAAGTATACAAGTTGTCAGCCCGATAGCCCAAACTTAAAGTTTTCGGTGAAAAATCCATTTTTTCATAAGGGGGTACCCTTTTAAAACTTTGGGAAATCTTTGTCGGGCCATAACTCAAAAACTAAGGGCCAAAACGTACTGAAACCTATTTATTCGGATTCAGCATCCCTTAAAGCATAAGTATACAAGTTTTCAGCCCGATAGCTCAAACTTAAAGGTTTCGGTGAAAAATCCATTTTTTCATCAGGGGTTAGTATAGCAAAACTTTGGGAAATCCTTGTCGGGTCATAACTCAAAAACTAAGGGCTAAAACGTTCTGAAACATATTTATTCGGATTCAGCATCCCTTAAAGCATAAGTATACAAGTTTTCAGCCCGATAGCCCAAACTTAAAGTTTTCGGTGAAAAATCCATTTTTTCATAAGGGGGTACCCTTTTAAAACTTTGGGAAATCTTTGTCGGGCCATAACTCAAAAACTAAGGGCTAAAACGTTCTGAAACCTATTTATTCGGATTCAGCATCCCTTAAAGCATAAGTATACAAGTTTTCAGCCCGATAGCTCAAACTTAAAGGTTTCGGTGAAGAATCCATTTTTTCATAAGGGGTTAGTATAGCAAAACTTTGGGAAATCTTTGTCGGGTCAGAACTAAAAACTAAGGGTTTAAACGTTCTGAAACCTATTTATTCGGATTCAGCATCCCCTAAAGCATAAGTATACAAGTTTTCAGCCCGATAGCTCAAACTTAAAGTTTTCGGTGAAGAATCCATTTTTTCATAAGGGGTTAGTATAGCAAAACTTTGGGAAATCTTTGTCGGGTCAGAACTCAAAAACTAAGGGTTAAAACGTTCTGATACCTATTTATTCGGATTCAGCATCCCCTAAAGCATAAGTATACAAGTTTTCAGCCCGATAGCTCAAACTTAAAGTTTTCGGTGAAAAATCCATTTTTTCATAAGGGGTTAGTATAGCAAAACTTTGGGAAATCTTTGTCGGGTCATAACTCAAAAACTAAAGGCTAAAACGTTCTGAAACCTATTTATTCGGATTCAGCATCCCCTAAAGCATAAGTATACAAGTTTTCAGCCCGATAGCCCAAACTTAAAGTTTTCGATGAAAAATCCATTTTTTCATAAGGGGGTACCCTTTTAAAACTTTGGGAAATCTTTGTCGGGCCATAACTCAAAAACTAAGGGCTAAAACGTTCTGAAACCTATTTATTCGGATTCAGCATCCCCTAAAGCATAAGTATACAAGTTGTCAGCCCGATAGCCCAAACTTAAAGGTTTCGGTGAAAAATCCATTTTTTCATCAGGGGTTAGTATAGCAAAACTTTGGGAAATCTTTGTCGGGCCATAACTCAAAAACTAAGTCCTGAAACGTTTTGAAACATATTTATTCGGATTCAGCATCCCTTAAAGCATAAGTATACAAATTTTCAGCCCGATAGCTCAAACTTAAAGGTTTCGGTGAAAAATCCATTTTTTCATCGGGGGTTAGTATAGCAAAACTTTGGGAAATCCTTGTCGGGTCATAACTCAAAAACTAAGGGCTAAAACGTTCTGAAACATATTTATTCGGATTCAGCATCCCTTAAAGCATAAGTATACAAGTTTTCAGCCCGATAGCCCAAACTTAAAGTTTTCGGTGAAAAATCCATTTTTTCATAAGGGGGTACCCTTTTAAAACTTTGGGAAATCTTTGTCGGGCCATAACTCAAAAACTAAGGGCTAAAACGTTCTGAAACCTATTTATTCGGATTCAGCATCCCTTAAAGCATAAGTATACAAGTTTTCAGCCCGATAGCTCAAACTTAAAGGTTTCGGTGCAAATTCCATTTTTTCATAAGGGATTAGTATAGCAAAACTTTGGGAAATCTTTGTCGGGTCATAACTCAAAAACTAAGGGCTAAAACGTTCTGAAACCTATTTATTCGGGTTCAGCATCTCCTAAAGCATAAGTATACAAGTTTTCAGCCCGATAGCCCAAACTTAAAGTTTTCGGTGAAAAATCCATTTTTTCATAAGGGGGTACCCTTTTAAAACTTTGGGAAATCTTTGTCGGGCCATAACTCAAAAACTAAGGGCTAAAACGTTCTGAAACCTATTTATTCGGATTCAGCATCCCTTAAAGCATAAGTATACAAGTTTTCAGCCCGATAGCTCAAACTTAAAGGTTTCGGTGAAGAATCCATTTTTTCATAAGGGGTTAGTATAGCAAAACTTTGGGAAATCTTTGTCGGGTCAGAACTAAAAACTAAGGGTTTAAACGTTCTGAAACCTATTTATTCGGATTCAGCATCCCTTAAAGCATAAGTATACAAGTTTTCAGCCCGATAGCTCAAACTTAAAGGTTTCGGTGAAAAATCCATTTTTTCATAAGGGGTTAGTATAGCAAAACTTTGGGAAATTTTTGTCGGGCCATAACTCAAAAACTAAGGGCTAAAACGTTCTGAAACCTATTTATTCGGATTCAGCATCCCTTAAAGCATAAGTATACAAGTTTTCAGCCCGATAGCTCAAACTTAAAGTTTTCGGTGAAAAATCCATTTTTTCATAAGGGGGTGCCCTTTTAAAACTTTTGGAAATCTTTGTCGGGCCATAACTCAAAAACTAAGGGCTAAAACGTTCTGGAACCTATTTATTCGGATTCAGCATCCCTTAAAGCATAAGTATACAAGTTTTCAGCCCGATAGCTCAAACTTAAAGGTTTCGGTGCAAATTCCATTTTTTCATAAGGGATTAGTATAGCAAAACTTTGGGAAATCTTTGTCGGGCCATAACTCAAAAACTAAGGGCCAAAACGTACTGAAACCTATTTATTCGGATTCAGCATCCCTTAAAGCATAAGTATACAAGTTTTCAGCCCGATAGCTCAAACTTAAAGGTTTCGGTGAAAAATCCATTTTTTCATCAGGGGTTAGTATAGCAAAACTTTGGGAAATCCTTGTCGGGTCATAACTCAAAAACTAAGGGCTAAAACGTTCTGAAACCTATTTATTCGGATTCAGCATCCCTTAAAGCATAAGTATACAAGTTTTCAGCCCGATAGCCCAAACTTAAAGTTTTCGATGAAAAATCCATTTTTTCATCAGGGGTTAGTATAGCAAAACTTTGGGAAATCCTTGTCGGGTCATAACTCAAAAACTAAGGGCTAAAACGTTCTGAAACATATTTATTCGGATTCAGCATCCCTTAAAGCATAAGTATACAAGTTTTCAGCCCGATAGCCCAAACTTAAAGTTTTCGGTGAAAAATCCATTTTTTCATAAGGGGGTACCCTTTTAAAACTTTGGGAAATCTTTGTCGGGCCATAACTCAAAAACTAAGGGCTAAAACGTTCTGAAACCTATTTATTCGGATTCAGCATCCCTTAAAGCATAAGTATACAAGTTTTCAGCCCGATAGCTCAAACTTAAAGGTTTCGGTGAAGAATCCATTTTTTCATAAGGGGTTAGTATAGCAAAACTTTGGGAAATCTTTGTCGGGTCAGAACTAAAAACTAAGGGTTTAAACGTTCTGAAACCTATTTATTCGGATTCAGCATCCCCTAAAGCATAAGTATACAAGTTTTCAGCCCGATAGCTCAAACTTAAAGTTTTCGGTGAAGAATCCATTTTTTCATAAGGGGTTAGTATAGCAAAACTTTGGGAAATCTTTGTCGGGTCATAACTCAAAAACTAAAGGCTAAAACGTTCTGAAACCTATTTATTCGGATTCAGCATCCCCTAAAGCATAAGTATACAAGTTTTCAGCCCGATAGCCCAAACTTAAAGTTTTCGGTGAAAAATCCATTTTTTCATAAGGGGGTACCCTTTTAAAACTTTGGGAAATCTTTGTCGGGTCATAACTCAAAAACTAAGTGCTAAAACGTTCTGAAACATATTTATTCGGATTCAGCATCCCTTAAAGCATAAGTATACAAATTTTCAGCCCGATAGCTCAAACTTAAAGGTTTCGGTGAAAAATCCATTTTTTCATAAGGGGGTAGCCTTTTAAAACTTTGGGAAATCTTTGTCGGGCCATAACTCAAAAACTAAGGGCCAAAACGTACTGAAACCTATTTATTCGGATTCAGCATCCCTTAAAGCATAAGTATAAAAGTTTTCAGCCCGATAGCTCAAACTTAAAGTTTTCGGTGAAAAATCCATTTTTTCATAATTTCATAAATTTCATAAAATCCATTTTAAAACTTTGGGAAATCTTTGTCGGACCATAACTCAAAAACTAAGGGCTAAAACGTTCTGAAACCTATTTATTCGGATTCAGCATCCCTTAAAGCATAAGTATACAAGTTTTCAGCCCGATAGCTCAAACTTAAAGTTTTCGGTGAAAAATCCATTTTTTCATAAGGGGGTACCCTTTTAAAACTTTGGGAAATCTTTGTCGGGCCATAACTCAAAAACTAAAGGCCAAAACGTTCTGAAACCTATTTATTCGGATTCAGCATCCCTTAAAGCATAAGTATACAAGTTTTCAGCCCGATAGCTCAAACTTAAAGGTTTCGGTGAAGAATCCATTTTTTCATAAGGGGTTAGTATAGCAAAACTTTGGGAAATCTTTGTCGGACCATAACTCAAAAACTAAGGGCTAAAACGTTCTGAAACCTATTTATTCGGATTCAGCATCCCCTAAAGCATAAGTATACAAGTTTTCAGCCCGATAGCCCAAACTTAAAGTTTTCGGTGAAAAATCCATTTTTTCATAAGGGATTAGTATAGCAAAACTTTGGGAAATCTTTGTCGGGCCATAACTCAAAAACTAAGGGCTAAAATGTTCTGAAAACTATTTATTCCGATTCAGCATCCCCTAAAGCATAAGTATACAAGTTTTCAGCCGGATAGCTCAAACTTAAAGGTTTCGGTAAAAAATCCATTTTTTCATAAGGTGGTGCCGTTTTAAAACTTTGGGAAATCTTTGTCGGGTCATAACTCAAAAACTAAGGGCTAAAACGTTCTGAAACCTATTTATTCGGATTCAGCATCCCCTAAAGCATAAGTATACAAGTTTTCAGCCCGATAGCCCAAACTTAAAGTTTTCGGTGAAAAATCCATTTTTTCATAAGGGGTTAGTATAGCAAAACTGTGGGAAATCTTTGTCGGGCAATAACTCAAAAACTAAGGGCTAAAACGTTCTGAAACCTATTTATTCGGATTCAGCATCCCTTAAAGCATAAGTATACAAGTTTTCAGCCCGATAGCTCAAACTTAAAGTTTTCGGTGAAAAATCCATTTTTTCATAAGGGGGTACCCTTTTAAAACTTTGGGAAATCTTTGTCGGGTCATAACTCAAAAACTAAGGGCTAAAACGTTCTGAAACCTATTTATTCGGATTCAGCATCCCCTAAAGCATAAGTATACAAGTTTTCAGCCCGATAGCCCAAACTTAAAGTTTTCGGTGAAAAATCCATTTTTTCATAAGGGATTAGTATAGCAAAACTTTGGGAAATCTTTGTCGGGCCATAACTCAAAAACTAAGGGCTAAAATGTTCTGAAAACTATTTATTCCGATTCAGCATCCCCTAAAGCATAAGTATACAAGTTTTCAGCCGGATAGCTCAAACTTAAAGGTTTCGGTAAAAAATCCATTTTTTCATAAGGTGGTGCCGTTTTAAAACTTTGGGAAATCTTTGTCGGGCCATAACTCAAAAACTAAGGCCTAAAACGTTTTGAAACCTATTTATTCGGATTCAGAATCCCTTAAAGCATAAGTATACAAGTTTTCAGCCCGATAGCTCAAACTTAAAGTTTTCGGTGAAAAATCCATTTTTTCATAAGGGGGTACCCTTTTAAAACTTTGGGAAATCTTTGTCGGGCCATAACTCAAAAACTAAGGCCTAAAACGTTTTGAAACCTATTTATTCGGATTCAGCATCCCTTAAAGCATAAGTATACAAGTTTTCAGCCGGATAGCTCAAACTTAAAGGTTTCGGTAAAAAATCCATTTTTTCATAAGGTGGTGCCGTTTTAAAACTTTGGGAAATCTTCGTCGGGCCAAAACTCAAAAATTAAGGACTAAAACGTTCTGAAACCTATTTATTCGGATTCAGCATCCCCTAAAGCATAAGTATACAAGTTTTCAGCCCGATAGCTCAAACTTAAAGTTTTCGGTGAAAAATCCTTTTTTTCATAAGGGGGTACCCTTTTAAAACTTTGGGAAATCTTTGTCGGGCCATAACTCAAAAACTAAGGGCTAAAACGTTCTGAAACCTATTTATTCGGATTCAGCATCCCTTAAAGCATAAGTATACAAGTTTTCAGCCCGATAGCTCAAACTTAAAGTTTTCGGTGAAAAATCCATTTTTTCATAAGGGGTTACCCTTAAAGCATAAGTATACAAGTTTTCAGCCCGATAGCTCAAACTTAAAGGTTTCGGTGTAGAATCCAGTTTTTCATAAGGGGGTACCTTTTTAAAACTTTAGGAAATCTTTGTCGGGCCATAACTCAAAAACTAAGGGCTAAAACGTTCTGAAACCTATTTATTCGGATTCAGCATCCCTTAAAGCATAAGTATACAAGTTTTCAGCCCGATAGCTCAAACTTAAAGTTTTCGGTGAAAAATCCATTTTTTCATAAGGGGTTAGTATAGCAAAACTTTGGGAAATCTTCGTCGGGCCATAACTCAAAAACTAAGGGCTAAAACGTTCTGAAACCTATTTATTCGGATTTAGCGTCCCTTAAAGCATAAGTATACAAGTTGTCAGCCCGATAGCTCAAACTTAAAGTTTTCGGTGAAAAATCCATTTTTTCATAAGGGGTTAGTATAGCAAAACTTTGGGAAATCTTTGTCGGGCCATAACTCAAAAACTAAGGGCTAAAACGTTCTGAAAACTATTTATTCGGATTCAGCATCCCCTAAAGCATAAGTATACAAGTTTTCAGCCCGATAGCCCAAACTTAAAGTTTTCGGTGAAAAATCCATTTTTTCATAAGGGGGTACCCTTTTAAAACTTTGGGAATTCTTTGTCGGGCCATATCTAAAAAACTAAGGGCTAAAACGTTCTGAAACCTATTTATTCGGATTTAGCGTCCCTTAAAGCATAAGTATACAAGTTGTCAGCCCGATAGCTCAAACTTAAAGTTTTCGGTGAAAAATCCATTTTTTCATAAGGGGTTAGTATAGCAAAACTTTGGGAAATCTTTGTCGGGCCATAACTCAAAAACTAAGGGCTAAAACGTTCTGAAAACTATTTATTCGGATTCAGCATCCCCTAAAGCATAAGTATACAAGTTTTCAGCCCGATAGCTCAAACTTTAAGGTTTCAGTGAAAAATCCATTTTTTCATAAGGGGGTACCCTTGTAAAACTTTGGGAAATCTTTGTCGGGCCATAACTCAAAAACTAAGGACTAAAACTTTCTGAAACCTATAGGTTTATATTTGATTTTCCCAAGTTCATATCCATTAAACACATAAGGGTTAACGTGGGGAGGAAGTGGTTAATATAAAAATGTAGCCAAATGGAATCCAGTGGGGGTCCACTAACATCATATTAGTGATAACTCCACTGGTTTCGAAGATATTGGCTGGATAGCGTTAGCTGGGACACACTGTATATATAACATAATAGAGTACGGCATATTTTCATTCTATTCTAATACATAACATATACATTATAATATCTATATAATGTCAACACCCCTCCTCAATTGTGCAAGCCAAATCCAATCCTTAATTTTTCGAACCTTTGCTTGCACAATTGGGTCGTCATTAAGTCTGCCAACATATGCTCAGTAGGACAATACACCCAGGTAATGCGCTAAACGCATCTATGTGATGTTTTATAAAATACACTCTGGTATCAATATGCTTTGTCCTATTGGACATTTTTTCGCCCGAAATCATTTTTAAGCCTGTTTGATTATCTTCGTATATTGTTGTTGGTGAATCGATAATGTTAGCTATTGATGCATATCTTGCAGAATATTTCTTATCCAAATTGCTTCCTGACATGCTTCACTAAGTGCAATAAATTCTGCTTCAGTTGAGGAAAGTGCTACGCATCTTTGTTTACGACACATCCAACTTACGACACTATTGTGAAGAATGAACACAGAAAACACAGAAGTTCTACAGTGATGGGATAATGTCTTTACCAGAAAAATGGCAAAGGGTGATCGATCAAAACGGCGCATATTTGGTTTAATAAAGTTCATTTGAAATATATAAAAAAATCGTTTGAATTTTGTAAAAAAAAATTATCAATACTTTTTAGACAACCTAATATCATCAACATATATTAATATAAAACACCAACCGTCTTTGTTCCATTTACTATATAAACATGGATCTGTCTTACTCCGAATAAATTCATAATTAATTAATATATCATTAATTTCATTATTCCAAATACGAGCTGCCTGTTTTAATCCATATACATTCTGTCAAATAAGTACCCGGAAATTCTCATTTTAAATTTTCCCGCTGACAATATTTCAAACATTTTTTTTTCTCAGGTTGGCACAACTATAAGCAACTATTCTGTCAATTGTTATTGCTGTGTGTCATTTAGTTTGTTTACGGCGTCGTTAGGAACAAGTCAACCTTTTGTGTGCGTTGCGAATTGGTTTTGATGTCTTCAATGCTCTCAAAACGGGTTCCACGAAGTGGTAATTTGAGTTTCGGAAACAGGAAAAAGTCACACGGGGCAGTTATGATGCGACAGATGAACGTTGGATCGGAATTTACGCGTTCAAGCATGTCTTCAGCCACCTAACTGCGATTCACTTTTTGAAGAAAATTCAGATCTTTTGGCACCAATCGCGCTGCGACTTTCCGCATACCCAAAACATCAGCCAAAATATGACGAGCGGTCTCATGAGACATGTTCATTTCTTGGGCTATCTCTCGCAAACTATAATGACGATTTTCGAGCACCATTTCCTTTATTTTGTCGACGTTTTCTTCAGTTGAAGAAGTCGAAGGCCGTCCTGAACGTGGCAAATCGTTCACTTCTTCTCGCCCCTCTTTGAACGATTTATACCAATCGTAAACTTGAGTTTTCGACGTGGTTGAATCACCAAATGTTTTTTTCAACATTTCCAACGTTTTGGCACAAGAAATTTCGTTTGAAACACAAAATTTCACACAAACTCTTTGTTCGATATTTGTATCCATAGTGAAAATCGCAACGCACACAAAAGGTTGACTTGTTCCTAACGACGCCGTAAACAAACTAAATGACACACAGCAATAACAATTGACAGAATAGTTGCTGACAGTTGTGCCAACCTGGGAAAAAAAATGTTTGAAATATTCTCAGCGGGAAAATTTGAAATGAGAATTTCCGGGTACTTATTTGACATAATGTATACTTCTTTGTAATCTGCATACCAGTTCACACTTACCCTCTTCTTCGAACCCAGGTTCATATAAATTGTTTCATTCAATTTACCATTTAGGAAAGCCGTTTTTGCATCTAAATGTTGTATATTTAATTTTTCTTTTGGTGCTATTGCAAATAAGATTCGAATCATTGTTTGTCTAACAACGGGTGCAAATATCTGATCATAATCCACACAGAATTTCTGTGAAAAACCCTGTGCAACTAATCTCGCATTATAACGACAGGTTTTGCCTTTTTTATCAATTTTTGCCTTATATACCCATTTACTACCAACCACTGTTTGATTCTTAGGTGGTTCGCATAATACCCATGTGCTGTTTTTCTTTAATGATGATACCTTATCTTGCATTGCGCTTATCCATTCCGCTGATTGCTCACTTTTGAGGACTTGTAATAAAGTCTTCGGTTCTGTTATCATATTTAATCTATAACGAATTGGTGGCACACCCTTATTACTTCTTTGTGATCGCTTTGGCATTTCAATAATACTATCATCTGCATCTTCTTCCATAGATTCAAACGTTGTATTGGAATCGTTTAATGAATCCTCTAATGGCTTTAACGTTTCATCCAAGTTCGTATTCGATTCATCAATGATACGGTATGCTATTGAATCTATAATAATTTCATTACTATATGTAATTGTTTGTCAATAAACCTTAGTCCATTCCGACTAATGTATAACTTTTTGCCCTCAGCATCATAACAACGATAACCCTTTGATTCCTCGTCATAGCCCACTAATATCTTTGAAATAATTAACAGGTTATTTGTTTTATACTTATTAATAATATTTAATTATTAATGTATTAACACTTTGAATATTTAATTACAACTAAAAATACAAATCATATATAACAACATAATTACCAATAAAATATTTAATATAATATATATCCATAAAAACCATAACATAACATACCATAACATATACCATAACATATACCATATAATAAAATGATGTTACTTATATAAATTACAATTAACACCACCTCTTAATTTTATAAGTAACAAAAAATAATAATTAAACCAAATTTAAATTTTTACGGTGAACTATATATGCATTTTTTCCCAATGCCTTTGTCATTATAACGGCCACTTGATCAGCTGATGGTATATATAGTAATTTAATTTCTTTATTAGAAATCGCCTCTCTAATAAAATTATATTTTACATCTATATGCTTCATTCTTTTGTGTTCTCTAGGCTCCTCAGCAACCTTGATGCATGATTGATTGTCTTCAAACATTTTAGTTGACGATAAACCCTGAATACCTAGTTCATTCAATAATGATGGCAGCCATTTAGCTTCACAAATGCCTTCAGCCAAGGAAATATCTTCAGCTTCTGTTGATGATAAACTAACTGATACTTGCTTTCTGGTTGACCAGCTGACAGTATTACCAAATACCTTAAACACATACCCGGATATTGATTTTCTGTCGTTTTTATCGCCTGCCCAATCAGCATATCCGCATATCCAATTAGTGGTTCAGCATTTAAGTGTCTCTCGAACAACAATTTTAAATTCATAGTTGATTGAATGTATCTCAAAACACGTTTAGCACTATTAAAATGTTCGTTCTTAAAACAACTTTGAAATCTCCCCAAATAATTTATTGCGGCACTTAAATCTGGTCTTACGGTAAAAGAAATATACATTAAGCAACCAATTAATTCTCTATATGGTACATTATCACAACATGTACCTTGAAGTTTTAACAAATCTAAATTTATTTCCATAGGTGTATCAATTCCTTTACAATTATCCATATTAAATTTATTTAAAATACACTTTAAATATCGTGTTTGACTTAAAACAATTGACCTACTTATCTTATCCTGTTGAATATTTATACCAAGAAATGAAACAGCTTCACCAATATCTGTCATTTCAAATTCCTTTGATAGCGACTGCTTTATCAAAGATATTTCATTTAAATCATTGGAAACTATAAGTAAATCATCAACATAAATTAATATATAACATATAATATTAGACCCATTCATTACATATAAACATTGATCGGACTGACACCGAATAAAACCAATTTTTATAATAAAATTATGGAATCTTTCATTCCACATTCTGGAAGCCTGCTTCAATCCATAAATTGATTTTTGTAATTTACAAACTTTGCTCGGATCCTTATTAAAACCTTCTGGCTGTTCCATATAAATTTCTTCTTTTATAAATATCCATTCAAGAATGCACATTTTACGTCCATTTGATGTATATGAAAACCAAAATGCACAGCAATGGACAAAAGAATACGAAAACTTTTTAATTTTGCAGTGGGTGAATACGTCTCTTCATAATCTTCACCCATTTGCTGCAAGAATCCACGAGCCACCAATCTTACTTTATATCTTTCAATTTCACCATTTGCTTTATGCTTTATTTTAAATAACCACTTGCATGAAATTACCCTTTTATTACTTGGTTATTCGCATAAAGCCCACGTTTCAATTTTCATTAAGGAACCATAATCTTCTTCAATAGCCCTATGCCACTTAATCTCAATACCACGTCTATCATCCCCAACTATGGTTTCATCATTAGCATCCTCGAATTGATCACCACTAGTAATATTCAAGTCCATATGTGTATCTTTTTGTGTTTCTATATTTTCAGTATCATTCGCCACTTTAATAATTACCTGGTTATTGTGATGAACTACCGATTCTTCGTTAAACACAACATTGCGACCAATTACCAATTTTTGATGCATCAAATCCCCAAATAAACGATATGATTCATGCGAGGCAGCATATCCTAAAAATATACATTTTATGGATTTCACATCCAACTTTGATCTTTTTTCTTTTGGTATATAATTATAACAATCTGAACCAAATACTTTAACATGTGTTAAATCTGGTTTATACCCAAACCAAATTTCAGCTGTCGTTTTTGTTATAAACTGTTCACCATACGCGCTGGTGGGTGAGCGATTTTTAATGTAGTTTGCCACTAAAACTGCTTCATTCGTTTACTTAATTTCGTTTACTTAACCGACTTGCCGTTAACATTGACAACGCCTTTTCCTGCAAAGTGCGATTCAATCTTTCCGAAACACCGTTCATTTCTGGGTTATAAGGCACTGTATTTCTTATTTGAATTCCTCTATTTTTGCAATACATATCAAACACTGTGGTTCGACCGATTGTCCCCTGTGGCGGTTCTGAAACGTGTTACATGATACAGAGGTTAACGAACGGCGTCTTATTGGTGTGGGTTCGAAAAGTCAATACTGCGTCTTATCTTTGGAGACCGAAAAAAAAAAAGAGGACGATACCTGCACGTTGAACTGTATAAAATGTATGGCGAACCCGGCATTGATCGTTTTATCAAGATTAGTCGGTTTGGTCATGTGGTGATCCGACGGTGATGGACAACAATCGTATATCGTCATAAATGTTGGACATCAAACCATAGGTGAATCAAAGAGTTTTACGGAAGACTGTGGCGCGGTAGGTGGAAAGATGAACTTCGGAACTTCGAGATCTTCGAGAGTTTTCGAATCGTAAAGGACGTTGGTGGTGAATTGGTAATAATAAGTTTTAGGGGTAGTATTAATTTAATAATTGAATTTGCTCAATATTTAAATCATTTTGTTGATTTTCATATCAAATACTTGAATTTTTTATTTACAAATACAAAAATACAGTTTTTTTTTTTTTTGTTAATTACATATAAAATTATAAAATGAAATTTGCTCCTTAATAGTTTTGTTTTTTGATAATTTATTCTTCTTCTTATTCTTAATCATAAAATAAAACTGTTTTATTGTTAAAAAAAAAAACATTCAGCGGCATATTTTTTGTCAATTTGTATTGTATTGTGTGTGTGTGTGTTTGTTAGTGGGGGCGGCCGTTATATTATTAATTTTTAATAACAAATACTGAGTATTAACAAATACTGAGTGTGCGCATGTTTGTTTGTTGTGAGATTTTTTTTTTTGGTTACAACGGAAACAAATAAATGATGTATGCATGCGTGAACATGCGCAGTATATCGAATTGTATATCAGTTATCAAGCCGCCCGCCGGTCCTGGTTTGGAATTTTTGTGATTGTACGATGGACGGAGGATAATGTACCATCATCAGCCGGTATGGTCAATATGGCGCTGAACGTGTTATAAATTTGTGTGTTTGTGTACTTATTTAATTATTATTACATTGGTTCTTGCGTAAAAAATACATGCTGTAAACATTCCAATGCTGAAGGTCGATATTCTGGTGCAAAATTTAACATTCCCTATGAAATTGAATACAAATACTAATTAATAATTTAATAAAAAAAAAAAAGGCAAAATGAATCATCAATCAATTATCCTCATCCCCATACAAGTTTAACATTATTAGAATCTAGAGCGGTAGTGTGTTGGTTTGGATACGGATCAATAGGGTAGGCACTGATTGCTCGTTGCAGAAGAGACGAAAAAGTTGAAACTTGGCGTGGTCAGAAATGGTTGGTTCGATGACGAATGTAAAACGGCTCATGAAGAAACACGAACTACACGAGCTACACGAACTGCCCAATGGATGACACGAGAAACACGAGCTACACGAACTGCCCAATGGATGACTACCGAACCAAAACCAATTCAATTGAACGCAAATTATTCTGGAACAAAAAAATGAGCAGGATATGACAGTAAAAATTTGTACAAGAGAATAAGATCTGTAACTAGCGGATTTATTTAACAACCGCCATATTTTGTAAGGATGCCAGCGGCGAAATTTTAATGGATGAAGAAAGGGCCATCGCGAGATTAGCTGAGTATTTTAAAGATCTCTACTTACAGCAAGCAACCCAAGAGGTGGTAGAAATGAAGAAAACGAGTTTCCGTACCAAACAGCACAACCGCTAATTTGGGAACCAACATATGGGGCAACCAAAGAAACCATACTGAAGCTCAATGGAATGGAAAGGCGGCTGTATCTGACGGCGTACCTGGTGAACTCTTAAAATGTGGTGGGGATGTATTGTGTAATGCAATATACACGAGCTAATTGTGCATGTTTGGAACTATGAGGTTAAACCACAGGAGTGAAAGCTTGTTGTAATTGTGCCAATATACAAGAAGGGAGACAGGATGGAGTGTTCCAACTATCGGGTAATATCTTTGCTGAATGTAACATATGAAGTACTAGCTTATGCGTTGAACAAGCGCATTTTACCATATGCTGAGTGAATGGAACCAATGTGGATTCCGTAATGATCGCTCACCAACTTACGTCGTCATACGACAGATACTGGAAAATTATAGTGAGTTCAACGTAGAAACACAATACCGATGACATTGACGTAGTGCGTAGAAGTATGGGTGCCGTTAAAGAAGCGTTCTTATTGTTGGAACGTGAAGCTTTGGAAATGGGGTTAAGGGTAAACGAGGAGAAAATCAAGTACTGATGATCGCACCAACGAACCGTAGATTTATGGCACAACATCAAAGCGTATCAATTGGCCAGAACAAATGCCAGAAACGGCGGACAGGTTTAGAAACAAGGCCTTTTACGGTTTTGCGAAAGATTTTTTCGAGTAAAATACATAAATTAAGGTTATATCAAATACTGCGTTGTTCGACCAATTATCACCTACGGCGGTTCAGAAACGTGGTACGTGACACAGGCTAACGCGAAAGACGTCAAAAAGAAAATACTACGCCTCATCTTTGGACCGACAAAGGAAAGGGGACAATGGCGTAGGCAATACGACCATGAACTATATAAATTGTATGGCGAACCCGACATTGTTCGATTTATCAAGATTGGTCGCTTAAGGTGGTTTGGTCATGTTGTGGTACGTATGGATGACGATCGTATACCGTTAAAAATGCTGGACAGCAAGCCAGGCGGATCACGGAGTGTTCGAAAACCGCGGGGTAGGTGGAAAGATCAAGTCGAAGCGGACCTTCGGGCTCTAGGCGTATCCGGCTGGCGGACGTTGGCGGTAAATAGACCCGGTTGGAGAACGCTGTTTATGATGGACGCCAAACCAATTACAGGAATAATAATGGAATGACCATTAGTGGGAGGAAGTGTGTCGCCGGGGTAATTAAATGGAAATGGAGAGATCGAGTGAAAATTTGGTGAGGGAATACAATGGGAAGAGGACGTAAGGCGAGATCAGTGGGAGACAGGAGTTGTGTAGGCAGTACGAGTGGTTGGTGATGTGCGACTACACCGGCGCAACGGCAAATTAACCATGCCAAACTAAATTGGATTATGCGTAAAATAAATATATAAATGGATAAAAAAAATTAAATCGTGATTACAACCAGATTTAAAAAAAAGGGGGTGAAAGAGCAGTTGCAGGTTTCGGTAAGCAGGTAAAAGTGAAAGCCATACAGGATCAGAAAACATTTTCCAGGGATAACAAAAACAAACTGTTTTCCAAATATATTTTTCATGAAATCTTCACACGCACATAAAAAAATTTCAATTGTCAATGTTTAGAAATCAGAACAAGATATCTGTAAATTTCAAGCAAAATATCTTCAATATTCTCTTCAAAACATATACACACGAGAGAAATCAAAATCAAAAACATTGGAAAATGCTTTGAAACATTTGGCAAGGTGGGGGGGGGGGGGGGGTGTAAAAGGGGACAATCCGTTGACATACGCCCCCCTATCTTTGAACTTACCCGAAGCTAACACGCATAAAACAAAAAGATTATGTTCGTAATCTTTCGAGTACAATTTCCAGAAAAAAAAGTGTACAAAAAAAAGCCGCACGGCGAGTAACGGTGAAACTACTTTTTGGTGGAAATTTTGTCTGTAAATTTTGTTTTCTATTCGGAGCTTTCACGCCCTATAGTTGGAAAAATCTATCCTTCTTTAGTCTACCCCGCCCCCTTTGCAAATTCCAATGCATTTCAAATGAATAACAAACAAAAATAATCTTACGGCAAAACAGACAGCAACAGACGGGAAATGGTTGGAAAAATACAAAATAAAATATTTTATAACAAAAAAAAAAAACACAGAACAAACATTTTCAAACTTACAAATAATAAATCATTTGCTGATTCTGTTAATTGTTCACACAAATCTTTTGGTTCTGTTCGTATTGTTGGATTAAAATGATCTAATGATACTGATAAATTTGCTGGCCATTGAGCCGGTGTTGGGCGTCCAGTTAACCTGTTTGAAACAAAAAAAAAAAACATACAAAAAAATATATTTAAAATAATCCTACAAATATTTATGTTTTGTTATCTATTAATTATAACTTACTTAAAAATACGATTCAATTGGTGTACTTCAGTTTCAGCTTGAAATAATGGTTTTTTTGCATACATTTCGGCAATTATACAGGCAGCACTCCAAATATCGACACTGCTATTGTACGGTTGTGCTAATAGCACTTCGGGTGCACGATACCATAAGGTAACGACGACCGTTGTCAATCGCATAGAAAAATCATAAGTTTTGGCCAGCCCAAAATCGGCTAATTTTAAATCGCCACTGGCCGATACCAATAAATTTTGTGGTTTCAAATCACGATGAATGATTCGATGTGAATGTAAAAAATCAATTCCAGTTAAAAGTTCTCGAGAAAATTTCTGTATTGTGCGAATAAAAAAACAAAAAAAAAAAAAAATGAAATCAAATTAATATTATTTTGAAATGTAATAAATACTACTTTAACCACTTTAATTATATCGGACACCTGCTATTTTATGCTCATATGCTCGATTTTGAGATGCCAAAAAAGGACTTTAAAAAACAATTTTTTAATCTTTCTAATGTTATTTCATAAAATGATGGTTTTAGTTAAAGCAATTGCGCAGACAGACAGAATCGACTATTAAATTATATTCAAACGGCAAATATATTGGGACCTTGCATTAAAAATGTCACAACGCAGCACACAACGCTAGTTACGCCAACCGTTATCTAAATCGACATGTGCATCGGAGCACACCGCGGCCATATTCTTTTTTTTGTCTGTTATTACTCTATAAATTTCAGTATATGTCATTTCATTGAATTGTAAACAACAAAGCTTTTTTTTGCTTCGAATATGTCACATGCCTGAAACGGTTGTTTTGCGGGGAAGTTCTTGAATAACTTTCTTTAATTTGAAGAAAACCGTTGCTGAAAGTTATCGTTTGTTGGTTGAAGCTTACGGTGAACATGCGCCAACTCAAAAAACTTGTGAACGGGGGGTTTGCACGCTTCAGAAGTGTTGATTTTGAAGTGGAAGACAAAGAACGACCAGGTCAGCTAAAAAAAATTTGAAGACGAAGAATTGCAGGCATTGTTGGATGAAAATTCGTGTCGAACGCAACATGAACTTGCATTAGAGTTGATTGTAGAAGCCTTTAGACCATTTCTAGACGTTTGCATTCAATGGGAAAGATCAGAAAGCTAGGAAAATGGGTCCCACATCAACTGAATGAAAATTAACTCAAAGTACGAATCGATGCATGCCATAAGCATTTTGCCGAGCACAAAAAACATGGTTTTTTGAGTCGAATTGTCACTGGCGATGAAAAGTGGGTGTATTACGACAACCCTAAACGTAAAGCATCATATGGTGATCCCGGCCAACCATCAATTTCACAATCAAAACGCGATATTTATTGCCAGAAGCTTATGCTGTGCATTTTGTGGGATCAGAGGGGCGTCGTGTATTATGAGCTGTTTAAACCGAATGAAACGGTTACATCTGATCGTTACCGATGACATCTGGGCGAATTGGCAAAGAAATTTAACGAAAAACGGCCATTGATAGCTCGAAAACACAACAAAGTTTTAATGCACGATGACAATGCCAGACCACATCGTGCAAATACCGTTAAGGAAAAAATAAAGAGGCTCGTTTGGGATCATCTTGATCACCCCCCGTACTCTCCAGACTTGCTCCTTCTGATTACCATTTTTTCAGATCAATGCAGGTCAGCCTGACAGTTGTGCGTTTTCGAAATGCTGAAGAAGTGTGAAAATGCGGGTCGATGAATGGATTGGGACAAAAGATGAGGAGTTCTGCAAACGAGGAATCAACAAACTTCTTAAAAGATGGGAGGAAGTTATAGCTAACGATGGGCAATATATTGGTTAATGTACTCAATCATTTTGTTATATAAATAAATGTCATTTTCAAGCCAAAAATTCGACATTATTAATGTCAGGTCCCAATACATTTCAATAAGATGTTGCTCTACCACAAACTGCTAAAGCAACTAAGAACTGGTTGGAAGCTAAAGAAATGTGTTTAGAAATGGACATTTTCAGGTACTGATTTAAGTACAATAGAATCATTGTGGTCATTAATAAAACAAAGTTCCAAAAATCCATCCGAACGTTATAATTGAAGGATTGAAGAGTTCCAAGGAAAAATCATTGAAAGGATGAGGAATACAAATACATCGGATTAATGTAAAAATTTAGTAAATATCACGTCTAAGAGAATGGTGGAGGCTATCATAAAGAAGGCGTTACAAAGGAGATTAGTGGCGTATAATATAAAAATGTCCGATATTATAATGGTCAAAAGTTTTTTTTTTTGTTAAATTGATTCATTTTGAAATAAATTCTATAACTAATTGAATTTAAAAGTTTTTTTTACTGTTCTGTGTGCGCAATTGCTTTAACTGAAATGAAATACATATGAAATAAAATTAGGATTCAAAAATTATAGTTTAAAGTCCTTTCTCGGCATATTTCAAAATCGAGCATACGAATAAAATAGCAGGTGTCCGATATATTAGTGATTAAAGTAGTATTGAAAAAAAAAATAAAAACCCTGCGCGCTGCAAACGCGCCGAAACAGGAAGCCAATTTGACTAATTGCACTGAAGCTAATTGGGCTGAAGCAGTTTAGGAAAAGGAAAGGAAAAGGAAAATTTTTGGAAAATCGGCTATATCTTTTGAATCAATGGGGGGGGGGGGCGATTTCAAAATTTTATTTTATGAAATATCAGAATTTAATTGAATTTTTTAATAATGTAAAGAAAATAATTGGAAATTGGAGGAAAACTAGGGCTGTAATTTGAAAAATTCAAAATTCGGAAAAATCGATTTAGTATGGTGCTTACCTCAGTTTTTTTTTTCATAAATTATTTAATTCTACATGTGTCTTTCACAATATCACTTCGTTTTGACTTCGTTTCGACCCCAAATACGCAATCCCATTGGATCGAGTCAAGGTATTCAATCAACAAAGGGTAGAAGAGAAAATTGAAAACCCTTTTTGCCCCATAATTGGCTTGGCTTGTTTCATATTTACCATTAGTTCGATCTCAAGAAGATTATTATATTTGGCATCGACACGACACGATAATGGAGTCGTCGATTTGGACACACATTTCCCGTTGGTGTCATTCCAGAATACGAGATCGAGAATACTTCCACTAGAATTACATATTTATTTATTCAATTAATAATGTACATATGAGTAATGTGCTCCTTACAAACTATGCACAAGAAAGTTATTGGAACCGCGATAGGATAGAAATTTAGATTTTAGGATATCAAAGGAATTATGATATAGGATGTAACCCTACACTACTTAGATAACGGATTCCCACAAATTACCATTTTAAAATTAACCGCATGTCGCTTTAAAACCATCAATGCTCTTAGCAGTTTTGGGCCAAAATGGGCCAATAGGAGTTTCACAAATTCACACCGTACACAAAAAGGGATGCAGACGAGTGCCAAGACAGATGTTTATAGGGACGATGATATTTAATTTTCTATCCGAAGTACCGAACCGAATCAAGTCGAACAAGTAACATGGTTCTTTATTTTCAAGTAATTTATATATAAAGAGCACACATCTATATAGTTATAAAAATTTAAGAGAGCACAACTAAAAATACGATCACTATATGCCGATATATACCGGTCATACCGACGCCGGCCGAAAATAAAACGGATGCACGAATTAAATATAACATTTAATTTAATACGACACATACAATCCAAAAGGCATCAACACTAAGTCACAGTATATGAAGTACACGGGGCAAGCAGAGTTTTTAACAAAAATAAACGCGCATCACGAGACGGGATTCCAGCAAACTTCCAAAGACTACGAAGACAACCATAAGCACGTCCAGCAATTGTATTAATGTGCTCCCCCCCCCCTAAAATTTCGTTAGAATTTTAGGTTGGCATTTTTAACATTTACACCACAGAGTTATAACACCCCAAGTTAACGTCGTATTAAACGAAACCCCCAGATTTTTCACAGAGGACAAAAAAGGAATGTAAGTGGGATCCAGCAAGATTTCAGGAAATGAATCCGTATTTATCTCCCTTTTATAAATGAAAATACTTTGCGACTTCTTCACGTTCAATTTCAACCACATATCTGCCATTCATTTGCGACAGTCCCGCAGTCCCGATGACATTACACCATACATCACCTTGCCACGCGAATGCCAATGGCAGAAATGTACCGATAGAGCCGCAGCATCCGCAACCCAGCGAATCTTCGGGAGGTTGAAATCACTCAGTAATTTATCACTAAATCCGGCTTTGGTTGAGAATTTGGAAATGATATCAGCGAATGCTAATACACCGTTGGTTTCCGTCGACGCATGAGGAATGTATACATTAAAAATTTATAGATTACTCCCGTTCAACGGAATTCTAACGGATATGATTTCCAAACCCTCTTAAATTATCAATCGGCTAATAATTAAAAATAATCGAGATTCCCTGGGCCAAAATGAAGGTAAAATTCTAAAAATCTATACACAAATAAGCAAATACACCCGGCTTTGATCTTTTTCTTTGAGCCTGCCGTTTTAGCATCAATGTGACGTGATACCAAATTTGTTTTTTTTTTTTTTTTTTTTTTTTGAAGGAATACATATACACGCAAACTAATTGTGTATGTTTGGAAGCAGGGGTGTGGAGTCGGAGTCGGAGTCGAGGAGTCGGTTATATTTGAGTGGAGTCGGAGTCGGAGTCGAAATATTTGGACCGACTCCTCGACTCCAACACATTAATAATCAATTACATTTTTCACTTTTTTTTAAATTTCATTGATTTTTTCATATTATTAATTATTAAAGTAAACATCAGAAGGTTTTGTCTTTTATAATACAAATATTGAATAATTGAGTATACTAAACCCAATTTATATATAGGAGCAAAAAATGGTATGGCATTTGTTAATGGAAAATGTAGAATATCGTATATTCACGTATAAAAACTTCGCAGTGCATATATTAGGTTGTCGAAAAAGTATTGATAATTTTTATAAATAGATGTCATTATAATTGAATATTTCAAGTAGTACTAATCTGATCAGGTAACACTAACATATGTTCGAAAGATGACATTTCGTAGATAAAAAAAAAAGAAATTAAATTTGTTTAGTCATTTAAAAGTTGTAGTGCATTAAAGATGAGCGAAATTAGTGAAAAAATTCGATACATTTTACAATTTTATTATGAAAAAGGTGAAAATGCAACGCAGGCACACATGAACAAATTTGTGCAGTTTACGGTGAAGGAACTTTATCAAAATTAACAGCCTATAGATGATGGTTTGCTCGATTTCGTTCCGGTAATTTTGATGTCAAAGATGTACCTCGTTCTGGTCGATCAATCACTGAAAAAAGTCGATGAAATCATATCAAAAATTGAAGAAAATCGACACGTAAGCAGTCATGATATCGCTAAAGAACTAAACATCCATCACCAAACAGTTTTAAACCATTTGACAATTTGGCTGGATACAAGAAAAAGCTCGATGTTTGGGTACCACATGAATTAACACAAAACAATTTAATGAACCGAATTTCCATTTGCGAAACGCTGTTTAAAAGGAACGAAATCGAATCATTTTTAAAGCGAATGATTACAGGTGATGAAAAATGGATCACATACGATAATAATGTACGAAAAAGATCGTGGTCCAAGTGAAGCTCCTAAAACAGTAGCAAAACCTGGATTAACACCAAGAACGGTTATGCTGTCTGTTTGGTGGGATTGGAAAGGAAAGGCGTTCATTATGAATTACTAGCACCCGGTCAAACCAATGATTCCGATCTCTATTGTCAACAATTAACAAGATTGAAGCACGAGATTAAAAAAAAACGTCAATCAGAATTAATCAATCGAAAGGGTGTTGTGTTCCATCATGACAACGCCAGACCACACACATCTTTGATGACTCGGCAGAAACTGAGAGAGTTTGGCTGGGAGGTTTTAATGCATCCACCATATAGCCCGGACCTTGCACCTTCAGATTATCATTTGTTCCGGTCTCTGCAGAACTCCCTTAATGGTTTAAAATTAAATTCCACAGACGCAGACTGCAAAATGCACTTGGATCAGTTTTTTGCCCAGAAAACACAGAAGTTCTACAGTGATGGGATAATGTCTTTACCAGAAAAATGGTAAAGGGTCATCGATCAAAACGGCGCATATTTGGTTTAATAAAGTTCATTTGAAATATATAAAAAAATCGTTTGAATTTTGTAAAAAAAATTATCAATACTTTTTAGACAACCTTATATATTAAATCCCAATAACAATATTTGTATATGCGTATTTTATAAAGAATGGCATGGCAGAAACTGATAAATTCTGTTTAGAATTTAATGAATGCCTAAAGACGGTGGAAAAATTCGATCGAAGCAGCAATTTAGATGTGCGTAGTGCGATAAGCAAATATCCAGAAATTGTACAACATGCTGCACTGTTAGCCACCGCACTACCACCAACTCAAGTCAGGGCGTTTATTTTCGGCTTTACGCATAATAAAATCAGATTTGCGAGCAAATATGAAAGCCAATTTGATTGATGCGATTTTATTTTTAAGAACTAATTTTTAAGGGAGAATAAAGAATATATGCGTTATTTAAATGAAATTATTTATTATTTTTATTATTACAGCAACAACAACAACAACAACAACAACAACAACAACAACAACAACAACAACAACAACAACAACAACAACAACAACAACAACAACAACAACAACAACAACAACAACAACAACAACAACAACAACAACAACAACAACAACAACAACAACAACAACAACAACAACAACAACAACAACAACAACAACAACATATTATAACGAATGATAATGCAGAGGATGGTGGTGGTTCAAATCAACCCGAGAAGTGCGCTATCGATATTATTAATAATAATAATAATAATAATAATAATATTGATATCGAAGTGGGCGAATTGGCCAACGGTTATGCTCCTCTTCCAAGGAATCGAAAGCGTGCTCAACTGAGGAATAATAATAATAATAATATGGGTCAAGGGGCTAAAAGGCCTAAAACATCAGATTATAATAATAATAATAATAATAATAATAATAACATAAACAGCAACGGTTGTAACGGTGATCCAATTTTAAGATTGGCTCAACGTTATAAATGTTTATTTTTATCAGGATTGCATCATGAAACATCAATTGATGATGTGCTCCTGCATATTACCAATGTGATGAAATTTGATGGATCTGTTAAAATTGAACAAATTAAAAACGTTAAGCATGTAGGTTCGTATTCGTCTTTCAAGGTGTTTGTACCATTGGAATTTTTAGATGTGTTTGTCAGCCCTTTATCGTGGGGTATTAATGGCATTATTGTTCATGAATTTGTTCAAAAGAAAAATTTTTCCAACCCTCCGACGAATCGTGTTCGACGACAATGAAGTGTAATTTAAATTTATTTTATCAAAATGTACGTGGTCTTAGGACTAAGACTAACGGTCTATTTCTTCACACGTGTTCCAACTTTGCAGATGTTGACATATATGCTCTTACGGAAACATGGCTTTATGAGGGCATTTATGATACTGAATTATTTGACAGTAAATACAATGTGTTTAGACGTGATAGATATAAATCATCTATACAAATTAAGAGAGGAGGAGGTGTTCTTGTTGCTGTTGGTTCTTCTTATTGTACACGTGCTGTTGATTTTACCAATTTTGATAACTTCAATGACATTGTTGAATGTATTTGTGTTTGTATTGATTTGCCTGGTCGAAGTATATATATTTTAAATGTTTATATTCCACCAGTTAGTGATGTTTTATATTATGACGAGTTATTATTAATAATTGAACAATTAATGAATCGTCTTGATCATTGTGATGAGTTAATTATAATTGGAGATTTTAATTTTCCCAATGTTGATTGGATTCATTCAAGTGACAATGATTGTCTGATACCCTTGAATGTTTCCTGCGAAAAGGAGTTTACATTTTTTGACTCGATGTCATCATTTGGTTTTCGCCAAATAAACAACATCAAGAATAATAATGGTCGAATGCTTGATTTGATTTTTACATTTGAAACATTGGATTCTCATGTTTCGCGGTCGCTGAATTATATAATATCGGAGGATGTACACCATCCGTCGTTAATGTTTAAATTTAATGCTGTTAATACTAATTCGTTACCAGCCAGTGATATTTATTGTTTTGATTTCAAAAATGCAGAATGCTTAAAAATGAAAAATGAACTCCGGATGATAAATTGGGATTACCTTATTGATACCGGGTTGGATGCTGCTATTTTTTCTTTTTACAATACAATGTTTCGCTTATTTTTACAATTTGTACCTTTGAAATGTTTTGTTAAAAGTAACAGTGGTCAGCCTTGGTATGATAAAGAATTAAAAGAAATTCGTAATATGCGTAATCGTGCGTGGCAATCTTTTTGTTTATCGGGTGATAATTCCGTTTTTATGGATTATATTGATCTCCGTCAAAATTTTAATTCACTTGTACTTTCTAAGTACGTTTTATATACATCGAGGGTTGAATTAGACCTTACTAAAAATCCATCTAATTTCTGGAAATATGTAAATGACAGAAGAAAGGTTAGTGCTTTTCCTTCCCAGATGGTCTATAATAACATTATGGGTCAGAATTCTGGGTCAATTTGTGATTTGTTTGCTAAATTTTTTGAATCATCCTATGATCAATCCACTTATTATACATATTATCCTTCTGATACGACTGGTTATTATTATGATTCAAATATTGAATCCTTTGATTATTTATCTAATATAAATTTTTCCATCACACATGACGATGTCTATAATGCAATTTTGGGTTGCCAGAAAAAATATTCTTTTGGTCCTGATGGTATTCCATCATCAATATTGATGGAATGTATTGATTTTCTTACATTGCCTATGACTATTTTATTTAATAAATCCATTATTCTTGGGCAATTTCCAAACTTATGGAAAAAATCTTTCATTATACCAATTTACAAGAAAGGTGGTAAGGGTAATGTGGCAAATTATAGGCCCATTGCTAGATTGTCATGCATTCCTAAAATTTTTGAAAGTTTAATTGTGGATGTTGTTGCTTTTAACATTAGGTCCTTAATTAGGCCCGAGCAACATGGATTCATCCGTGGTAGATCCACCACTACCAATTTGTTGGATTTCGTTAGTTTTTGTTTAGACCAATTTGCGTGTGGCAATCAGGTGGACTGCATTTTTACTGATTTCAGTAAGGCATTCGACAAATTGTCACATGGAATTCTATTGGCCAAATTATTAAGAATTGGTTTTGGCGTTAACTTTGTTACTTGGCTTGGTTCTTATTTGGATGGTCGTTCTTGTGCCGTCTTATTTGGTGATACTATGTCGCATTATTTTAATGTTCCGTCCGGTGTACCTCAGGGAAGTCATTTGGGCCCCTTGTTATTTGTTTTATTTATTAATGATCTTCCATGTGTTTTTAAATATTCTCAATGTTCGATATATGCGGACGATGTGAAGATTTATAAATCCATTACGACGGCTGGTGATTTTAAATTGCTACAAGATGACCTTACTTCTTTTCAAAATTGGTGTCGTGTTAATAAATTGGTTGTAAATATAGACAAATGTAAAATTATTAACTTTTCAAGAAAAAAATCAATTTTAAAATATGATTACCATTTTGATGGTATAATTTTAAAAAACTTGGACAAAACACTTGATCTTGGTATTTACTTGGATAGTGAGCTAAATTTTAAATCGCATATTGATTATATTGTTAACCGGGCTAACTCTTTATTGGGTTTTATTTATCGTATGTCCCGTGAAATATCTGACCCGTATTGTCTTCGTTCATTGTTCTACTCTCTGGTGCGTTCTATTCTTGAATATGCTTGTTCTGTTTGGTCACCATACTACTCTATTCACAAGGCTAGGATTGAATCTGTTCAGAGAAGATTTCTCAGACTCGCTCTGAAATCTCTACCTTGGACGGATCCAACAGTATTACCTAGTTATTCACATAGACTGGCATTGTTGAACATGCCTACTTTGGAGGGACACAGGGAATTTGTTGGTTTGTCCTTTTTATGTAATCTATTAAATTCTAATGTTGATTGCCCTTCGCTTTTAAATAAACTTAATTTTAAATTAAACTTTAAACGGCTTCGTGGTAATGATCTGTTTTATTTGGCTAGTTATCATACCAATTATGGCCGATTCAATCCACTTGATGTTTTAATTATGATATATAATTCTTGTAATAAATTTTTATTAGATAACAATGTTAAAAATACCACTTTTAAGAATGAATTTTATAATCGGAATAATTCTATTTAGTATTTTCATTGGTATTGGATGCTTATATTATATAATTAAATACTGATGAACTTTTTAAAGTTCTATATATATATACAATAGATTTTAACATTTATATAAATTTTCACTTCTTGACAATTATAATATTACAATAATGTTATAACATATAAAATTATATAACATCACATGATGCTCATTATATGTATCTATAGGCATTGATTTCTTTTTATTATTATATGTAAATTAGTATTTAATGTATTTTTTTTTTTTTTTTTTTTCAATAAATATATATATATATATAGATAGAATAGATAATAATTGAAATTAGAATTTATATTGTCATATAAAGTATAATTAAACACAATCACACATCATTAATTTTTATATAAATATACGTTCATTATAAATATATTAATATATACCTTTATAACTTAAAAAAAAAAAAAAAAAAAAAAATTAAATGGAAATCCGAAAATAAAAATTAAACTGAAGTTAATAAGAATTATAAATGTAGTTAATTTGTGGCGGTCGAAAAATTCATGTATGTAAAATCATTTAATATAACTTATTAAAACATTATAAAATTCTATAAAGCTGGAGTCGGAGTCGGAGTCTATATAAGAGTTCTGTTTGGAGTCGGAGTCGGAGTCGATCGAAAATTGGGCCGACTCCACAACCCTGTTTGGAAGTTATATGCGAAGTTATACCAGAGGAGTGGAAGCTTGCTGTAATTGTGCCAAAATGTACAAGAAGGGAGACAGGATGGAGTGTTCCAACTATCGGGGAATTTCGATGCTGAATACAACTTATGTAAGGTAATCGCTTTTGTGTTGCACAAGCGCCTTTTACCAAATACGGAGGAAGTCATTACCGGAGAATACCAATGTGGATTTCGTATAACAATCGCTCAACAACTGAGCAACTGTTCGTCATACGACAGATAATGGAAAAGCAAAGAAACAAATCATCTGTTTGTTGATTTTAAAGCCGCACAAACGACCGTGTAAATTGTGGCGCAAAATGGATGGAATTTAGTTCCCCACAAAAAGCTTGATAGCCATATCAAAATTAACACTGACGCAATGTAACTTGCTCTGGTACAAATAAGAGGTATCAAATCGGATGCATTTGAAACCGCATTGACGGAGTTCGGCAGAAGGATCCTTTGGCTACATTATATTCAACGTGATATTGGAAAAATGTATAAGAGGAGGGCGACCATTAACACCAACAGCACATATTTTACCTCATCTCCGTTCAATTACTCGGCTATGCCGATGATATTGGCGTATTGGTAAAAATGTGGGTGCCGTTAAAGAAGCGTTCTTACTGTTGGCAAGATGAAGCTTCGGAAATAGGATTAAACAAGGTAAATGAGGAGAAAACCAACCAACCAACTGATGATCACATCCACGAATAGTAAGTTTACGATACAATATCAAAACGTAACAATTGGCCAGAATAAATAACCAGAAACGGCGGACGTGTTTAATTGCCTTGGATGCTGCCGGATAAACAGTGATAATATAAACAAACAGTGAACATAAACAGTGAAAATTGTATATAACTGATGAAATTCAATCCCGGATCGCTTTACGCGAAACAATACATTTTACGGAATTATTTACGGAAAGATGTCGCATTCTCGAAAACATTAAGTAACATTAAGTAAAATACTTAAAGTAATATTATACCAAACACTGTTGTTCGACCAATTATGGCCCACGGCGTTTCCGAAACGTTGTACATGAAACAAACAAATGAATGAGCAATGAATGGCGTCTTGGTGTGGTTTGAAAAGAAAATACTACGCCTCATCTTTGAACCGGCATAGGAAAGGGGCGGTGGTGTGGTGACTGACGACCACGAACTATATATATATATATATTGTATGGCGAACCCGACATAGTTCGATGTATCAAGATTGGTCGCATGAGGTGGTTTTGATCATATGGTGGTGGTGGTGGTGGTGGTGCGTATGTATGGCAATCGTATACCGTTAAAAATGCTGGACAACAAATCAGGTAGATCCTGAAGAGCGTTGGAAGACTGCGGGGTAGGTGGAAAGATGACATTGAAGCGAACCGTCGTCCGCTCTTGGCGTTTCCGGCTGGCAGACGTTGACGATAAATAGGCCGTCCGGTTGCAGAAGGCTGTTGATGGACGCCAAAATCAATTGTAGGTGTAGGGGCGCGTGTTGGTAAGTATTAAAATATAGAATGAAGGTGGAATCTAATAACAATATTTTCAAAACTAATCAAGACAAATCAAAACGAAATTCAAATTCTCAAGAAAAAAACGATCAAATAAATCAAATCCTTTTTATATTCAAAGAATTATTAGAGATATATACCGCCCCCAAAACAAATTTAAAGAACTATTAGAGATATCTAAATATTCAGTTTCTAACGAATTGACTTGAAGTTTTGGATCATTATCGGTAAGAATGTAGAAAAAAAAACTTTTATATGGGGGATGTTTTTTTTTTATCCAATCCCAATCTGAGAGCAGACCAGACCGGTTTTTACCAAATAGTAATTTTTTTTTATGGAATCCCATAGAAATGTATTGTTAAAAAAAAAACCAATCCCCCAAATGGTACTTCATAAAAATCAAACTTTCACTTTTGGATTTGGATCGAAAGGGAGGGATCGTAATTTTGTTTGCCGACACCATCACGAAAGCCTAACTGTAGCTTTAAAAGTAAAAGTGGTGGAGATAAAAGTGTGCATTAAATAAACGTAAGGAAAAGAAAAAAAATTTGTTTTTTTTTTTAAATACCAACCTGAATAATTCTTGGTGTCATATTTGAACTTGATATATACTCTTCCAAATCCCGTTCCAAATGTTCAAAAACTAAAAATATCACCAAGGAACGTTCACGTTCACCTTTATAACTGTGACACACATCCAATAATCTAATTGAATTAATTAAATTAAATTAAATTAAATTAAAATCAATAAAAGTATAGCCGCGCGCATGTGTAATAAAAAAAAAAAAACGGTAAATATTGTTGTTGTTGTTGTTGTCAGATCATTAATATGTTTATAGTTTAAAAATGGTATTATGATGGTGAAATGCAGATGAGGAATGGAAGCGGCAGAGGGATGTATGATTGGGTTTCATATCGTCACGGTTGACGGACGCCGGTGTGTTTGACAAAAGGGGTTTATTGTGGTTTAAGATGTATGTGTGTAATGGTGTCGGTGGGTTTCAGTGGCTAAAATGGTTGAAATGAGCAGAAGAAATTGTACGAGGATAGAAAGGGGAACTTTCGGTTAGTAGGTAGGTGGTAGAAGGTTAAGGAGTCGTTAAAGTGAAATGGTATGGTATTGAAAGTCAAGAGATATTGAGAGAATTGATAGGTGAACGCTTTTTTTTGAATGTATGAATAAGGCAGACGGGTAGAGGGTAAGAGAGGAAGGTGCCTTGGTAGAGTAGGTGAGGGTAGAAAGTAAAAGTATAATTGGTTTATTCAGGGTAGGAGTGATGTAGCGGAATACAGGAATATGTGTCAAAGAGGGAATTTGTCATTTGACGAGATGAGCATTATATTGAGTGTAAAAGTGGATTCATTGACAAAAACGAAGGAAACTGAATGTATGTGTGTATGTAATGTGTGTAACATTTGGGTGCGTGAGAATGTTTGGCATTTACTGGGGTTTGACATTTTTAGTTTTAGTCATATATAAAATTGTAGTTGCAGACGGTAAGTTTCTACAGTATACAATTTTTTTTATGCGACCCACCAGGAATTTATGCGAACCACTGGGAATGAAAAATAAAATAAAATAGTTTCAAAAACCTAATATCTATTAATTTTTAACTTGTTACCACGTTCAACCACCTATCAATTAATCTAACCCTCAACACAACAGCATATTTAAAACGATCAATACTCGATGAATGATGGGTATCTATAAGATGAAGTGGCAGTTTTGTTCCACCCACATACCGCAATGATACGTGCAAGAAATTGTGGAATTGTGTAAGGTATGATCACGACATTTCAGGTCAAATTAAATTATGACATCTGAATGCTTGGCCAGGCAGAAGAATATTCCTCAACACAGATATATATATAGGACAAGCAATAAGCAATATATAATTGTACATCACATTGGAAATGAGAAGTCACTACTATTTTTAACGTACCAAAGCCATGCAGCAAATTATTAATAACTCGAAATAACAACAAAGAAGGCCCCGATGGTATGTAGAGCAATAATAGTGAAGGACTTTAATGGGAAAATTAAGTTGTTTGCTTGGTGTGATGAAAGGAAGTAGGTTGAGGGGGGGAAAATTGGAATTTTTGGTAACGTTTAAAAAATGAATTAATCGATGAATTAGATATCGAGAGTCAATCGAAAATAACAATGTGGTTGACGTTGATATTATAAACAAATAAACAAAAAACTTACTTTACAATATTTGGATGCTCAAATGAATCCAATTGTTTTAATAATGCAATTTCACGTAATGTTGACGTTGGAACACCATCGGCTGTCAATTCAACTTTTACTTTTTTCAATGCAACAATTTTACCACCATTATTTAAATCTTTTGCTTTATAAACAGTTCCGTATGCGCCTATAATGAAACCGGTAATGAAACGTGAAACATTAAAAAAAAAAACAACAAAAAAACAAAAAAACAAAAATATATCATTGTCGCCCGCTGGTTGACCCGGGACAAGTCATTGCACCTCTGAACAAATAGTTTCAAACAGATTCTGTGCCTCATTGCATAAATGGTGGTGAGATGAAAAATCCACCAAATGGAAAACGTATTTTTAATCCCAAAAATATATTCCGATTTAAAAACCGAAAGAATAAATGGGGTTCATCATTTAACCGAATATGTATGGTGGACTACATCAAAATAAATGTAATTGTTTTAAATACAAAAAAAAAACCACCATTAATATACTAACGGCGGTGGTGGTGGTGGTAGGTGAACACGCTCCAAAATGAAGGAGGTAAAACATACGAATTGATGATGTGAATATATAATAATTAATACATACCCCTTCCAATTTCATTTAATTCTTCATATACCCTGGGGCCTGCATGATTGAATGGCATTATATTGTTACGATGTGGTGCAGTTGTTCTTGTTCCTTGTGAATTTGTTAAAGCCATAATTTGCATTATAAATTTTTGTGCTTTTCCAATTTCCAAAATATCCCCAGATTTTCACACAATTAATATATAGGCTTATAATTGTATAATAATGTGCAATGTGCTTTTGAAAAATATGTTTCTTTTTTTTTTTAGTTAATTAATTAAATGGAAATATAAATAATAAAAAAAATTGAATTGAATTAACAAAGGATTATTTTACTTGAACTCAAGAACAGTAAATAATAAAAAAAAAATATGCAACAAATGAAACACCTGCAAGTCCCAATGTCCCAAAAATGCCGATTTAACCAAATGCCAATGCTACCAACAAAAATCTGTAAAGCAAAATGGCCAATAAACATTTGCATAGGTTTATATCGAGAAAACAAGAACTGGTATACCGACCGACCGATCTACGTACAAAATCTAAAGTAAAAATGTCGTTGATGTAGGAGAAAAAGAGGATAGAAAACATATTGAGTTTTTTTTTTTCATATACGATATTTTTGAGTATGTGTGCCATATGTGTATGGCTTCTATTACTAATGCATAGATTTTATTTCTATAGACCATTTTCCAAAAAAAATAATGACAGAAAACATAACCTATTTTTCAATCCGTGGGCCAAACATTCGATTTTTTTTTGTTATTTAAATACATATTTCTTTACAAAATTAAAATTTTTTTGTTAAATCGTCTTTTTTAATGTTTAATTATTAATAAACAATAGTAAAGTAATTGTGATTATGATTATTTAAAAAGGGATTTAGATACATACCAGGTAAATATGCAAGTATATTATATAATTACATATAAATGGTTACAAAAAACATAAATGGTTTCCTAATATCTCTGATATTGTTGTTTTTCTTGAAAATTATGACTTTAAATACTGGGACAGCAAAGAAAATTACATTTTCAATATATGCGGAACAACTGGAAGACATTGAAAAACAATATATAAATAAAATTCATATATTTCAAGAAGATCCGTATTTGATGAACAGTTACTTTCGCAAATGTTTCTAGTGTAGAAATTTACAATTATTTGATAAATAACAAATTACATTACACATCAAGTGAATTTAAGGCATTTAAATCATTGGAAGCATACCGATTCTATGATGGTGGATGGGTAAAATATTTGTGTGGTAGATATACATCCAATGTATATTGTTTTGGGAAAAGTAATTTTTAGAAATACATGATAGGGTAATCATGAAATTAAAGTGCTCATTTAATAATTAAAGTAACATATATGTCTTAATAATACACAGGTTCTGCATTCCCAATCGCTGAATTTTAAACCATTTCAAGCTTGCATTCATTTGCCACCATCCCTATCTTCTTCCATTGAACAATTAACAACACAAAACTTAACCGTCATTTTTATCACTATTATTATTTTTATACGTTTAATATAAGATTATTAATATTTGAATTTTGTTTTATTCATGTTTTTCATTGAACAAAGATTTGACCTTGAGGGCACATTTTATACATTCTACGTATTTATATAGAACTCACGTGGCAAACAAACTTCAATTTTATGCAATAATTAATTTCATTATTTTTTTATTTATTTGTATTTGGGTAACCTGGATCGAAATCGAGGGCGAAACCTAAAATGGAAAAACTGACAAAAGTTTCCAACCTTCGACCTTATGAACATTATTTTTAACGATAGGTTGCAGCCCGAATGCATTTGTGTTAAAGCTGGTTCACACATGTGGCAAGTATTACACTTTTGATTCATCGTAGGACCAACGCGACAATCAGTTTGACAGCAGACGCTTCTAATGTGGCGGTCGGTGCCGTGTTACAACAGTTTAATGGCACTGATTTTGAACCATTGGGTTTTTTTCCAGGAAACTCTCTGTCGCGGAGACCAAGTATTCAGCTTTTGATCGCGAGCTGTTGGCCATCTATCTAGGTATAAAACACTTCCGGTATTGGCTAGAAGGACGTCAGTTCATAGTGTATACGGATCATAGGCCGCTCACCACAGCAATGAATTAAAAAACTGAGCGTAGTCCTCGTCAAGCTCGACATCTGGAGTACATTTCCCAATTTACGGGTGATATACGTCATATAAAAGGCAAAACGTTGTTGCCGACGCATTATCACGGAATTGTGGTGCATTTTATGTATGTAGTATGGAACGCGGCGAACTCACAATCACGGCAATAGCAGGAGAACAAGAAAATGATGACGAAATAAAAATATTGTTGGATAAACCGCCTGGTATTTCGACTCAATTTAAATTAGGACGTATAAGAATTCCCGACACTGAACAGTTCATATATTGTGAAACATCAACCGGAAAAAATAGACCTTATGTTCCCAAAACCCCCAAGACAATGGTTTTCAAAACTTTACATTCGGTATCTCATCCGGGAATAAGGGGTATCAGGGGGCTTGTGACCGCGCGTTATTTTTGGCCACGTATGAATTCGATCTTGGGGCAGTGGACCCGGGCTTGCATGGCTTGTCAGAAATCAAAGGTACACCGACACACTATATCTGAATACGGACAATTCAAAATACCTGGGGGACGGTTTGAACATATACATGTGGATCTAGTAGGACCTCATAACAATACAAAAAAATACATAACAATAGTAGATAGATTTACCAGATGGCCGGAAGTGTATCCCATCCGGGATATATCGGCGGCGGTAGTTGCAAAAACACTGGTTCGCAAACACGTCTCTCGATTCGGTGTCCCAGTGCGAATCACCACCGATCGCGGTACTCAATTCGAGTCTAAATTATTTTCGGAGCTTACATCTTTGCTTGGATCAAAACATTACCACATAACCATTTACCATCCGCAGGCGAACGGTATGGTAGAGCGTTTTCATCGCCAATTGAAGGACGCCTTAAAGGCAAAGGGTAATTAATCAGGTTGGTTCAACTAGCTTCCCATCACTCTCTTAGGTATTCGCACCACAATAAAGGACGATTTGAAATGTAGTCCCGCCGAATTGGTATATGTACAATGTCTTCGAATACCGGGGGATATGGTAGTTCCATTCGCGACGGCGCATGACTCGACCCAATCGGATGTAGTGGATGGTCTAAGAAGTGCGATGCGTAAACTAACAGCAGTACAAACCCGGCAGGGTACCCAAAAGATGTTTACGTACCAAGGGATATGGACACTAGCGAATTTGTTTTCGTCATAATTGATAAAATAAAACCAAGTTTGAATCCTCCTTATGAGGGACCATTTAAAGTCATCAAGAGATTACGAAAATATTTTATTTTAAGGGCCCGAGCAGAATTAAAATACGTAGACGTACGCCTGCGTACGCGTGCGCAGAATTTAAAATAGTGAACACAATAGATTGTCTGTTTTGCGTTTTTTGACAATACAAACTAAATAAATATAAATATAAACAGATAAATATAAATTGATTTTTAAACTATTTTTTTTATTTCGATTTTTTTTATTTCAACGATTAATTTTATTTCATTTTTTTTCTTGTTTATTTTTATTTATTTTGAAATTCAATGAACAGTAGATAAAATATTTGTCAAAATGCGCCGCCCGTACGTAGAAGATAAAATTTGGTCAACTTCGGCGTACGTGTACGCAGGCGTGCGTCTACGTTTTTATTGTGTTCATTCTTATTTAATTTGCAGTGTTTAACTTCGGCGTACGTCTACGTATTTTAATTCTGCTCGGGCCCTAAAAATAAATGGGAAAAATCAATCGGTGTCAATTGATAGGTTAAAACCAGCATATTGAATCAATGAAAATACCCATAACAATCACAAGATCACCAAAATTAGAACAGTTGGTTTCGAAAACAATTTATAATGTAGAATTTTTTTTTTCAAATACTGTTGGGATGCGGATACCGAAGTGGTAGAATTTTATTTCGTTTTCACTCGTAAGGGGGTATTGTTGCGGCTTGTTCGGATCAGCAAGTTTACCCCTCTTTGTGATCATTTTATATAACCGCATTATATATGTGTATTGAATCAGTTAATTATACAAATATATATTTATGTATAATTGATTGAATTAATAAATTTACGGGACACACATGATATGTGATACCGATACATACAATAATAGATATACAAAAATCAGAATAAAACTACACGCCAACTCAGCAACACTACATTTCAATATACCTATATATATATATACATTTTTACAAAGGGTATATATATACACACATATAGTATAACCAGTATAACTTAAGTAAAAAGAATTAAAAAATGAATTATAGTTTTTATAGAAGATAGTTAAGAATTTTATAAAATTGAATTTTAATAAATATCGTGTTATATTAAATAATAGTGTTTTTATTATTAAATACAACGGCGATACGAAACCCCGGGGTCTAGTGAAAATTTAAAGAAGATCCCTTGAGATCATTCACACATGGGGGGATTTTGTGCGAACGTTTTTTTTTTGTAAGTTTTTGTTTTGTTATCGGTGGTTTATCAACAAAAACACTATTTTATTTATATAAAAAAACAATAATTTGAATGTGTTAGTGTAAAAAGGTGTAAGGTGTAAAAAGTTAAAGTTAATTTAACTTTTTGTAGAGTGCGGGGTAAATACCCGCAGGCAATATTGTTGTTGTATTTTACATGTAAAAATAAGAACTCGCACCGTCACCCCACCGTGTGTGAACCAGCCTTCAAGGATGTAAAGAAAATTTATCGTGTGCGTGTAAACGCCGCTTGATTAATCGCGACATCGCGTCGAAGACGTAAAATCGCCCACAAAATATAATAATAATAAACGGAAAATAAAAAATATTTGGAAAGCAAAATAAATAAAAAATAATCAATTGTTGATATTTTTTTTTATTTTTTATTTGTTTCGATTTCGGTCATTTCGATTTTATTGTGAATGCTGTGAATGTGATGTGATATGAGTTTTTTAATAAATTTTTTTAAAAATTTCCTACATAATATGTTGCAATTGTTATCGTTTGGTAAAAAAACAATAAAAAATACATTAAGTGTGTATATTAAAACAAATACAGGTAATACATTATCAATTGATTTGAATCCAAAATGGGATATAAAAAATGTTAAAGAAATTGTTGCTCCACAATTGGGTCTGGAACCGGATGAACTGAAAATAATATTTGCCGGCAAAGAATTAGATGATAATATAATAATTGAGGTACAAAAAATTTTTTAATTTTTAATTATCAATTTGTTACTAATAATTTGTCAATAAAATAAGGTCTTTTTTTTTTTTTTTTAGGAATGTGATCTAGGACAAAAAAGTATTTTACATGCAGTTTCAACAACAAGACCGCAACATCAATCAATGAAATCACGAACTGCAAATGCAACAAAACAGCAAAAGTATAATGTATTGGCAGAAGAACCATCCGATGATAATTTAATGGCAACAACAACAACAACAACATCGACACCAACAACAACACCAACATCACCATCAACATCAATAATGTCTAATAAACCATTATCCCAAACATTATTGGGTCTCGATATGAGTACAAAGGATCGTTTAAACATTTCCGATGAGAATAAAATAAAGGCTAAAGCACATTTTTTTGTGTATTGTACAAAGTGTAATGAATTGTGTACGGGTAAATTACGGGTACGTTGTTCACAGTGTAAAGGCGGTGCATTTACAGTGCACAGTGACCCGGAATGTTGGCAAGATGTATTACAAAAATCGCGAATTCGTGGACATTGTGAAAGTTTACCGGTGGCATGCGTGGATACCGTTGTTGGTGATCCACCATTTGCTGAATTCTATTTTAAATGTTCACAGCATGTGTCGGAAGGCGAACAAGATTTTGCAGTGCCATTGGATTTAATACGACCGAATGTCAATCAAATTTCATGTTTAGCATGTTCGGATGTTAATGATCCGGTATTGGTATTCTCGTGTGCCGATGGTCATGTAACATGTTTAGATTGTTTTCGACATTATTGCGCGTCACGTTTAATGGATCGTCAATTTCTATCACATCCAGACATTGGTTATACGTTGGCGTGTCCCGTTGGTTGTGAAAATTCATTCATTGCGGAAATTCATCATTTTAAATTGTTAACCACAGAGCAATATGATCGTTATCAACGATTTGCCACCGAAGAATTTGTTTTACAGGCCGGTGGTGTTTTATGTCCACAACCAAATTGTGGTATGGGATTACTGGTCGATGACGACTGTAATCGGATTACATGCGAAAAAGGATGTGGATATGTTTTTTGTCGTAATTGTCGTCAAGGTTATCATTTGGGCGAAGAATGTCCAACGGATGATAATGCCCATGGCGGTAAAAATTCAACCGAATGTGATGAATATAATGTAAATTTGGATCGTGTTGCTGGTGCCCGCTGGGATGAAGCCAGTAATGTTACCATAAAAGTTCTAACAAAACCATGTCCACAATGTCGTACGCCTACCGAACGGGCTGGTGAGTGTTTTTTATTTATTGTTTTCTCTCATCAATTATAATATCAAGAATAATAAAAAAATGTATTATATTTTTGTTTGAATTTAGGTGGTTGTATGCATATGGTTTGTACTCGTAGCGGTTGCGGTCTAGAATGGTGTTGGGTGTGTCAAACAACGTGGACGCGAGATTGTATGGGTGCTCATTGGTTTGGTTAATAATAATAGTCCATCCATCAAATAATATATATTTATATAAATTGTTATAGAATAAAGTAAAAGATTGTTATTTTTTGTGAAAATTAAAAAAAAAGAAATTCTGTATATTTCGAACGGTTTTCATTTTAAACGAAAAATTTTCCCTTAGATGAAGTCTATAATATATAGGTAGGACCTCTTCTCCCTGATGGGTTTAATCGTCGCGAATATGACGTCAAGTTTTTTTTCTTAAAGAAGATCGATTTTTATTTCGTTATACTGCTTCAGGTTCTTGGAGAAGTAAATTTCAAAGATTCTCGTGGTATATGATAGAAGAAAAATGATACTGCGGCAATCCCCTATTCAAATAAGTCGCACTGTCCTGGAAGTGAAGAATGACATTGAATATTCCGCCGCCATCGCCGCAGCCCCACTACAACATTTAAATTCATTAAAATACGATGATTGCCTCGGTTTTTCCTGATTGATTTTTTTTTTAGGAACAATTTAGTTGGAATGATGATAGCACCATAATATATAGAACCCATCTTCTAATGGCACGCACCAGAAAATTTTGTTTTTTGATTTTTTGAGATTTTTGTTAAGACCGGAATGCGGAAAGCTATATCACATATTTTTTTTTTATTGTAATGTTCAATCTGTCCTGATAGGATATTCAATACCATTATCGTGGTGGTTTTTAACGTATAATCACGTATTGAACGAAAAGAGGTTTGTTGAGGTGATTTTTACAATATTTCTGAGATGCCATCATCCGCATTTGATGCCGTACGTCATTTGCAAACGTCGCCGGTAATGTTTTTTTTCTTTCTTTTGTTAAATTCGTTTGGATTGGGATCAATAGAGGGGAGGCACAGCTGACTGATCGCTGACCCGCTGAGTGTTTCAACTGCTTTGAGTTCCTGCTCAAGTGCTTAGTTTACCTCTGCGAATGGTAGCCAACGGAACTGAAGGATTCATTCCGGCTAAAATTGTAAGTGCGAATCATATGCGTAGGTGGTTGGTCGTACGGCTACAATTTACCGACACCGTAAACGCAACCAAATATGAAACCAAAGACCGTGCCTATCGGAGAGCGCAGGAAAAACGTCAACGAGTCAGGCAATGGAACAAGGACAATGATTTAAAACTGCCGGATCATGGAACGTGAGGACAAAAAATTGCGCGCGGGCGATTTGAAAACTTTCACTGATTGCTTCAAGAAAGCTAAACTGGACAAAACAGCAGTAGACCAGCAAACACCCAGTTATCGGGAAAGAACATCTTATCCAGTAAAGAATACAAATTCTACTACGGCGGTAAAAATAAAACAGGGTTATTCGGCACGGTGGCATTATTGTAATGGGTAAAGAATCAGTCATTGAATTATCCGCCACCCATAGATGAAAGATTTTGTACATGACGAATAAAGTGAACATTTTTTAATATAACTTTTACCAACGTTGATGCCCCAGAAAAACAGAAAATAAAGATGCAGTCACGAAGGATATGCTTTACGAAACAATTTCCTCAATCCAATTTGCAATCAAGCGCCCGCAGCCGTGACATTAAAATTGTGCTTGGCGATTTTAATGCACAGGTGGGTGGATAGAGAAATTGTATATCGACTGGCAATTGGTCATCGCATAGCCTTCATACACACTGTAATTTTAACGTGGAACGTTTAGTCAATTTCACAATATCAAACAAAATATGATAATAGTCAGTAGTACACGTTTTCCACTTAAAAGAACTTGCGCCGATGGCCGCCCGATACAAAAACAACAAACCAAATAGACCACGTGCTCATAGCGACAGGTCGTCATGTGGCCTGCTTAACATTGATTCTGATCGCATTATCTCGTAAGAGCTTAGTTCAGATATCTTCTTTTTTTTTCCGGAAGAGGAAATCTATTTATAGACTAAGTGTCGGACTCCCGTCACTGAGACGTCCTACCGACTAAAACCTCTCCCATAGGGTTGGGATTCTTATGTACCCCCTGCACCACGACCATAAAGATCTATTGTGCCCCTCGTCCTTTCTTTTTATTCACAAGTCCTCAATTAGGAATTTGATGACCGCTTTTATTGCGAGGTTTTTATATCCACTTTCTCCTATAAAGTTTTTCCCCAGATATAACCTCCTTTTCACACAGAGCGCTGGGCATTTTGCGAGTACGTGCTCCATCGTCTCACTGTCCTCATTGCAAAAACCTGCACTCCTCGTTTTCGACCACCCCCATGTTTTTAGGTGGTAGTTGCATGGCGCATGCCCCGTGTGCGCCCAGCAGAGAACTTTTTAAGTTGTTCTCTCGGCAGGCTCAGGGCTTGTTCAGCTCTTTTTGTATTTAAGTTTATAAATTTTTTTTTGAATGCCTAAGGCCCCCGACGTTATCCCAGTTTCCCTTAGTTTTTCCATTGGACCACCTCTCGATTGTTTCCATTTTGTCTGCCTTTGTAAATCCACAGAAGGGTAATGGTCCAATATATGGTTTCCCTGCCCCCATCCGTGCCAGTTTTTTTCAGCGTCCTTCCTGCCCTTATGTCCCATATTTGCCGGCATCCAGATGAATTTTACATCACCCCTGTTTGCCAACCCGTTTAGGACTTCATGACATTCCAGGACCAACTTGGAGTTGAACGTATTTGGTTGGAGTGCCATCACAGCCGCCTGATTTCCCGAGATTATGTTGACACGAATACCATTCGCATGTCCCTTTCACCGATTATTTCCGCTGCCGTTTTGATCGCATATATCTCCGCTTGGAATGCATTTGCACCTTCACTTAAAGACATACCGATAGAACACTTGGGACCATATATTCCCGCACCGCAGTGCCTTCTATTGTCTGTGATCCGCCCGTGAAAAATTTTTGGGCGTCCTCATTTAGCCTTTTGCCCGGCCGGTCCCATTCTACCGTATTATGGATATATATCCCATATTTGTGAATAAAATCCATTTTCATTTTTAATTGGTCACTGTATGACGTCATAGGAATAATATTTTCTATGTCTTTTAGTAACTCCAGATGACCCTTTAAATTATACCCTCCATAAAGCCTTCATGTAGTGCCACTAATTCTTTCATGGCCACTTTTTTTTTATGGCAATGTGAATAGGTTGGGGATCGATTATCCCCTACATAGCCACCAATGGTGTCGTTCTCATTGCACCCGTTATCATAAGGCACTCTAGCCTTTGAATCTTGCCTAATTTGTTTACTATTGCTTCTTGCTCGGTCTTTTTCCAGACCAGACCGCCGCTGCATATGTTATGCCAGGCCTAATCAATTGCCTGTACATCCAGTCCATCGACATTGGGCTCATAGTCCCCAGGTCCTGCTGAGCTGACCATTCGCCTGCTCGCCCATATGGCTTTTGTAGATTTCTTCGTCACATACTCTATGTGTGAGTTCCATGTTAATCTTTGGTCAAGAATGACCGCCAGACCCCCAGATATTTCGTCTTTGAATTTAGGACCATCTGAGTTTCTCCCCATTTTAATCGTAGGAATTTATATTTTCCTTCTTCTCGTAAATGGTATAATTTTTGTTTTTTCCGGATTTAGTTCCAGTCCCTCTCTTGTACACCATTCTTTTGTGGTGTTTAGCGCCCTTTGCATTAGATCACTTATCGTGCTTTCATGCTGGCCCCTAATTATTATGGTTATATGGTCAGCATAGCCTATGGTTTTATATTCCCCCCCCCCCCCCTCCTAAGTATCTCAAAAATGACCAAATAAAACAACAGTCGGAGGATAAATATTGGTGGAGTTAATCCCGTTCGAATAGGTGTGGGATTAGTAACAAAACTAGACTTGCCCAAATGTGCGACCGACGTTGGGGTTTAACAATTACTGTTTATGCTCCACTCCACTGAAAGGGGAAAATGAAAGATTTTGTGTCCATGAAAAATGTGCGCCAAGGCGTTTACCGACCGATGTCACACCTATTCCTAATGTGGAATTTAACCTGGTCGGGCACCGGTCACTACTTGGCACACATCCGTACGTTTCACAAAAATGTGTGTCACATTTCCACACACACACACACACACACACACACACATCTACTAACATTTTTCTTATTATTTTTTTTTCAATTTGAATGCACTGTAATTCTATAATGAGTATCTGGTAGTGTAATCACGTTACGGTATAACAGCCCGTCCTACCCGTTTTGTTTTAACTGGATAATATCTGATTAAAATATCCGTGCATCCACGGAAATTTAACCGCAGCTACTGTTCATACAAACACGGTTCAATTATACGGAAACACATAACAGTTTTTAAACCGTGTCACATAAACTGAAAATTTACTTAAAAAATTATCGGTGTGTTACCGGTATGTGAACAGCTTGCTTTTGGTTGCAATAACACCGTTCAAATGCGCTAAAAAAAACCCTTTTATTTACCGTGCTTTTACAACTGTGTTGTGTAACTGAGGAAAAGTAACAGTAGTTTCACGGTGCTTATTTAAGTGCAATCCAAGTCTGCAGCATGGCAATATAATGCTGGGCTACTCTGATAATCCTTGTCATGGGGAGTAAATATATCCATCGAAAAGTGAGGATGTATATGCTGGCACCCATACAATAAAATCCCCGTTCATTAACCCGTTAATTGGGTGATGATCGGAATTTTTGGTGGGCCTTTTTGTTGTCACGCAAGATGAGGTTATTGGCGCCATTATGAAATGCAAAACAAAAATTTACTCACGGTCCGAATGGGATCCCATCGGTTGTTGTGATTAATTGTGTTCGGGAGCTTGCATTGCCACTTACTATGCTATTTAACAAATCGTTAATTTTGGGGTCTTTTCCAAGTTTGTGGAAGGATTCTTTTATTATACCTATTTACAAAAGCGGGGGTAAGGATGACGTCCGTAACTATAGGCCTATTGCTAGGATATCGTATATACCGAAATTGTTCGAGGCGTTGATTGCTGAATGTTTTATCTTTTAATATAAAATCGATAATTTGTCCTGAACAACACGGTTTTATGGGCGTCAGGTCAACGACCTCTAATCTACTTGAATTTATGTCTTATTGTTTTGATGAATTTAATCGTGATTCTCAAGTTGATTGTATTTTCACAGATTTTAGCAAGGCGTTTGATAATTTATCACATGATATATTGATTCTTAAGTTGTCCAAGATTGGGTGGTTTAATGAAAATTTTGTGTCGTGGATTAAGTCGTATTTGACGTCGCGTACTTGTAATGTATTGATTGATTAACGGTGTGGTATCGGGTGTTATCAATGTTACCTCTGGTATCCCACAGGGTAGCCAATTGGGGTCCTTTGCTGTTTAGTTTTATACATTAACGATTTACCTCGGATTTTTAATTACTCACGATGCTCTATATATGCGGATGATGTCAAGATTTTTTCCTCTGATGGGACTGTGGGGGATGCAGGCCTATTGCAGTTGGATCTTGACGGCTTTCATAATTGTGTGGTGTGGCTTGAATAATCTAGTATTAAATATTGACAAATGTAAGTTGTCGCGCAAAATGTCGCGCAAAAGGTGTTTGTCTGTGAACGTTAATTATAATTTCGGTGGTTTAATGTTGAAATGTGTGGATAGGACTTTGGACCTTGGTGTCCATATTGGACGATGAACTTAACTTCAGGGCCCATGTTGATTATATAATGTCAATAGGGCGAATTCCAATTTCGAATGGGTTTCATTTTTCGTTCATCGCGTGAGCTATCTGACCCATATTGTTTGGGTGCTGTCTTTTATTCATTGGTTAGGTCCGTTTTGGAATATGCATGTCCTGTATGGTCGCCTTTTTATTTTACCTATAGATCCCGAATTGAGTTCGTCCAACAAAGATTTCTCAGATTTGCTCTGCGATACCTTCCATGGTCAAATCCTTTAATGCTGCCCGATTACGGGGATAGGTTGGCACTATTGAACCAACAGCCAACATTGGAGAGACACAGGGAATTTATCGGCGTGTCTTTCATTTGTAAGCTGCGCTACGATTCTCCGTTGATTGTCCATCTTTATTGAATCGGTTGAATTTTAAAAATAAATTTTAGATGTCTTTGACACGTTGAATTCTTTTATTTGTGCAGTTATCGTACCAATTACTGTCGTTTTAATCCTCTTGACGTTTTATTAATGATTTACAATTCTTGTAATGATATTTTAATGGATAACAATGTAAAAAAAGCATATCTTTTAAATTTGGATTGGCTGAAGTACAGTTTAGCGGACCTTGAGCTAGGACATTGGGGATACCTGCAATCGAAAGCCTATGTTGCACAGACAAAATAACCGTTATAATTTTTTGGCGGTCACCCCCCCCCCCCCTTCCGAAGATAGGGGGGGGGGGGGGTCAAAGTTTGGTTATTTTATTAGAAAATCCTGATTTGTAACGCAACCCGACGGGCGATATTCAAAAATATTCATTCGATATTCAGAAAGTAGATATTCAAAATAAAGATATTTTTATTATCTTTCATTTAAAACAACACCGGAATAAATCGGAAGTATATAGGAGTCAGGGGGTGGGAAAATGTGGTTTTTTACATTTTTGGAGGTGGAACCGTTCTGTAAAGGGTTAAATGAATTTTCCCAGCGGCAAATTAAAACTAAATGTAAGATGCAACCAACCCTCTTGTTCATTAACCCATATATGGCAAACACCGTGACTCGTTTCGTATCAAACATGTTATTTGTTTATAATTAAAAAGCAGTCCCCCCATCACCCAGGAGTTATACAGGGTGTCCCAGTACAGGGTGCCAACCCGAAACAGGCAGGTTCTACACCTCATTTCCAATCAAAAAATGTATGGCGACCCCATGTCTATCTCACTTGGTTTTCGAGCTAGCCCGAAAAAACGATTTCGTTGAAGTTCAAGGTAGTACGTAGATGTTATTTACCATATCTCAGCAACCACTTATCGGAATCGAATAATTATAACCTTGTTGGAAAGGTATTTTAACTATCTTTAACTCTTTCTAATAACACAAAAATCGGCGACGACCCGTTTTCATGCTATAGCTGGTCAAACACAGGAAATTTCAACGGCCTCAAATATTTTTGTTATTTTGCAAGCCGAGAACTATAGAACATATATGTTTATCAACTGTCGGTTTTTAGAAAAACTTCTTTGATGTTTTAGCTTTAATTTGATGTACAAACTTTTAAAATATGTAAACGCGTTCTAGAGATATAACAAAAATAATATTGAAATATCACGAAAATAATGCAAATTTTTCAAAAATTTAAAACACATTTATTAAATTAAATTTAAATCTTTACTACAAAAATTGTTCAAAATGGTGTCCATTATGTGATCGACACCGTTTTAATACTGCCCTAGTAGCCGATCGAATTTGATTCGGATTATTTTTTAAAACTTCAAACGCATTATTAATGCCATTCATTAAATCTTCCCTGGTATGAACTGGTGTTTTATAAAGCATGTCTTTACAAACCCCCATAGATAAAAATCTAATGGTGTGAGGTCTGGCGACCGTGGTGGCCATTTAATGGGGCCATTTCTTCCAATCCATCTTTGACCGAATGTGTCATTTAAGTGTTCTCTTACACTTCGTGCAAAACGTGGGGGTGCACCGTCATGTTGAAAATGAATGAATCGCAAATCAGTTAAATTAACATCATCGAGTAAATCGAATAACCTATTTTGCAAAAAAAACTAAATATGAATCTGAATCCAGCCGCCCAGGTAGAAAGTATGGACCAATTAATTGATTTGCAATCATTCCTGCCCATACATTGACTGCTATTCGTTCCTGAAATGCGTGTTGCCGAACTGAATGCCGGTTTTCCTTTAACCAATGATAATTATTTTTAGTATTAAATATCCCTTCACGTGTGAACATTGCTTATAAAATTTGATTTAATATCCTGGGATCTTGTTCATAAAACGAATCACCCAATCACAAAAATTTATTCGGGGGACGTAGTTTATTTCTTTAAGTGCTTGAATTTTTTGCAAATGATAAGGATGTAAACCAGCAGCCTTCATTGCACGCCAAGCATAGTTTTTACTTACACCAATTTCGCCTGTTTTCTACCGTTTCAAACTTCCGAATTATTCTTTATAAAACAAACTTAATTTTCTAATGAATATTAAACGTAAAACAATGTAACATACAAATGCCGAAGAGATGTAGCACAAAAAACAAAAGAATTGAATGAATTTATGACGGTAATAGATTTAACTGTTTTTATTTCTAAATAACCATTGAATTAATTGCAATCCCTTGAAGTTATGTTACCTAGATAACGCGATAACGACAGAACATTGAACTTTGCAATGTAATAAATGTGTGTTAAATTTTTGAAAAATTTGCATTATTTTCGTCATATTTCAATATTATTTTCGTCATATCTCTATAAGACGAGTTGACATATTTTAAAAGTTTGTACATCAAATTAAAGCTAAAACATCAAAGACGTTTTTCTAAAAACCGACAGTTGATAAACATATATGTTCTATAGTTCTCGGCTTACAAAATAACAAAAATATTTGAGGCCGTTGAAATTTCTTGTGTTTGACCAGCTATAGCATGAAAACGGGTCGTCGCCGAGTTATGTGTTATTAGAAAGAGTTAAAGATAGTTAAAATACCTTTCCAACAAGGTTATAATTATTCGATTCCGATAAGTGGTTGCTGAGATATGGTAAATAACATCTACGTACTACCTTGAACTTCAACGAAATCGTTTTTTCGGGCTAGCTCGAAAACCAAGCGAGATAGACATGGGGTCGCCATACATTTTTTGATTGGAAATGAGGTGTAGAACCTGCCTGTTTCGGGTTGGCACCCTGTACTGGGACACCCTGTATAATTGTGTATGTATTATTAATTGTATATTACCAATGATATTAGTTTTTTCTCTCTTTTTCAATTTAAACATGTACTGGGACTTACACATTAGTTTTAATGTTTTTTGAAAATAAATAAATAATAGTGATTTTTACACTGTATGGACACACACCCGAACCCCAAATACCCCAAAACCTTACAAAAAATAATAAAAAAAAACACAATTTAATTAAAAAAAAAAGTTTATTTATAAAACATTAATACTTACAATCAATAATTAATTTATATAATAATAGTATTTTTTTAAATTTTTTTTTTTGTAGTTTTTTATTTTTTTTTATTTTTTACTTAAATATATTAAAAAGAAACAAAACAAAAAAAAAAAAAAAAAAAGACTTAATTTAAAAAATTCTTATGATCAATTTTAAATTAAATTTAATTTTGTTGGGTTTTTTTTTTTTTAAATTTTTTTTTTTTTTTTTTTTTTTACTTTAAAATAGATATTTTTTTATTTTTTAATTTGTTAATTTTTTTCTGTAACATTTTAGTTGTTGTTGTTGTTGTTGTTGTTGTTTTGTTGCTATTGCAACTGCGATTATTATTTGAATTTGAGTTAAATAGTTTGAGGGTTGAGGGCGGAGGGTGGAGGGGGTTCGGATGGTGGTATATTTAAATAATAAATAGATTTTTATTTCTCTTTGTTTATCGTATTTTGTTAAATCAATTGTTTTAATTGTGCGCGCGGCGGTTTTTTTTTTTAAATTATAATAAAATAATTGCAACAATGCGGCTTATGCAAAAAATATTAATGGATTGATGGGAGGAGGAGGAGGAGAAGAAAGAAGAAGGGGAAAAGAAAAGAATAAATGGTGAGGATTTGTTTATTGATTGGTTTTATAAAACAAACAACGGATTTTTTTTTAACCAATATAAATATTGATTGTTTTTCTCTTCAACGACGACGACCACGACGACGACGATCACGACTAGTTTAATTCATTACCAAGTAGGTTTTCGGGTAGGAACGGATTTAAATTTGATGGTGTTGCACGTTCAGCTGTTGAACCGACGCCACCACCACCACCACCGTCCAATGGGGTCCATACATTTCCTGTTGCGTTACCCGTTGGCCAAACTGAGCCGGTACCCCAGGTATCGACGACAGAACCACCTAGAAAAAAACAAAAAAAAAAAAAAAAAATAAATCAAATTTAAATTTCCCATTTAATTTGTTAATGTTATTTTAATTGCACGGGGTGGTTTTTTTTTTGTGTTTTTTTTTGAGCGTCCATCTCTCGCTTTTCGGGTAAACTTATATTTTGGGAGTATGCATTAATTCATGCGGTTTTTTTTCCGAAAATTAAGGCTTGATTGTGAAAAAAATGGTTATACAATCAATGATCAATGTCCATTGTCCATTGGAAGCTACAACATTTGCCCATCTTTCTGGCAGTTTGTGGATTCCATCCCAAAAGAACTTCTCCGGCTTGGTGGTGAAGAACGAATCGAGCCAATTTTTGATAGCCTATTATGAAGTGAAGCCGGAATACGCGTGAGGGCATTCTATATTGATCTGAACAAGTAGTAGTAATCAGAAGGGGCTATGTCTGGGCTATAAGGCGGGTGAGGTAGAACTTCCCACCCATTGTTTTCCATATAGTTTTGAACCGGTCTTGAAACATGTGGCGGCCGAGCATGATGTCATGATGGAAAATTATGGATTCGTTTTTCTGCAATCGCAATCGTTTCAAACAAATAAATTGTGTTCGGTAGAGGTGGTCCCCCTTTGATCGTCTGACCCAATTTCAACAGCTCATAATACAACACACCCTTCGGCTGATCCCACCAAATACAGAGCACCATACCTTGGCACCATGGATATTCAGCTTTGCCGTGGATATTGATGGTTGGCCGAGCTCCACATACGATTTCTTGCGCTTGGAGTTATCGTAATGAAACAATTTTTCATCACAATCCAATCCAATCAATCCGATGCAAAAATGACTTGTTTTTGTGGCGTTTTGCGGCAACATTTCCGACATGCAGAATCGGCGTTCGATATCTCTTGGCGGCACCCAATTTCCAAGCTTTTGGATGAATTCCGATGCTTTTAAACGTCTGCGGAAATCTGGTTGCTTGATCAACTCCCAATGAATTTGCAAGAACTTGATGCATTTGGCACGCATCTTCATCAAGAAATGCCTCCAATTCTTCATCTTCATCATCTTTTTGGTTGTCCGGGTCCGGGTACATCGTCTTCCAAGATGAAATCGCCACTTTTAAACCGTGAAAACCACTTTTGGCACGTTTTTTCAGCTAGAGAATGGTCTCCGAAAAAAACCTCTACTAAAATACGATGACTTTCGGTAACCCTTTTCTTCATGTAATGAAAGTAATGCAGAAGAACTGCCCGCAAAAACACTTTTTCTGGCACAAAGCTCGACTTGTTCCAATGAATAGAAAAAAATGTTGTTGTTTACGCTTCAATCATAATATGACATATACTGAAAAAGATGCACAATAACAGTAGCTTTCAAATGAATATAGTCACGGATGAACACGACGCGAAATAATACTACACTAACGCCCACTCTTAGAAACCCGCACGAATTAATGCATACTCCCAATAGTTGCGGAACCCTCCCCTTTGGCCATAGGAAGGGATTAAAGTTTGTATGGGAAAATTTTTTTAATATCACCTACAAATGTAATATGGAAGTGAAATGGTTAAGGATTTTCCCCTTAGAAGCATTCGTTTAGGACTTAGTCGCTACCCCCCCCCCCCTCCCTATGAGGGATAAAATTTCGTTAGAATTTTAGGTTGGCATTTACACACAGTTATAAGAATTTAATCAGGAAACAGAATATTCTCAGGAACTCAGGAAACAGAATATTCGCTTTGGAAAGCTAAAAAAAAAAAAAATGAAATAGACCACAGCAACACGTTCCACCAATCAAAACGAACACCAGAATTTGGGCAAACAGTGACAAAGCAGAATGGGCAGAAAAGGCAGATACATTCGTTGAGTATTTACAAGATCTTGTTCACACCGCGTATCCCCCAGGAAATCTCGACTGATTATGAAAACGATAATCGAGTTTGTACAGTTAGCGTATCAAAAGGATGTCCCTATTGGACGGTTCACAATTTCCCAGGTACGAAATACATAATAAAGAAAAGAGAAATACATGCACAAAAGAAAAAGCGCCGGGACACGACAACATATTGACGGTAGTTGGCTCTATTAAAAGTGTTGCCGGAAAAGGGATATACATATATATTACGTATATTTGTTTAACGTTATAGTCCTGAAACCCAAGAAATTATCCAGAACAGTCAGTGGAAAATCGCACATATAATAATGTTGCCAAAACCTGGTAAAGAGCCTAATTATGCTCAGTCATATCGGTCGATTAGCCTACTGTCAAAGGTATTCCAAAAAATTATTTGTAACTCGGTTGCTAAAACCGCGACAATAATTGAAAAACATCTACCAAACCAAATCACCAAATCGGCGGAGTCAGGCAGCCCGAACATTCCACAATTGAGCAAGTATACATATATAGGATGGTAAATAAAATCAACAATGCCCTGGAAAACAAAAGATATTGTTCTGCCGCGTTTCTGGATATCGCCCAGGCTTTTGATAGGGTTTGACGACATACTGGACTACAGTATAAATTAACTTACACTTACACCATTATTATCAGATTTTAAATGCCTGTAAACGTCGACGATTTATAGTAAGGCATGGCACGGCGATATTTTTGGGGGGGTTCATAAAAAAAAAATTAGACTTAAAAAAAGTCTAAATTTAAACCCTGAAACCCAATAAATATAGTTTAAGTTAAGGCTTGGTGGCTTGATAAACATTATTCGGATTATTCACCAGGAAAATCAACCTCGTAGAAGTGGTTTGCTAAGTTAAAACGAGAGACGAAATGATCACCGCGAGCACGATCCACGCAGCGGACGCCCGCCCCAAAGAGGCTGTTGTCACGGACGACAAAAACATCAAAAAAAAAAAATTTTTTTGATAAGATAAGTTGATAGCTGATACTCTAAAGATATTATCAAAGGAACGTATTTGACACATTGTGGTGAATGAATATTTGGGTATGCGAAAGTTCTGTACAAAGTGGGTGCGAGCTCACTATCGACCAAACCGACAACAATCAAAAACTGATGGCAAAATTCCATGAATTGGGTTTCGAATTGCTTCCACCGCGTATCCACCGTTTTCTGGCAGATCTGGCCAACCAGCGAATTTTTTCTGTTCTCACAGACCTCAAGAGAATACTCGCTGGAATGAAATTTAGCGCCGAAATTGCGGCTTATTTTCAGGCTAAAGACAAATGCGTGTTAAAAAAATGATATAGAAAAATTGTCTGAACGCTGCTATAATTGTTGTATCGCTCGTCGATGTTAGCCTACGAACTTTTTTCAGCCAAACTGTTAATTTATTTTTGTTTTCTTCAATACCCTGCCATTCGATATGGGCAATTGAAGTTAGACAACCAAAAAAAAATAAAATTCCACATACCACTGTTTTGATGGAAATAGCCGTGGGTTTGTAGCTACTGTTTGTAGTGGGGTCAAGCGAAACACCCTGTGTTTTTTTTTTAAATATATTTCAAGCCATTCACCGTTGAATGGCACTCACTCACTCATGATATTTCTTTATTATGTTGTATACTATTGAATTAATAAAAATCGTACATACCTGAAGATCTAGTTGTTTGTGATTGACTAGGTGGTGGTGGTGGACGCCATGATGATAGCGTTGATGATACTGATGAATTATTACCACCGTTGCCACCTCCAATTGAAGTCGGTTGTTGTTGTTGTTGTTGTTGGTTTTGTGCAGTATTAGCAGCAGCCGAAGCCGCAATTGACCCTGTCAGAACACCTAAATGTTGTAAAATATTTTGTACTTCACCATCACTGGGTGTTTCGGCACAAATTGTTGTATTTCCCAAAACACAATTATTTAATGCCATCTGTGCTTTATTCGATTCTTCCCGTGATGAATATTTACATATAGCAATATCATGATTTAATGATAAATGAAAATTTTGTAATGGACCGTGTTGCATACAAAGGGTTCTTAATGTGGAACCATCAATCTGTCAACAGAAACAAATAATTAATACAATTAAACAAATACAATTAATAAAAACAAATAAAATTTGCAAAAATCTACACAAAACAGTAAAAAGTTAGTAGAACTTACTTGAGATGTTAAATTTTTCAATAATAACCATGATGATGACCAATTATTTGACAATGATGATGATGATGTTGTTGAATTGGTATTCGTGGACCCAGTACCGCCCCAATTTGATGATGATGAACGTCCACTTAATGAACTACCAATCCAACCGTTAGTCGTATTTGAACCACCGCCAACACCACCACCAACACTACTTGATCCAGAAATAATTGATGAACTATTTCCGCCCATTAAAGCACCCTTTATAGGATTAATATTTGAACTATTTGTATTTGTACCTCCTGAATTAATCATTCCATTTCCACCACCACCACCAATTAAACCTGGTGGTTGTACACCTCTACCACCTGCTTTATTAATTGCCGAACCCCATAAATCAGACGTTGTCGATGATTGTTGAGCCCCATCATTGGACCAACTGCTAAAAAAAAAAACAAAAAACAATTATTATTATTAATATTTAGAATTTAAAAAAAAAAAAAAATCTTTTGCTATTCATTTACTTAAAACTTTGTTGATTTGAATGTGGATTAAAACTCCAGGTGGTCGACGATAAACTTAATGGTGTTGTTGCAATCAAATCCTGATGTGGAGGCGGTGATGATTGCCGATTACTACTGACATGCACAAATAAATCCGATTCTTTGGCACCGCCAATTGATAATGGACTACGGGCAACACTTCCCGGTGTAATACTTGGATCATCTTCTATTGACTTAATTTTTGGACCCTAAAATACAAAAAAAAAAAATAAATTATTATTAGTTAAAAAATTTAATGTTTTTTTTTTATTTTTTTCAACTTGTTGAATAACAAACAATCGATTTAAGTTAAAAAAAAAAAAACGAAAAAATAAAATAATATTTCAAAAATATTTCGAAAATTTTAAGACTATTAACAGAACACAACAGAATTGCATTTACTAGCACCGAGCACTAGAAAAATTCATGTTGAGTTTTTTTTCTAAGAAAAGTACGAGTCTTAATGGAAAAATATACACGGAGGTTGTATCAGGACAGGACAGGAAAAACGGCAACAACTCAGGCAATGGAATAAGGACAATGATTTAAAACTGCCGGATCATGGAACGTGCAGAGAACAATGAAATGCGTGGGCGCGCGCGGTTTAAAAACTTTGACTGATTGCCTAAAGAAAGCTAAACGTGACATAAAAGCGGTCCAGGAAACAAGGTGACCTGTCCCGTAAGAACTACAAATTCTACTACTGCGATAGAAATAAAATATCTTTATTTTTTGCGACACGGGGGCTTTATGGTAATGTGTAAGGCGAAATAATCCGTCATTGGATTATCAACCACCAATAGATGAAAGATTTTGTACATTACGAATAAATGGAACATTTTTTAAAATGTAACCTTTATCAACGTGCATGCTCCAAAACAGAAAACAAAGATGCAAACACGAAGGATAGGTTTTACAAAAAGCTCAATCGGATTTATAACCAGGCGCACGACATTAAAATTGTGCTTGGCGATTTTAATGCCCAGGTGGGTAGGGAAATTGTATATCGACCGGCAATTGGTCATTGCATAGCCTTCATACACACTGTAATTTTAACGTGGAACGTTTAGTCGATTTCACAATATCAAACAATATGATGACACAAGAACACACACAAAGGAACTTACGTTGTTCGGCCGATGCAAAAACAACAAACCAAATAGACCGTACGTACTCATTGCTAATATTGATTACGACCTCATAATCTCGTAAGAGTTTTGTTCAGATATCGCGTGTTAGTGCAAAACGCCAAAAAGTCATTACGAACGGATTCAATTTGGAGAATCTCAAAAATGACCAAATAAAACACAGTACGAGGATAAATTAGTGGAATTAATAGTGTTCGAACAGTTTTGTAATGATATGTAGAATTGATTACGTAATTTTATGAAAAACGGCGCAGCGGCGACCGCAAAGTGGTCAGAAATTGATGATTCGATGATACTAAATGGCAAAATGGCTCATGATGAAAAGAACAAAACGCGTTAAAATATCTTCAGAGCGTCCCACGAACAGCATGGGCATGGATGAGTCTACTGAACCAAAACCAATCCAATCACATAAACATTATTCCGAAACAAGAAAATTCGTCATGGGCAGGACTTTTACTATAGGTATCTAAAGACAGGCTGCGCAGCACATGAATGTACACAGTAAAAATGTGTACAGGAGAATAAGATCTACTGTTACCGCCGCAGTGGATTTACCCAATAACCTCAATTCTTTTTGTAACAATAGTAACGGCGAGATTGTTACGGATGAAAAAGGGTCATCAAGAGTTAAAAAATCTTATTACCCAGCAAGCAAGCAACCAAAGTGGTGATCGAAAAATCGTAAAGGATCCGTCCGTACCTTCATTTAACAAATCAATAATTTCGGAAACATCATATATGTGGAAACCAGAAAGGAAGTCATTTTTAAGCTCTAGAATGACTGGTGAACTTCGAAAGTATGGTACATTGCTTAAGCGAATGAACAAAGTGCTCAGGTGTTTTGAAAATAAAATCCTACGAGTCATCCATGGCCCGACAAGGAACGAATGGACGATATGATTTTGAATTTAAACATCTTTATTCACAGTCACAGTGACTTTGTTCAACACATCATCAAGTTAGATCGTTTGAGGTGACTTGGACATGCTTGGGCACGCATGCGTGGAGATCCTATACCGTCAAAACTGTTGGACAGTAAATTGGAGGGATGGCGGAATGTTGTTGGGAGATACGCAGGTGGCAGGAATGACGTTGACTGGTATCTTCTAGGTGTTTCCTGATAGCGGTCGCTGGCGGTAAATAGGCCCGATTGGAGACGGTTACTTGTGGTGGAGGCTAAAATCAATTGTAGGTTGTAAGCCCGTCTAAGTAAGTAAGTAAGGAACTATGCAAAATTATAACAGATGAGTGGAAGCTGGCTGTAATTGAGCCAATACACAAGAAGGGAGACCGGATGGCGTGTTCCAACTATCGGGAAATATCTTGCGAATTAGAATGCAACATATAACAAACTCGCTTATGTATTGCATCAGCGCCTTTTACCATATGCGGGGGAAGTCATTGTTTAGGACCACAAATGTGGATTCGGTAATGATCGTTCAAAAACTGATCAACTATTTGGTTATACGACAGATGTAGGGAGTTTAACGTAGAAACACATAAAATAAAAAAAACAAAAGAATTGAATGAATTTATGACGGTAATAGATTTAACTGTTTTTATTTCTAAGTAACATTGAATTAATTGCAATCCCTTGAACATATGTTACCTAGATAACGCGATAACAACAGAACATTGAACTTTGCAATGTAATAAATGTGTTTTAAATTTTTGCAAAATTTGCATTATTTTCGTCATATTTCAATATTATTTTCGTTATATCTCTAGAACGCGTTGACATATTTTAAAAGTTTGTACATCAAATTAAAGCTAAAACATCACAGAAGTTTTCCTAAAAACCGACCACTAATAAACCTAAAAGTCCTACAGTTCTAGGCTTGCAAAATAATAAAAATATTTGAGGCCGTTGAAATTTCTTGTGTTTGACGAGCTATAGCATGAAAACGGGTTGTCGCCGAGGTTTATGTAATGAGAAAGATTTAAAGATAGTTAAAATACCTTTCCAACAAGCTTATAATTATTGGATTCCGATCAGTGGTTACTGAGATACGGTAAATAACATTCACGTACTACCTTGGACTTCAACAAAATCGTTTTTTCGGGCTAGCTGGAAACCCAAGCGAGATAGACATGGGGTCGCCATACAATTTATGATTGGAAATGAGGTGTAGAACCTGCGTGTTTCGGGTTGGCACCCTGTACTGGGACACCCTGTATTGTTGGTGAAGTTCATCAATCCTGGATTGCTTCAGTAAAAACCCCAAAGTCGGTTTGGTTTTACGGTTTGCGATCGTATACCGTTTTAAAAATGCTGTACGTCTAACCGAGTACGAATCAAGGAGTGTTGGTTGGACGACCACCGACGGGGTAGGTGATGAAAAGATGATGAGTGAAAAGTGGAAGCAGATAATCGGGCTCTTTTGAAAGTTGTTTCAGGCGAATTTAATTGCTGTTCGATATTGAATTTGATTTTTAAAATGCTGAATAATTATGAAGTTATGAGCTGAAATGACTGAATGCGTTTTTTTTTTCAACATACACACACTGTAACTATTTGGTTGAAGTTGAAGATAAAAACCCTTCCCTTGTTCTCTATTTCGATCAGTTCGATAAATTGTAAAATTGTTTTAATCTCGACTGTTGGTTAATTTTCATTATTATTATTATTACAAATTAATTGGTATTACAAAAAAATATCTAAATAACTTACCCTCCAAGGTTTTCCAGGTTCAAATTCTGGTACTAAATCGGTATATTGTTGGGCTGACCAATCTTTATTGTCCGTTTCTTGTGTTGATTCTGGCCAACCATCATTTATATTACGTCCTGCTGACCACGTTCTATATATAAATGAAAAAAAAAAAAAAAAAAAATAAATAGAAATATTTTTACAAATTACTTTTGTTTATCGGATTTAAAGATTAAAATCGCAAAATAATCTAAAAAGTAATCAAAAAATTATATGGCGGGGTACACCCCCAATAATTTATGATATATGGATATATACGGTACATAACACAAAAAAAAACTAATCAGTTGGTCATGTTATATTCCGACGGAACCAATGGATTATTTCTTAGGGAAGGCGACTGAAGTACAGTTTAGCGGACCCTGACATTGGGGATCGCGACCGTCAATCGAAAGCTTAAGTTTTCACAGAAAACAATAACATTAGTTTTTGGCGTCCTTTGCAATTACACTTTTGTACGCATGCATATTTTAATGTTTATTTAAAAGAAAAAAAAAATTGTCACCGAAATTATTTTCGTACGCGACGGAAAAAACAACAACAAATTTTTGATTGAAATTTTTCATTATTTTCTGTTCCACTGGCTGGCATCAAAATTCAAAGGGGCAAAGTGAGGTTGTGTTTAATAAAAAAAAAATCATATCACAAACCACACTTTTTCGGTGCTGAAAATTTTTTAGATCGAATAAAAAAAAAAAAATACCGTTCCTGCGCACTTTCTTCGTTGTCGACTTTTTTTTTTCAAACAAACAACACTTAAAAATGTATTTAGCATTATTTTGCGATTTTTTTTTTTGTAATCCTAAAAAATTACTTTTTTCCAAATAATCACGTAATCTAGATATTAGATTACACGATTATTATTGTTAGAAGCAATCCCATTCATATTTTAAAACGTAATTATATAAAAAAAAAATGACATACCCATCATTTTGTAAACCGAAACCGGAATGTGACGTTGACATTGTTGTGGATTTTGTTGTACCAGGTGCCCGTGAAAAATCTGTACTATCACAATTACTAGAAGTATTAGTAGAACCACCTCCGTTATTTCCTGTATTACCACCACCACCACCACCACCAATGACACTTGAATCTTTTTCAATTGACGGTAATTTCCATTGATTTAAACGTGATTGACTAACGTTTGAATTTGATCCAGGAAAACCACCAACACCACCAGATTCTGATGATTTCATTGACATTTCATTAAATGATGATTGAATTGAATTCATTTGTTGTTGATCATTCATTGGACTACGTAAGTATTCATTATTTGCAATGCCAACGGCCGAACCAATTATTGAATGTTGTTGTTGTTGTTGCTGTTGCTGCTGTTGTTGTTGTTGCGTTTGTGATTTTACATAAATCGCTTGTTGTGCGGCAATTTGATTTTGTAATGTTGAAATTTGTTGTTTTAATTTTGTGATTGCAACGGATGCTTGAACGTTATTTACACCGCCTCGATTTACATTTGAAGTTGCCATTTGCAGTGACTATCATCACAAGAACAAAAATATTTTTTTATTAAATCATGTCCAAAATAAATGAAATAAAAAAATTTACCTTAATTAATGACAGCAATTGATTTAATAAAATCAATGTGGTCGGTGCCAATGGTTGATTTAATATTTGATGATTTAAATAACCGGCTTGTACGGCCATTTGTATTTGTTGTACAAGCATACGTAATTGTTGGGTTGATGGTTGACCGGCAACGACCGGTCCACCACCACCACCACCACCAGCTGCAGCCGCAGCCGCAGCTGCACCAACTAATGTTTGATTACCTAAATTATTTTGATTAAATGAATTCATAATACCGCCAGGGATACCACCACCGCCACCAACGGCTGCTGCTGCTGCTGTATTATGTATATTTTGATTTAAATATTTTTGTGATTGTAGAGATTGCAAATTTCCCAAATTTGGATTGCCGCCCATCGAACCACCACCAATATTATTTAATATATTTGGATTATTCTGAAAAAAAAAAATGATTAGCAATTAAAAATTACCCAACTATCAAGTTAAAAATTAACCGAAAATAATTGTTTTTTGACTTACCGGATTGAATGGCATACCCGGTTGTTGTTGTTGTTGTTGTGGGAAACGTGATGGATTAAATCCACCATGTTCAAAATTAGCTTGTTGCTGTTGTTGCTGCTGTTGTTGTTGTTCTTCGTGTCGACGCCAAGCATCAATATTATTATTATTATTGTTATTCGGCGGAATACGGGGCGGATTTAAAATTTCCAGAGCTTCTTCAAAATTTAAATTGGTACTTCGTAAAGCCAATTCAATATCTTCCTTTTTATAGCCCATATCTAAAAGGACACGATACGGTTTACTATTTCGTATAATATCAACAGCTGGTAAATTTTTTTTCTGCATTGATAAGCCACCGCCACCACCATGCATTGACCATGAATCATTTAAATCGGGTTCGCCTTGCCATAAAGCACCACCGGCGCCACCACCCGGTGGTAACATAACATTTGGTAAACCACCACCACCACCGAGTTGTTGTTTATTTTTAGGCCAAACTCCAGAGGAATTATCATTCCAAATTGGCATTCCAGTTGATTTTTCATCCCAATTACCTGTACCACCACCGGTATTTTCATCCCATGATGTACGACCACCCGTTGATGAATTTATTCCACCACCATGACCCCACATTCCGGAATCTTGGTGTTTTAATTGTTGTTGTTGTTGATGTTGTGATAATATTGTTGATGGTTGACCGATGCCAACTAAACGATTTGATTGTGGCGGTGGTATTTGAGATAAATTTAGACCACCACCACCACCGGAACCAACTATTGTTTGTGTATTTCCTACATTCGATCGATTTAGATTACGTCCAATATCAGATAAATCTTTCCAATGGGCTGTTCCTGGTGGTGTAATACCATCATTACCGCGTCCTTGTCCTTGTCCCATTGCATTCAACTGTTGTGATTGCATATTTTGTTGTTGTTGCTGCTGCTGCTGTTGTTGTCCCCCCCATAATGATGTTCCATCATCAAAATTGGGTAAATTACGACGTTGTGATGGTGGACTCGGTTCTTCCCAACCAGTCGACTTCATAATTGGTAAATCTTTTGGCGGTTGTTGTTGTTGTTGTTGTGGCGGTGGAACACCCCATTGTTGTTGTTGTTGCAATTGTTGTGGATTATTTAGTAAACCTCCGGCTCCTTGAACAGCACCACCACCACCACCAATCATTTTATTTAATCCCATTTGTAACGGTGGCGGTGGTTGTTGTGGTCCTCCCCCTCCTCCTCCTCCAATTCCTACTCCTACGCCACTAACTGATGCTCCGCCAATATTATGGTGTTGTCCCCACATTTCTGAAGGTCCATTTAAACGTCCCGAAATACCCCTTGGATCACCACGTAAATCACGTATTTGATCACGTAAATCAATTATACCGCCACCACCAACACCACCAGCTCCTGTTACCGAACGAATTTCACGTGGATCTAAAGGATTTCGCATTTCTAATGGATTACCACTGACACGTCCATCTCTTGGATCACCCCAATTAGCCCCTTGCTGTTGTTGTGGTTGCTGACCAGGCAATTGCTGTTGTTGTTGTTGCCCTTGTGATGGTCCACCGACAACACCTGGTGGAATTATATTACCTACATTTCCACCTACAATACCCGGCCAATCCTGAGAGGATTCTTTTTGTTTTGTTTGTTGAATTCCTTGACCAACAATTGGAATTCCACCGCCGCCGGTAGGAATTTGTTGTTGTTGTTGTAGTTGTTGTTGTTGCACACCCTGTTGCCATGCATTTGGTTGATTGACCACCACACCTCCACTATTAAGAGGATTCCATGGTCCACCACTCGATTGCTGTTGCTGTTGTTGTTGTTGTTGTTGCTGCTGCTGCTGCTGCATAATAATAGGAGCACCTTGTTGATTCGATTGATTAGATAAGTTAGCCTGTTGTTGTTGCTGTTGCTGCTGTTGTTGTTGTTGTTGTTGCAATTGTTGATGTTGATGTCCGGCCGTTGGCATTCCTCCCGTCCACACACTATTTCCACCTTCAATAGTATCGTCTTCTTCACCCCAAGTACCACCTAAATTTGATGATGGCGTATGACCCCATGGAGTCTTTTGAATGGGTTGTGATGGCTGTTGTAATTGACCACCATTACGTAAATTTGCTTCCCATAATTCAGTACCACTGTTCAGTGTTGCTTTCCAAATATGTGGTCCGGTTGATTGACCTGGATGGATATGAACATAAACAAAAAAAAAAAAAATTAATTATGTCATTAACATTATTTTATGGAATGTGATTGGATGAACCGAAAAAAAAGATAAACTGAATATTAAAAATTAACGATCCAGGCGTCATCTGGTGTGGGATGAATAACCTTAAGGATGATATGTACGCATGTTCGGCCTGGAGGATAAAAAAAAACTGCGCAGCGCGCAATATTTGACACGCAATATATGTCAGGTTTTAGAAAGCATAATCAGGATGAGTAAAGCCATTTTGCCGAAGAGTTTGAAGAGCGGATTCCAAAAGATTCTTAACGATACCGAACGAAAGAGGATTGATCTGGGAAAAGTAAGTGACAAAAATCGGTGGGTAGGTGGTTTCAATCGGAAGGGAATCCAAACATGTGACCTGGATCGAGAATATTGCAATCGAAGTGGGCAATTCAGTAGTCAGTAAGAATCTGACCATTCAGCGACCTTTGCGGACGTCTAAGAAATATTTTCCTTTCTATGTTAACCAAAAAAAAAATGTTTATATCCTATATAACTAATTAGTCTAATGACCTATTCAACCGTTTGCATTCATATAGAAGAAATGATAAAACCAAAACAGACTCAACCAATAGGAGGTTGGTTAGGTGGTTATTTAACTTCAACATTTACCAAGTTAAAGAGTTTTGAAAATGAGAGAAAAAAAAAAAAAAACAATACATTCAGTGAGCTCATTCTAAACTATCCACCAACCTCTAGAATAACCATACTCGGTACTCATTTCGTCTCGTTTAAACTTAGCAAACCACCTCTCTATACCGGTTAATTTTCCTGGTGCAGAGTCCGAATAATGTTCATCAAGCCAATAAGCTTTGGCTACAACAGAATTTGTTTTTCGTCAAAAAACAATGCTTTCCTAACACACCAAATTCCTTTTTACCCATTTTTCCTTTTAAACTAACACTCAAGTTGCTTCATCAAACTAAAAATGCTATATATCTCATAAACTAATAGTTCGACAGCAGCGGTCAAATACAAATACACGTATCTTTTAAAGTTTTAAAGGTTAGGAGGGGTAACTAACAATCATATGAATTTAATGCTTGTATAGCGGCGCCATTTATGTTTCAGTCTACGAACTTTTCAGCCCACATGATACATTAGGAAATAGGGGGTGGTAAATCACTGAATTTTCCACCTCACAAGTCAAACAAAATGTTAGTGGTAAATATTACAGAGATAAAAAAAAATTTACTTTGCATTCCAAATTCAATTACCAGAAGTGTAGGTAAGAGTAGATTTCACTTCTACTCCAAATTACGCAAAGAAAATTACGAAAAATCTCTTCTCTACTCTTACCTACTGCTGGTAATCGAAACGCAACTATAATATTAAAAAAGAAAATAATTTTTTATTTTATTACCTGGAAGATGCCCTGGACTTAATCCACTTGGACCAATTCCAATAGCACCAACACCACCACCACCACCGGGTACCATTGATAGACCACCACCAATACCACCATTACCACCATCGGCACCTTTCATCATTACACCGGGTTCTGGTGAAACCGGTACATCCCAATTACTATCTTGATTTACATGTTGACAACCCCATCCCTCCAAAGAAAATAATGCTTCACGCATTGTATTCAATTGTTCCAATTGATTTTTTGTAACTGCAGTAACTACGGCTGCTGTTGCTGGACTTGGTGATGGTGGTACAGATGATGATGATGCTCCTCCTCCTCCTCCTCCTCCTCCGACGGCACCGGCTCCTGCTCCCGCTCCGGGTCCGGCTCCTGTTGCTCCAATTGCACCTGGTACAATTACTGCACCTCCACCGATTTGATTATTATTATTATTATTGATATTACCAACACCAACACCACCGATATTCTGTGGATTAACAATTACATTTTGTTGTTGTTGTTGTTGTAAATTAAAACATTGACCTTGTTGTGGTTGCGGTTGCTGTAATTTATGATTGAGAACAACAGGTTGATTTTTTGGGGCATTTGGTTGTTGTTGCTGTTGTTGTTGTTGTTGTTGCTGCTGCTGTTGTTGATGGGGTTGTGGTTGATTTACCCATAATTGTGTTGCTTGTTGCTGCTGTTGTTGCAATTGTTGTTGTTGTTGTTGTTGTTGTTGTTGTTGTTGCGGTTGTTGAGGATTCCATCCAGTATTATTATTATTATTATTATTGATAGGATTTTGTACCGTTTGATTATTATTTACAGATGTATTCCAAATAACATTATTTGTATTTGTATTTGTATTATTATTGGAATTATTATTACTATTGAGTTCACTTCCAATTGAATTGGTAGCTCCCGTAATATTATTACCACCTTTATTATTATTATTATTATTATCACCTCCAGTACCTCCACATAATCTCATTCTTGGTAATCTTTTAATAATTATATTTTTATTCGTATTATTATTAATATTTTTATTATCAATAATTAAATCATTATCAATAAATTGCACAATCTCATTATTATTATTATTATTAATTGATTTATTATTATTATTTAAATATGAATTAATTTTCTTTTCACGTTCAATGAATTTGAGTAGACTAGCAAATGAATGATAATTTTCAATTGATAAATATTCATTGGTCGGATTCCAATGATTGTTCTGTTGTGATGATGATATTATTGTTGATGATTTATCCAAATTATAATCATCATCATCATCATGATCATGATCATTGCTAATGCTTATTGGTATTTTCTTAATCATATTATTTTTATTCTTATCAATAAAATTAATATTAATATTATTATTATTATTATTATTATTATGATTATTAATTAAATTAAAATTTTTAATTTTGTATTCTTTTTTTGTTGTTTTTGTTGTTGTTGTATTTTTATTTTCATCAGACTTTGAAGATTCAAATTCTTTTTTGTCGTCGTTCATATCACAAATTGTATTATTATTATTATTATTATTAATATTTTTAATTTTACTTATTATTATTAATATTATAATTATAATTAAATCGAATACAATCCCTGATAACGTTTTAATTATAATTTTTTTATTATTATTATTATTGTAATTTATATCAGACTCATTGAAATTAAAAGAAAATAATTCAAAAATTGGTTCATGTTGTTGTTGTTGTTGTTGTATTTGTTGAAATTTTTGGATTAGTTGATTCTGTTGTTGTGGTTGCGGTTGCTTCTTCTTGTGTCCAATTCTTGTGGCTGATTGTTCATCATCAATTAATACACATAACAACAACATTAACAGGAGGAGGTTACAATGAATTTTATTATTATTATTATAATTAATATTATTTTGAATAATTTTCTTATAATTATTAAGTTTATTATTATTATGATGATTATTTATTATTATTATTATTATTATTATTATTAGCATTAAAAAAGCGTATTCAGACTTATTTGTGTCGGTTTTTTTAGTATTTATTAAATTAGAATTAGAAGTAGAACTAGTTGTATTTTCATTAACATTGATATAAACCATCATTAAAATATGGTCATTTATGTTTTGAATAATAAAGCAGCATTTAATATTATTATAAATGTTAACAATGAATAATGATTTATTATTCATCATTGATTTATTGATTTGTTGTTGATTCTTATTGATAATATCCACCATTTTTATAATAAGGCATTTCATTTCATGATAAATATCCAATTGTAGTTTTTGGTAATTAATAAATAATAATAATAATAATAATAAACGTTTATTATTGTTTATGGATGATAATTTTCCAAATATTTTTTCATTATTATCAATGGCCGCCATTACATTTTTAATCACATTCATTTTTTTTTCATCATCACCGCCGTCATTATCATCATCAATGATCATTTCAATTATTTTTGATAATAATCCATTTGGTGGTAATTGATTTTTATAACCGTTGCTGTTGCTGCTTTTGTTGTTGCAGCTGGCGTCACTTGCATAATGAATAATGGCGACTGCAACTGTGACGGTATTGTTTACGGCGATTGCGCCAATTTTTTTATTCATCATAGTAATAATAATAATGGCGTCGTCATTATTATTATTATTATTATTATTTTTATTGATTATTAAAATATTTTTAAAATCTAATAATTTTATGATTAATTTAACTAAAATAAAATTATTATTATCACTAATTAATTTTAATTTTAATTGTTTTATTAATAATAATGAGTTTTCCATCATCATCATCATAATCATCAATAGTATCATTTTAATTTGATCAATATTTTGTACATAAAATATTTTTTTATCAACAATTAAAATAAATTGATTTTGATTATTTTTAGTATTATTTTTAATATTATTAAAGTATTCCATAATTTTATTATCATCATGATCATCATCATCATCATCATCGTTGATAGAATCTACAAAAACATCCATTGAAATTAAAATTATAAATGATGTATTTTGTTTAACACAATTTTTATAGGAATTGTAACGGTTGTAATTACGAATCACAATCATTAAAATCATTTTTATAATGCCATTCGAATCATCCGCATCATCATTCGCATCATTCAAGTGATAATGATGATGATAATAATCGGAATGATGAATTTGTTGATATGATGAATCATCATCATCGATGACATTTTTTTTAATATAAATTAAATTTAAAATTAAACTAATTAAATCACTCATAATAAAATCATCATCTGCATCATCATCATCTGCATAATCATCATCATGGTTTTGTTGATTAAAAATGATGATTTTTTTCGATAATTGATTCCATTGTTTCAATTTTTTTATATTATCACTAAAATTATTATTATTATACCTATTTTTATTATTATATTTATTTAATAATTTAAGCAGTTTTATTAATAACAATATATTATTGCTATTATTTTTGGAAGATCCATCATCATCATCATCATCACCATCAACATTATTATAAATGTCTACTAGTACTACTAATAATTGTTGATAATAATTTGGTAATATCAATAATAATAATAATAATAATTGCGGTTGAACTACTAATAATTTTATCATATACATTTTATTATTTTGATAGTTTGCATAAAAATTTTGACGATTACTGGAAGATACTGTTGCTGTTGCTGTTGCTGCTGATCCTCCCACTCCCGACTTCATCATTATTATCATCATCATCACAGTGCCAGAATCCTATGAAATAAATAATATAAATAATAATGTAATTAAAATTTTTGTGGTTCTTCAATAGGTTAATTACAAAAAAAAAAAAAACGCTGCCCGGCAAACACCTGTAACAAGAAGTACGTATTGATGGCCAGGTGCGGTAAGGGGGGAGCTTAAATTTATCATCATCATCAACTCAACTCATAAGATTTTAACAACATAAAATGTTGTTCAAATTCATTCCCAACACGAACACGATTGGATTTGTATGGGAGCTCCTCGGTGGAATGGGATAAGGAAAAATTTAATGATGCAGTTTTGTAGAGAATGAAAATGAAGCGTACCTTGTAGAATAAATTTATGGGCTAACTATAACCATTTCCGTGTAAATCCCAACGGAATTTATGGGAATGGATGGGATGAGATGGGATGAGAAAAAAATTCACCGATTTTGCATCAAACCTCCAGATCCAAAATTTCTAGTCAATTGGTTATGAAACAGAACGAGATTTCTCTTGGATAATCCCTTTGATTACTTGGATGGGAGCCACTCTGGATGGGATGGGATCAGAAACACTATCCATAACAGATGGCGCAACTAGCGTTGAGTGTATCGCAACACACCGCGGCCATTTTCTTTTTTTTTTGTCTGTTATTATGCTATAAATTTCAGTATATGTCATTTCATTGAAGTGTAAACAACAAAGCTTTGTTTTTTGCTTCGAATATGTCGACAACACATGCCTGAAAAAGTTGTTTTGGGGGGAAGTTCTTGAATAACTTTCTTTAATTTGAAGAAAACCGCTGCTGAAAGAAGTTATCGTTTGTTGGTTGTGAAGCTTATGGTGGACATGCTACAGCTCAAGCAAATTTGTGAACGATTGTATGTACGCTTCCGAAATGGTGATTTTGACTTGGAAGACAAAGAACGGCAACTTGCAATGGCGTTGAATGTCGACCAAACAACCATTGGCAAACGTTTACATTTTGTTATACAAATAAATGCCATTTTGAAGCCAAAAAATCCGCATTATTCATTCCTACGCCCAATACATAATTTCAATAATTTTGAATACTAATACGTGAATAAAATGCACTAATCGTTCCTTATATTGAGATTTTGATTAATTTAGCGTTCGTTATTTACAAAAGGCTATATAATACAAAATTTGAAAGCGTTCCGTTCCATTTCGAGGTTTCCTTATTCAAGGGTATCTTATGTTATATCGCGAGTCTACTATATTTGCATTTGGTGCGAAACAAAATAAATCCAAAATTTCAAGCAAATATCTTCAAAACTCATTGAGTTGATATACAAATTTCAACAAAAATCGGAAAAGTCGGAAAATTTGCAAGGGAGAAGGTAGAACGGAAGGGGGTGACATACCCCATCTTCTAACTTGTAAAAATTTTCGCAAAAAAAATCATATGCTAAAAATTTCAACCAAATCGGTCCGGTAGTTTCCAAAAAAAAAAAAAAAAATGGAGACAACCGACCGAACGAGCGATATTGTTGTGGACATTTTTGCGGCAATTTTTTTTTATTCGATTTTTATCGATAAAAAGTTCAAATTCAAACAGAAAGGTGATCAAAAATGGAGGTCAAATTTTTTTTTTTTTGGAAAACGATCATAATAAGTAGCATATATTGAAAAATATACGTGCTTAAAAAGACTTTATGTTGTAATTTGTATGGAGTAGATTCTGCGACGCGACGCAATGCGCGCGCGCACGATGGAGTAGTATAGTTTGATAAAAATCCATTATTCCATGTCGTCAGAGTCTAGTCAGAGTTTACATTGTATTGCGCATGCATGAAACTTGCATGCAACATGCAACTTTAAAAATGTATAGGCAAGTGGTGAATGAAAAGAGAAACGGGATCAGTTTCACATAACATTCTACTTTTTACGTGCAACTTGTTCCCTAATTGGTTGTTGTTTTTTTTTTTATTATTTCGCATCTATACAAGTATGTACACATTCAGAACCTTGCACAAGTGGAAAATACAATGTAAATTCATCGTGCATTTCAACGCGCATTCCAACTCGAGTTGAAATGATAATGTATGTAATATCGGTCTTATAAAATTAATATCATTGCGCAAAGAGACAGAACATTCGATCTGAAGTGACAAAACAAAAAATGGTTTTTTTTTTTTTTTTTTTATATATTTTTGTATTAAAAAATGTTAAAAAAAAAGAAAATAATTTTTTTTTTTTTTACTTACCTCAATGGACGGAATTAAATCCTCCAATAAAATCATTTTATTAGTCTCAAAATTTTTAGAATCAATTATCACAGAAAATATAAATACTCTACCAAAACGACGACACAACGGATCTTGATATTGTTGTTGTTGTTGTTGTTGTTGTCGTCGTTGAGGATCATGCAAAAATTTGTTATCAAACATCAAATGGGTTAATAACATCCGAATTTTTACATCATTTTGATCAGTATTTGTATTAACATTGACATTGACATTGATATTGATATTGAAATTATTATTATTATTATTATTGTTGTTGTTATTATCATTGAAATTGTTATCTTCATCGATCACAATTACGATAATTCTGTTATTATTTCGTTGATGTATGAAATTAACAAAATACTGATATATTATTGAATTGTTGATTTTATTATTATAATCGTCATCATCATCATAATTATTATTATTATTATTATTGTTTTGATGATTGAAAATGACGATATTTTTTTGTTCTTTTTGGTGTTTTAAATTGTCATAATTAATTTTGTGATTGGCAGCGATTATTTTAAATTGATTTAATTTCACTTTCACTATCGCCACCACCAATCGCACAAAATTATTTCTATTAATAATAGTAGTAACACTGCTGTTACAAATGTCACTAATCATTTCACTAAAATTTAGAATTGTCTTATCACTACTACTAATACACTTAAATGTAATATTAAATGGATCATCCGTTAAAACAACAACGTCAACACAGCCACCAATTTTACGATTAGAATTATTACGATTATTAATCAAATCAAAGTTACTACTTTGAATTTTACTGTTATCATTTTTGTTTTTTTCCTTATTTTTAACATCGATCATCTTTATCTTCATCTTCATCATCATCATCAATGGGTCGTGGACGTTTCGTTTGATTGGATTTTTCAATATTATTACATCACTGTCATTTTTAACTGTAATCAAATCACTATTATTATTATTATTATTTGGCAATGTGAAATTTAAACTTAATAATAACAAATTCGATGACGATGATGTTGGTTGTGGTTGTGGTTGTTGTGATGATGATGATGATGATAATTGTGATGGCAGCAATGACACATTATTTAATAATCCATTCAAATCCATACGATTAAAATGCATTTTTCTTCTTTTACTTTGTTGATTTTGATGATGATGACGACGATGGTGTCGCCTTCGTCGTAATGATTGCATCTTTTTTTTTAAAGATTTTCTATTGACTAAATAATTTGAAGACAATTTCATTGATACTACTAATATAATATATCTATATTTATATGTGTATATTTATTATATTAGTTTTGATATTCTGAATGGTTGGAGAAAATAAAAAAACAAAAAAAAAATAATTAATATTAAGTTAAAAAAAAAAAAACTACTACTTTAGAAGGTTATTGTGAGTGAGAATGGACGAAGGCTGACGAATGGGCGGCAGTCACCAGGGTGCGGAAGTTATTATGTTTTAGTAAAAATTTTTTTTATCTCATATGTTTGCTTTATTTTCAAAATTTCATAAATGATACCACATATTATAATAGATTTACCACCCAAAATCACTTAAGTGTATTCAATGCATCTAAGGCTCATCACCTGATTAAGTGATTTCGTTACGGGCTCACGGCAATAGAATTCCGAGGTTTTACGGGCGCTAAACCGATTCTGCCGTAGTAACGAACAAAAAAAAAAAATAGATATAAATATTTGGGAGTGGAATTATCGGATGGGGGATCATGGACTGGGGTCATATTTGGGGAAGAAGGTAATGTGTGAAGGCGTAGGCGGGTGTGAGTCAGCTATGCTATGAGCGATGGTGGAATATTGAATAGAAGAGATGTAGGTGAAGGCAAAAATGTGAAAGATTTTTGAATGTCAAAAAAATATGGTTTTATAAAACAAAAATCAAAATTTCGATTTTTCGTCTTAAAAGGGGAGGGTGGGGGGGATTGGACAACCCCCCCCCCCCCTTAATTTTCAACGGCGTTTCAGCGGATTTATCGAGTTTTCGCACATTTTCCATCAGATGGACATTCCCCATTTGTATATTCCAAACGGGACACCATCGGACAAATATTCCACAGTTGATATCCATTAAGCACATAGGGGTTAGTGTGGGGAGGACTGGGAGGTTAACATAAAAATGTAGCCAAATTGAATACAGTCGGCGTCTCCGAAAACATCATATTAGTGATAATTCCACTGGTTTCGAAGATATTACCTGGTTAGAGTTAGCTGGAACACCCTGCATGATTTGGATGTTGGGAAAAGTTGGATAAAATGTATAAATTGAATTTCTTTATTTATTTTGTGGCGGTCCTGCACTACACTACAAATAACACATACACTTTATATTAAAAAAAAAAAAAACATCGCATTCCCCACACCGCTCCGTGATTTTTTTATCACGATAAAGAAGAAATGTTGGCGGTCGTGTATGGCTCATGAAGAGCATTGTTAGAAGAGATGTGATGAGAATGTGTCTGTTTAGCAGAGCGGAAGCGAAAAGTGATGCGCGGAGAAGAGAAAAAAAAACAAATTTTAAGTTGTTAGTGGCCAGTTGGCGAAAAAGAAATTTGAGTAACCGCCCGTAGGGGGGTGTTGTTTGTGAGTTCATGTAAGCTATAGTGGCCGGTCTGTGTGGCGAAAGTAAAGGGTAACGTGGCCTTCTGGCGATAAATATATTCCATTGGGTAATATTGTTGATTGCTGAAGAGAATGCATGACGGTTCCTGAAGGGACCATGCGGGTTGCCGGATGCAGGCAAAAAGTTCACCGGCTCTTTCGAAACGAGTTGTAACTGGCGTCGGTTGTCTCTTGGTGCTGGGGGCAACGTTGCGTAGGAGTTCTGTTTGGTAACCGCTTTGGGATTGTTGGAGGTTGCGCCTGCTGCGGTATACGTGCACTTTTGCGAGACGTGGATTTAAATTGGGACCATCGTAAGGAGGTTGAAGTGATTTCCTTGCGACTGCGTCGGATCGGACGGAAATACGTCTTTCGCGTGCCTTGTCGGAGGAAGAATTGTTCGAATTCAAACTGAGTGCCCTGATCGGTATAGATCCAAGTTGGGTGTCCATAACGGCGGACCCATTCGCGTAGAATGGTTGCAGCTATACGGTCTCAGCTGTGATATCGGCAATAGGATATGCAACAGATGAAACGCTCGATCATAGTGAGGAGATAGCGGTATCCTTCCTTCGGATACCGGTCGGGGTCCTACTATGTTAACGTGAATGTTTTAGAACTTTTGTTCGCGGAAGAAGTGGGGGGGGGGGGGGGGGGGTAGAAATTGCCCATGTGGGACTTTTGACGTGTCGAGAGACCTTCGACCTTTGACAATGTATGCCCACGATTTTGCGCCCACTGTTGTGCATTCTTGTTGATGGAAAGTAGAAAACAATAGATTCTCCTACCCCGAACAACACTTTGCTACATATTAAGCACGTATATGCTGCTTATTATGATCGTTTTCCAAAAAGTTAATTTTGAAACCCATTTTTTATGACTTTTATCCACGAATTGGAACTTTTTATCGATAAAAATGGAATAAAAAAAAGGTCCGTAAAAATGTCGTTCGACCGCTCGGTTGTCTGCACTTTTTCTTGGAAACTACCGGACCGATTCGACTGAACTCTTCAGCATAAGCTTTTTTTTGCGAAAATTTTTACGAGTTCGAAGATGGGGTATGGGGTATGTGTATAAGGGGTGACCCCGTTCCCTTCCCCCCCCCTTGCAAATTTTCCGCCTTTTCTGTTTTTTGTATATCTCAATGAGTTTTGAAGATATTGCTTGAAATTTTGGATTTAGGGGTTTGGTACCAAATGAAAATAATTACTCAAACATTTCTACAAGGTGTGCCCTTCAAAATTGCATCAATAAATTTTTTCTAATCCCATCCCACCGAGGAGCTCCCCATACAAATCCAATCGTGTTCTTGGGAATGAATTTGAACATCATTTTATGTAAAATTTTTTGCGGACTTGAATGATGATGAATTTAATCCCCCGTGTTTGCCTGGCAGCGTTTTTTGTTTTGTTTTCACGTCCCAAACAACCTACGATTGGATTCGGCGTCCATCAACGGCTTTCTCAAAACGGACCGCCTATTTATCGCCAACGTCCCGAAGCCCCGCTTCGACTTCATCTTGCCGGCCACCCCGCGGTCTTCCAACGCTCTTAAGGATCGACCTAACTTGCTGTGTAGTATTTTTAAAGGTATACGATCGCCATCCATACGCACCACCACCACGTGACCAAAACCACCTCAAACGACCAAATAATGTCGGGGTCGCCATACAATTTATATATTTCATGATCGTATCTAATCTAGTCTAATCTAGGCCGTATCTAATAACTCTTTGTTAAAAAAATGTCAACCTAAAATTCTAACGAAATTTTGGGGTCGTGGGTTCGAATCCTACACTGCGAAGACATAAAATATGTTTCGTGTTTTCGGTTATTTTTCGAATCTGAATTTTAACACAGAGTTGTATTTTACCCTTGCGGGTTGGTCGTACGGCTAATTACCGACACCGTAAAAGCCACAAATTAAGAAACTAACAACAGAAGGCTGTTGTTGTTGGACGCTAAAACCAGATTGTTGATTGTATAGCGAAAAATGTATCCTTTGTCGGTCCAAAGATGAGGCGCAGTATTTTGTTTTTTGGAACCCCCACCAAGACACTTTTCGTTAGCCAGTGTCATTTGTACCACGTTTCAGAACCGCCGTAGGTGACAATTCGTCGACATACAAGTCGTTTGATATAACTTTATTTTCAGTATTTTACTCAATGTGTTCGTGAATCTTTCGCAAAACCGTAAAAGGCCTTGTTTCCTGCAACCAATCGGAGATCACACTTTGCCATATAGGACGTTATAGTTCAGAGTAGAAAATCTACCATTTTCTACTCTTACCTACCTACTCCTGGTGGTAATCAAAAGCGAACGCAACTAATATAAGTATTAAGTATCCCTGCAAAAAAACTAATAATTTCATGAAATCTTCGGAACACAGCCACAGTAACGACATTTAATTTCATTATTATTTAATCCCTAATATCTTAGCAATGAAAATGCTTAAGAGAAGAAGAGATGCAATGAATTGGGAGGTCACCAACCAAGAAATTTTTTAATAAGACCTGAATTTCTGAGATGAAACCACAATGTGAATCTGATTGTTGTTAACTTTGAAAGTGATCCGTTTTATTTTTTTTTCTTAACCAGAGTAACAGGTGATCAGAGTACATAAACCAATCAATCAATCATAAACCAAATCATAATATTCATAAGTAAACCAATTTTAATTAAAAAAAAAATACTAGAATGATTTAAACACAAACGCATTTACTTAATAATTCAAAATTTAATTCATTCTTTTTTTATGGAATTAGTAAATTAATTAAAAATTACAAAAACAACTATAACTTGGACTAACTCTAATTTATGATAGTTTAAACTTCTAATTTTTTTTGCAAATTCATACTCTACGTTAAAAATTTAGTGTAAAAAAAAAAAAAAAATAAAACAAATAAATAATTGATGATGAAAATTGAAAATTGTAAAATATATAAAAAAAAAAGAAAAAAAAATGCTTTATTCTTTATTATCATTATCATCATCAATTGCTTGCGATTTACATTGGTTTAATCCTCTGACACTTATATCATAAACAATTTCTTCGATTTTTTTCACATCATATTTCAATGCATCATAACGATTACGTAAATTATCATTTTTTAAATTCAATAAACGAAATCCAGCATTTAAATCGGCCACAAATCGTGATATATTCATCGGACGTTCAAAATCGCCCAAAGTTACAGCATTTGTGGCAAAACGTGACTATAAAATCGAATAATATCAAAATTAGAATTACAACAAGTTTTTTTTTTTTCTGAGATTCGAGATTCGAAATTATACGATTTAAAAAAAAGATTTCAACTAACCAATTCTGAAGCTAACAATAATAGACCCACTAAATAAACTTCAAGATCTAAATGAAATCCTTCGCATTTTGAAGCGTTTACTAATAATAAAAAAAAAAAAAAATTCGAAAGGTCAATAATCGAAAGTTATCGTATAATAAAAATTCATAGACGGAAAACTTACGACCCAATATTTCGGCAACAGTTTCGCGTGATACAAGAAAACCAGCTTCCAAATAAATTGTCAACGCAATTAAAGATACAACACGTTGCGTAACCATTTGCCATTGATCATTAAATCTAATGATGATGATGATTATGATCATGATGAGACATTTGACAAATACAAAAACAAAATATTTGAATATGTTCTCTCATTTAAAACGTGTTCTTTTTTTTCCCACCCCCCCCCCCCCCCCTAACTCTTAAATTTTTAAATCATAAATAATATACCTATAAAATTGTCCAGGTGGAACGATTTTAGATAATTCTTCAAAACGATCTTTACACAATTCAAAACATTCCCTTGCTTTTAAACAAGCATTCGACACTAATTAATAAAAAAAAAAAAAAAACAATTGTAAAAATGAATTACAAAACACAATTTCGTTTTTTGGGGTTTTTGCGTTTTAGTTTTAAATTTTTTACTGATTCAGACCTGTAAAGCAATCCTCAATTACCCTTTGTTGGTAATGCCTACGACCCGACGTATACAATAATCAAAATACATAATATTTCATATTTAGAGATTACGGGCCATGGATGAATGCATTCGGTTTACGACCTCTGGATCTATTTTTGTTGTAAATATAAACGACAGACGGCCCTCAAAATGGTGGTAAAAGAATACGTGGAGGACAGCATCATCTATGGATACAGGAAGGTCCTTGTCCATGTTTTTGAAAGGAACTTGTCCAAAGCGACCAGAGAGCTAAACCTGAAAAATGTGCGGGATCAAGAGAGTCGTGGTGGTGGTACACAGGAATGGTTCCCCAAAACACTCATGTGGATAATGGATAATGGAACTCTTCCATCGAAAGTGCGATCCGAGAGGATAACAATCTTCACCGACCATTTTTTTTTAATGGCAGCAGCTGGTTCGGGACTCGTTGCTGTTCAAAGGTTCTTGGTTCTTGGCTATGGACTCCCGGTACAAATATGGGGAATTATTTCTCAGCAGTATACCTAGCGCGAGATTATGGCACTAATTTACTAGACCGCATATTCAATGAAATCGCGGTGAATTAGGAAAGGACTGTGCGTTTAGCCATCGACACCACAAAGATGGTGTGATATGTGAAAGGTGGGGCATTTTATTCCGTCCTTACTCTGGAATGCGCACACAGACTGAGCGAGTGTTCGCGGTGTGGTTCAAGTTTAACAGGGGCACATTTTCGGTCGGGAATCGACGGGAACGACGAAGGATTCGTGCGACCAAACATTGATATAAGAATAAACAGGATAGGAAGAAAAGTATATATACAGGGTGGCCCAGCTAACTTTATCAAGCCAATATCTTCGAAACCACTGGAGTTATCACTAATATGATGTTTTCGGAGCCCCCCACTGGATTCAATTTGGCTACATGTTTATGTTAACCCCATCCTCCCCAAGTAACCCCTCCCATCCCAAGTTATTACAAAAAATATAATAATATATAAGGGTCCCACGGGGAATTTTTCCACAACCGGGGATTGTCCATCGGATGAAAAATGTCCGAAAACTCACTAAACCGCTATGAAAACATGTGTTGTGATGTATTAGAAAGTTGTTCTACGGTGAAAATTAGGGGGGGTGTCCAAACACCTCAAGCACCCCCCCCTACCCCCACACCCCGAATTGAGACACCAATAAAGGGGGCGGGTTCTCAGTATGTCGCAGGAAACTCTTAGGAAAATTGTGGCTTTCACAACTCTGGACATTGAGGCTTCAGGTGACATCTCGTGTGAGGATGAATATTCTGAAAGATGACATGTGCGCCGGTTCTGTCTTGAGGAGAATGAAGAAATGGCTGCGAACATTGCATGTTAAAAGTATCCGTCGTTAGAGAGATCAGTATGTTCATTCCTTGCCGGATGAACGGTTGGTGTTGATTCCCGCCAAAGAGATAACAAGGGCCGGAATCAAGCGGATGAGCAATCTGAAAAACCTAAGTGGCAGCAAAAATTGGTGGGTAGGTGTCGATCGGAATATACAAAGAAAGGGGGTTAATGAACCCCGAATTGAGACACCAATAAAGGGGGCGGGTTCTCAGTATGTCGCAGGAAACTCTTAGGAAAATTGTGGCTTTCACAACTCTGGACATTGAGGCTTCAGGTGACATCTCGTGTGAGGATGAATATTCTGAAAGATGACATGTGCGCCGGTTCTGTCTTGAGGAAAATGAAGAAATGGCTGCGAACATTGCATGTTAAAAGTATCCGTCGTTAGAGAGATCAGTATGCTCATTCCTTGCCGGATGAACGGTTGGTGTTGATTCCCGCCAAAGAGATAACAAGGGCCGGAATCAAGCGGATGAGCAATCTGAAAAACCTAAGTGGCAGCAAAAATTGGTGGGTAGGTGTCGATCGGAATATACAAAGAAAGGGGGTTAATAAATGTTAGATTTGAAATACATTTTGTCATTCTATCCATAGATCAGATCACCATCTATCAAATAAATCCCAATTTGAGACGATTTACCGTATGTTACCGATTTACCGTATATACAAAAATTTACATAATGAATGTTAAACCTCTTTACTTATTAACTCATATTCTGGCCAAATCTATCGTTCTGTCTCAGTGGTCTCAGTGGTGAATAACTGGTGGTGACTTAGTTCGTGAATTCAAATCAGAAATAAATACATAAACAATTTCCGGCCAAAAATTTGAACTCGTGCGTGAGCACCCGCAATCTGGTTGGATGCTTTACCCACGGCACGGCACCACCAAGTGGTTCCTGTCATAAAGTTATAATGTTTCAAAAAATGTTTTACTAAAAACCTGTCCATTAAGTTAAAATAAAACATTGACGTTGGATACCAAAAGTACCAAAACACGCAAAATCCACCAAATATAAACCAGCCAGCACCAAATTAAGAATTGTTAAACCGTCAATATTATACCAAAATAATTTGGACATCAATGTGGTTCACAACCCTACAATTGGTTTTAACTTTTTGGCTAGCCGACCTTCTCCGAACCGGACGAATTGACCTCCAACGTCAGTCAGACGGAAACCACGTGTCCAAACCACCTCAAGCGCCATACATTTGATACAGTGCGTGACCGTATCTAAACTACACCAAGTTTACCCTTCTTGTTAATCCAAAGATGAGGTGGAGTATTTTTTGACATTCTTACGTTTAATACGTTAAAAAAATTACTATTTCAATTTAAAATTAATCCTTTTTTTTTGTTCTTCAAAAAACAAACGTATCGCGCAAGGAGCTTAGGAAAATTAAGACAAGCCTATCCATTATACATTTCCCTCTCGTAACAAATGAATTAAAAAAAACATATATTCAATCAGAAATTCGTCAATCGTCGAACACCGACGACAAAATCAAAACAAAAAATTCATCAACGTTTTTTGTTTTCAGACGGAGTCACCCCTTTTTACTCATTTGGGCTCTCCCGCCCGAACCACACCTTAGCGATTATAGCTCACGCTATTGAATATGAACTGATAACATCTTTCTGCAAAAAAAATCATATTTACTGAACAGATACCCATACGACAATATAGAAATTACCACCAACCATACGACCATAGCTCCACCCCCGACCGGGCGGAACCACTTGACTGATTTTGTTAATTTTCGAACATAACCTCAATATTTTTCGATGGTGTCTTTTTTTTTTTTTGGGGGTAAAAACCCAAGGTTTAAAAAAAACAGATCGAATTAAGAATTACGAAAGTTATTTAAGATGTAGAAGTTACTTTCCATTCGATTCGACAAGCAGAAGTAAGTAAGAGTAGAAAAGAATAGATTTTTCTAGGTCGAACTACACCATACTATAATAATACAAAGACTCGTTCGGAAAAAAACTACTCTTACCTACTCCTGCTTGTAATCGTAATCAAATGGAACGTGACTAGTTTTGTTTTCATCACTAAAAATCCCCCCCCTTTACTTTGCTTTGCCCACCACCAACACTCATATTAAAGAAACGAATGACATCATGGAAATTAATGGGTTTTAAAACAGAATGCGCGCATTAGCTTTAACTTCGACGTTTTCTTTTTTTTTTTAAAGTTGTATGAAATACATATTGAGTTGAATAGGTAAAATTTGATCGACTTGGAAATTGCTTGCCCAACTTCTTTATATTGTGTTCCGGGAGGTTGTTTTATAATTCAATTATATTCTAATTTACTGTTTGATTTTGTCTCATCTCAAGCGGAAGCTCGCATTCTGTTTTCAACTGAAAAAAAGTAATAAGAATTTAGTAAATTAATCGACCGCAATAATGAGATGGTTTCAGAAACCCTTTTAATTGGAATGAGCCCCATGACCGTTTGTGGTAGTGTTGTTTGAATTGTCCAAACAAAATAGCCAACACAAAAATTAATCTCGTTTTTATTTTTTTATTTGAAATTACACCCCTTCCATAGTACAATGAAAAAAATTTGACCTGTTTGCTTAGAATGAATTAGATGAGGCGGATAACACTCAAAAATTCTCACCACAACAAAACCAAAACTCCCAAATCCTCCCAAAAATACCCCCAAAAAATGGGTACATTAGTTAAAAATTTGTTTCCACAACCAAACGGAATAAATGATACACTGTCATTCATTATAGTTGGTGTAGTAAACAAACCAAAACCAATATTCATGTGAAAAATTCAAGTGTAACAAATTACTGCGCGTATATTCTGTCTATGTACATTTATATGCATATAAAATACACGAGTTTAAAATTAATGGAACAAACAACATATTTGTTGTTGTTGTTCTTGTTGTTGTTGCTGCACTAACCTAACATACATTGAAATAAAAATCAATCCACTTCTTTGCTAATAAATATTTTAAAATACCATCTATATCTCTTTATACACACCACAAAAGATAAGCACCGCGCACGCACACATACACCAAAACAATCAAAAACGAAAAAAAAAAAAAAAAGTGATTTCAAGTACGCCATTTTGTTTTTATTTGGCCAACTTTATATATATATATATATATAGAGATAATATATATTGGATTGGGGAGCACACTTTTTTTTTTCAATTATAAATTGTTGTAATTTACCACTTTAATTATTAACTAAAATTTATTGCATTAATTCAATTAATTATTAATTGATAATTTTCAAAATGTTTCATAGGCGGAATTGTTTGTTAAAAACAAAAAAAATAAACTTTTTCAACTACAAAAAAAAATTTTTTTTTATACCCTTTACATATGTTTTGATCACGTTGGGATTGTCAATGTTGAATCAAGTATAAGTTTTAAAGAAGACACTTTTTCTTCATTTGGGGATGGTTTATGATATATCAAATGATGATTTGTAAGGGTGTTTCTTAACAAAAAATTAATAAAATTGACCAAATATATAATTACCTCCCGTTGTGTTTCTATGTATAATTTGTAAGGCAATAGCAGCGTCCTTTGCATGCACATCAATTTGTTTTACATTTGCACGAATTTTCTAGTTTTTTTTTTTTTTTTTTTTTTTTTAAATAAATAAATGCAAAATAATAAATTTACATCAATTTGTGGTTTTTTTTGCTTATTTATTTTTTAATTTTTAATAAATTTTTTTTTTTTTTTTTTTGTGATATTCGAACAATTCGAATATTATTTTTTCCATCACTTATTTATATGGATTTTACTACTACTTCTACATACCTCACGTAACTCTTGCTCATTATTTAAATGATCTTGAAAATTTGTAAATATATCTTTTATTTTATTATCTTGCATATTATTTTGTTGAGACAATTTCAATTAAAAAAAATTAAAAGACACAAAAAATTCCGAAACACACAAATTTTTTTTTTTTTTTTAATTTTATTATACGAGGTAAACGAGCCCGAATAAAAAAAAAAAAAAAAAAGAAAAATTATTAAAAGAAAAATAAAATATATGTAATAAAAAAAAAATGCTAGCTGAAATGCGTGCAGCTTGATTGGATTTTGTCGCTTTTTTTACTTTTTTTTTTTTTTTTTTTTATGATGGACGACGATGAATTTTTTTTTTTTAACCTCTATTTTTTTATACGTTCAAAATTAAAATGGTACGCGAATTGAAGGCACGTTTACAATGTAAAATTTACATATGCGGATTCTTGGTCCCCGGATTTGCATTCGTATTTTAAAATTATTTTTATTTTTACCATCACAAATAGATTCAATTTATCAATTAAAGGAAAAAAGTGAAAAAGAGCGAGGATTAAAAATAAAAGTTAAATGTTTTTTTAACTTTTTGTAAAAATAATCTCAAAAAAAAAAATATTTTATATGCAAAAATACTCCGAATGCAAATCCGTGGACAGAAATCCGCATATGTAAACGTACCTTCACAAGTGCGTGGTGAATAAAAAATAAACTCCAACAAAAAAAAAAAAAAGCAATAAATTTTTGTTCATATATAAATATATCGTATCATAAAGGAGGATTGGCATATGAAGTGTCGTGTCGGAGGCGTCATTGCGCGATAATAACGGTGTACGGGTGTATTATTTAAAACCACATTTATATCCACAAGTTCCGAAAAATTTCCGAAAGAAAACCGGACAAACTATCAAAAACAAAAAATCACAAAAATTACAACGCAAAAATGATTGTAAATGGTTGCAAGAAAATTGTTATTAGATGAATAAAGTGTGATTACTAGGGGTATATACATAAGTAATTACCGGTTTTGGCCTAGTTATATGGGCCTTGGCACTTATAGATATACGAACAAATGATCAGAATAATATCCACGGAATTTTTGTCGTTTTCATGTTCACATATGGATTTTCGTTACATTTTTTTATTGTTTTTTATTGTTTTTTTTTATATGGTAATGCGAATATATGAAAATTTTATTCGTACAAAAAAAAAAAAAAATAAGTTCTACATAATAAAATTTGTGGGATTTAATTTTTTTCTGACCGAATGAAACGAATAAAATATTTTATTACATATTTATCGAAATATAATCATTTATATTAGGTGTAGGAATTAATAATGCGGATTTTTTGGCTTGAAAATGGCATTTATTTGTATTACAAAATGTAAACGTTTGTCAATGGTTTGTTTGGTCGACATTCGCAACGCCATTGCAAGTTTATGTTGCGTTCTACACGAATTTTCCGCTCCAATAACGCTTGCAATTCTTCGTCTTCAACATTTTTTTTGGCTGACCTGGCCGTTCTTTGTCTTCCAAGTCAAAATCACCGCTTCAACCAACAAACGATAATTTCCAGCAGCGGTTTTCATCAAATTAAAAAAAGTTATTAAACTACCACCCAAAACAACTTTTTCAGGCATGTGTTTCGATATATTCGAAGCCATGGTATAAAGACTATAGGTATGCTCGATATTTGTTGATGTTCGCCATTTTTCCCTTTTCTAACGTCACTCTGAGTTTTTAATTCCAATTTATATGAAATATAAAAGATAAAATTCATATTTTTATATCGCATATTAAAATTTTTTCACTCAGAGTGACGTCATACAAAATTGAATTTCAGCTGTCAAGCATACCTATATGGTCTTTATACCATGATTCGAAGCAAAAAAAAGCTTTGTTGTTTACACTTCAATGAAATGACATATACTGAAATTTATAGCCTAATGACAGACAAAAAAAAAAGAAAATGGCCGCGGTGTGTTGCGATACACTCAACGCTAGTTGCGCCATCTGTTATCTAAATCCGCATTTTTAATTCCTACACGTAATATACAAAATTAATGATAAAATATCTCAAAAAAGTTAATTTTTTAACATTTTGTATTATTATTTTGTAATATAAAATAATCCGCAATTAATTAGAAAAATGGATAAATAAATGCATTCTGATCATATTCGTTTGTATGTTTATATGTGCCATAAGGCCCTTAAAATCAATCACTTATTTGTTATTTGAAATTGATTGTTTTCTATAAGAAATTCTTATAATAGCCATATGACTTAGGATTGCCTGGGACTTTTAACAAACTAATTCAAATATCCGCCTTCAACAAAAAAAAAAAAAAACAAATTGAAAGTCAACACACTCACAGACAATGGCGAAAATATTCGCTTTTCATATAAAAATAATGAAGATTCAGATTCAGAAGAATTTTTTTTTTTGATTCTGACAAAATATTTTACGAATGTGATTTCAGAAATCTTATTACCATTTAAACACACGCTTTAATTTTTTTTTCGTACGCTATTAAATTCGAATTACAAAATTTTAAATGTTCCATTAATGTATACTAAGTTTTAACATCGGCATAATAAATTACTACGTAGAATACTTTGAAAGTATTTCACTGTCAGCAGTGTGCAAACATATTTAAGAAAGTTCCTAGTACAAATTTGATACGATAATTTAATTGCTACGTAGTATATTATTCTACGTAGCAAATTATCGTATTCTATTTACGGTGTAAACGCATAGCGGAAACACCTAAATGCATATACATATTTTAGTGTATTTCATTTGATATTTACGATTATATATACATTTTTTTTTTAATTTTATTAAAAAATGTAAACAATAAAATATAATAGGTGTTCATACCGTAGCGTAGTATTTAACAAAGTAGCATGGTTTAAACTGTAAATTAAATATACCAAATAGAATAATTATGCTATGGGTGTGAACACGGTAGAAATCAAATAATTTCTTTTACTCTGCATACACGGCTTTATACATCTGAAAAACAACCCTTCGTTTATATTGGGCATTTTCGTTTATTCCTCTTGTGTCATGCACTTGTGCGCTCTCAAACATACGAGCGCGATATAACATTTACATGTGCTAGCTCTGTGTTCGAATATTATAAAATAGTCTTGTGTTTAATGTTGTTTACAAATGGCGCTTTATATGTGAAAATGTTATAGTGACGATAAAGCAACAACAATTTCACACAGGGCGATGGTGCTCCTACAAAATAGATAGGGCAATTTGTGTCAACACAAGTGCTAAGTGGAGGTATTTTCGAACATGTGTCATATAACCCAAGTAACACAAGTGCAATAAAGAAACGTTTTTGTGTCACTTGTGCGTTTGTGTTAACACAAGTGGAAAAAACGAAAACGCCCATAGATGTGTTGTGTGGGAAAAATGAATTTTTTTGTCATACGCACTTTATAAATTCACCTTGATAATTTTAATTTTCAAATCAAGTTGTCGCTGCGGTCGCCCAGATTTTAAATTAATAATTGATTTTTTTTTTGTTGTGTGTTTTGCGTATTTTTTAATTATTTTTACAAAATTTGTTATTTGTTATTAATTGTTATTGTAATAATAACATTTAAATCAAAATAAATACTTAATTAAAAATGAAATTATTAACATATAATTTTCTATCGTCCAAATGTATCCGGGGTGTTAAAAACGGATATCCGTTGAACTTAAATGTAAGTTATTTGAATTGTTTGTTTGAAAACGTTTTTTCCAAAAAAAAAAAAAAAATTATTGTTGATTATGTTCCGTTTAAGTTTAAGAATGCGTGAGAGGTTTGCACCGGATAAGTATAAATAAAATCATTATTTCCGAAGTATCTTTATTACACTGAGCCATAGTGTTGTTGTCAGGTGGGGATACCATTCAATGAAATGATTTTTTTTTGTATTTTTGATAATACATAAAAAATTTAGAATGAAAATTTTCTAACTACCTGCATAGATACAGTATAGGATAATGTTTACAAATACGTGATCCATAGATACGATTGCCTAAAAATGCTTCTAATCATCCGTCACCTCGCTATAATAAAGATCATTCGAAAATGTTCATTGTAGCATATTCAAATATAATGACAATTAAATTACTTATAAAACACCTCTTAAAATTCCCTGCCCTGAGCCGCCACTCTCGCCAATTCTAATTCTGGCAATTTTTCAATTCATTTTATTTCGTTTTTTATTTTTTATTATTGTAAAAGTAATTATTTTATTTGTATAATCTTATGCTAACAGGTAAAACAAATGGAAGTTCAATCATGTGATTTTGATCCTGAATTTATATCCAAAATATTACCAAGATTAAATTGGACAACAGTTATGTTAGCCGCTGACAAGGTATTAAAACAAACAACAATAACAACAACAACAACATATTTTAATAACATTAATAACTTTTCCATTTTCTTCGCAATAGGTTGGAATACAAAATAATTTACCCAGTGCAATAACACCAGATTTGTCAAATGATCATGATCTACTTCAAAAAATACATCATTTACTTATTGAAATTGAAATAGTTGATGGTTTTTTAGAATGTCCCGAAACGGGACGTGTATTTCCAATTACCCAAGGTATACCAAATATGTTATTAAATGAAAATGAAGTGTAAGTGCATTAGTGATAGAATGAATTATATATACCTTACGAATAAAACTATAATTTAATATAAGGAAAAAAAAATGTTTAGTATTAGTTATATTTTTGTAATGCAAAAAGAAACCGCTTGATGGTGCTCAATAATCGGATGTGGCATCAGAAGGGCACAATTTATGGGTACAGGAAGATTCTCTCTAGATTCTTTTCGCAAAGGGATCAGGGAACTGAAGATGCCAATGGATGATGGGATCAAGAGAGGGACGATACATGAAATGTGCCATAAAATTCTCATAGATAGTGGGAGTGAGATGGGAAACGATTAAAATATTCACAGACGGATCTCTGAAAAATGGATGTTTTGGTTTTTATTCGAATAAGTTTTGCTTGGGCTGTCATATAAACATGGGGAATTTTTTTTTTCTCAGTTTTATTTCTTTTCTTACTAATTCAAATATAACATTTAAATAACAAAAAAATATAAACAATGCAATATAAAGTACAATAAAACTACATTAAACAAACAAAACAAAAACAAGAAAACAAAAATGTACTACGACATGGTCATTTGACCGTCGCCGTCGAGTACAGTCCCTTTCACCTACCCATTGTACTCCATTACCCACTCTCTTCTATACCGTTCCATTTCCATTATAAATCCCCCTACCATTTTCCACTCACATCTCTTTCCGCTCCACGAAACCATTCTCCCCGATAATACCTCCCTAACCGCTTCCTTTGTTAATTCCGGCACGCCCAACGATTTCTTCCTCACCTCCCTCAACATCGGACAAATCCCTATAAAATGTCACACACTCTCCCACACATTCCTATTGCATAGCGTATATCTCCAGTTTTCCTCCGGCCCCCATCCTCTCGTATTCAATCCTATACAATCACCCTCCGCCCGTAATATCGCCTTCATTTCCCCATGCACCAGATTTCCTCCCAAGTAATCCCGCCTTCCTATACACCATTCCAACTCCGAATATATCCGATCCCTCCGCCCTTTTTCCCCTCTTTTACAATCTCCTTCCAAGATTGTTCCTCCACCGCTTTTACCAAAACCTCAGCCTTTGCTTTCCAATACCTCACATCCTTTGACTCCCAATTCCATTCTATTTCCAGTTTTACCGCCTTCGCCTTCCATACCTCTATCACCCTCCATTTTCCTTTTCACCATTTCCCACAAAATCCTACTCGTTAACCTCTCGTCTCTTCCGAACATCCCAATAACGTACCTCACATGTAATCCAAATAATACACCACAACAGTGGCAACCTACTAAACTCCATATATATCACACAATCCCCCGTCTACCGATTGAACCCCAATATCCCCTTCAATATATTCCTCTGCATTCTCTCCACAACCTCATATTCCTTTACTCCCAACACCTGATTTGCCACATGGGGAATTATTCCATCACGTTACCACATGCGCTAGACCACATTCAATGCAATCACTCGATTGAGCCGAAAGGAAATCATCTTATCTCTTGACAGAGGTGATATCGTGTATCGGCGGAGGCGGGACCTTTGATTCATCCCTGGTGACACTGGCATATTCTCATGGGCCCAACGAGTGATAAACATAGAAACTAGAATGCACATTGAACTTACCCGAGCCGTACACTGCAATTAGTAGAAGTATGGCAAAGGACCTACCAGTGAAGTGAATTATTTAGCCGAACATCAGAAACGATGGTAGGATGGAAGTAAAGGTACTCACACAATCTAAGATAACACTTGGACTGAGAGTAGGAAAAACCATTTGGGGTGGTTTTAAGCATACCGCGAGGAACTCTCAGAAAATTTGTGACTTTCTCAACTGCGGACATGGACGGGCTTCAGCCGACATCTCGTGTGGTGGATGAATAACACGTACGCAGGCTCTGTCTTGAGGATGAAGAAACGGCTACTAATTGCATTGTACGGAAATGTCCGGTTTTAGAGAGCATAAGGATGAGGGTGATCGATCGCGGTCGCCCGTTTCTTTCTGAGGAAGAGTTCCGCCGGATTCCCTTCAAAGAGATGCTTGATAAATAACGGCAAGACATTATATTCAATGAGCAAAACCAGTGAGTGGCAAGTCGGGTAGGTGTCAATCGGAAGATACGAAAGGGGGTCCACCACATGCGACCTAAAAATTCGAAAATCCGGCAATCAATCGAAGGAGGCAGTTTTAGCCAGTAAGAATCTATACCCAAGTATTCGGGTAGTCTTTTTGAAGATTTTCATTCGTTCGTTAAAAAAAACCCCCTTAATAAAAATATGTGGCTGCGCAATCTTCTTAATACGATATTTCTGCTTTAATGTACGGATATGTAATGTAAAATATTGACAATGAAGTAGTAGAATTTGGAATGAAATCATATCGGCCGGTGCTGGTAAATAAGAAACTATAGGGTAGAATAGCTCGTGAAAGTAAAAAAAAAGTATTTACACATTCTACATTTGGAAAGCGATCAATCTACACGGCACAGAACGTCGTCGAAATTTCTTTTGTTGAAAATATTTTAATACTAGACACATTTAGATATTAGAAAAATGTATGGCGACTTCCGAGTGGAAAAAAATTGTAGTGTAACGAATGAATAAAGAGCCCGAATGTTTGGGCTTCTCATTCGGTCTTAATCTGTCCTAATTTGAAAAATCCAAGATTCCAAGATCTACCCCATCGCATCCCGTCCCATTTTGATCTATTATGCCTCACTTTTTTTTTTTCTCCAAACAATCACCAAGAAATCGTTATAACCGCTCATACCGAAATAGTTTCAACCCAATGACCTCATTGCAGAATCTGCATTGGTCATTTGCTCAATGAATCCAATGTTTTTGAGGTTGTAGTTATACGGCGGATGTCTCGCGAGCCCAGTTCGTGAGATGTTCCTTAAGATGTTCCCTCTGTAAGTTCAAAACTTCTTCAGCTCTCTTTGCATTTATATATAAATTAATTTTTTTCAAAGGCTTAAGGTTCCCAGGTTATTATATCCCAGGTTTTCTTAACATTGATTCATTGCACCACAACAATTCAATTGCTGTAATCTTATCTTTTAAGCCACAGAAGTGCAAGGGACTAACATACGATCCATTCAGTTCCCGATTCTTGTCAATTTACCAATCGCTTCTCTGCCTCTCTGCCTGTCCCATATGAGCTGGCATCCAGATCACCACTGTAACATCACCCTTATTGTTTCCAATCACCTCATTCAGGTTCTCGTGACATTCGAAGATCAATTTGGAGTTGAAATTGTTTTGTTCGAGTGACAGCAATGCTCACTATTAGAGAGTACCCGCTCCCTCGTCTCTGTCTCTCGCTCTCCCCTTCTCTAGCTTTGCGGATTTATCCGGATATCTACAGGGTGTTCCAGTTAACGCTATCCAGCCAATATCTTCGAAACCAGCGGAGTTATCATTAATATGATGATGTTTTCGGAGACCCCCACTGGCTCAATTTGGTTACATTTTTACGTTAACCCCTTCCTCCCCACATTTACACTTATCCAAACAAACACCCCAAACACCCCCAGTCCCCCTTTTAAGGGGAAAAATCGAAGACTTGATGATGTCACGTTCTTCTAAATAGGCGGAAACAAAAATATATAAAAATGTATTACATTTGATTTTCCAAAGTTAATATCAATTAAGCACATAAGGGTTAACGTGTGGAGAAAGGGGCTAACATATAAATGTAGCCAAATTGAATTCAGTGGGGGTCTCCGAAAACATCATATCAGTGATAACTCCACTGGTTTGGAAGATATTGGCTGGATAGACTTAACTGAGACACACTGTATTGTTTCAGTTTCAGCGCGCCTACAACCTACAATTGGTTTTGGCGTCCATTAACAGCCTCCTCCAACCGGACCTATTTACCGCCAACGTCCGCCAGCCGGAAACGCCGAGGGCCCGAAGGTCCACCTTTACTTCATCTTTCCACCTACCCCGAGGTCTTCACACACTCCTCGATCCGCCCGGTTTGCTGTCCAGCATTTTTGACGGTATACGATCGCCATCCATTCGTACCACATGAGCAAATCACCTCAGGCGACCAATGTTAATGAACCGAACGATGTCGGGTTCGGTATATAATTTATATAGCTCGAAATCGAACCGCCTACGCCACCATTCCCTTTCCTTTGTCGGTCCAAAAATGAAGCGTAGTATTTTCTTTTCGAACCCTCCAAGTTGCCGTTCGTTGGGACACACTGTATATATTTCATTAAATGTGAAATGGGCGAACCCTTGTGATGTAAGATCTATAATGGGAAATGAATGCCTTGTGTGATCGTCACAGTACGGAGGATTTTAATATTTGCTATGTACACTGTACAGTCTTCCGTGGAGTAATTCGAATCATTTACCTTCGTATGAAAGTAGTAGGCTATATTATGCCTTCTAAATGTATCCACTCTGATGAGTCCAATCCCTTTGGACTTACACGGGGTTGACATTTAAGTAAACCCATTGACGAAATACGAGTCCTAGTAAAAGCCAAACACTTCACAACTACCTACAAAAAACCTCTCAAACAAAATACTCTTAAGCATGAGGATCATCCGCGCATGTTGAGTTCTTTAGATTTGAATTTGACCGCGGGGAGGGTATGGTTTGGTTCCTAATATGAAAATCTGCCTTGTTTTTTTAACATGCCAAAAATAAAAAAAAAAAAAAAACTTGACACAAAAATCTTTAATAAATTGTTCTATTGTTTTATTTTTTTTTAACGTTTTAATACATTAATAAATGTTTCATGTGGAACGCGGATCTGGGCAATTGATCGCATTTTCTTTTTACCCTCCGATTGTTGTTTTAATAATTTCTTTCGCCGTGTAACGTCACCACCATACTGAAAATAATACAAACAAAAAATTATCGATTATTAATTTCGTATTTAAACTATTTTATATGGTTGTGTTCCTTTCGTTAACCAGGATTGAGTAATAGTAGTTGCGAGTTTTGGAGATGGGCCGAAACATTTAGGAAAAGGCGGGATAGTGTTATTAGTGCGGTGGGATTTTTTTGGGAGCCAATACAATAGGATGAATAGGATCGGACAAATGGATTTTGTGGAGCCAAACGTAAAAAATTAGTGAATGGAAAAGGATTTTGGGCTGGGCGAAATTATATGGGTGTTGGGTAATCTGCGCGGACGAAGAAGGCGACAGGTGAAAATGATGGTATGTCGGGAGAATATTTGAGGCCGAGGTGTTGAGTAGTTGAGGTGAAGCGTATAAACGAGTTGTGGAATGGTAGGGGGCGGTTGGATGTTAAGTTTAGAAGCAGGGCGGTGATATATCCGTTGTACAAAAAGGGGGATGGGAAAAATGCAGAAATTTATGGGGGGGTATATCATTTCTTAATGCAATGGAGATGGAGGTAGTGGCAGGTTTAATGAATTTGATATTAGTGGAGTGGATGGAGGAAGATTGTGTTTTAAATGAGCGTCATCGGGCGGGGTTTAGGAGGGGTTATGGATCGGCAATGGATCATATATATGTATTGTGAGTATGCATTAATTCATGCGATTTTTTTCTCGAAAATTAAGGGTTTATTGTGAAAAAATGGTTATGCAATCAATGATCAAAGTATTGTCCATTGGAAGCTACAACATTTGCCCATCTTTCTGGCAGTTTGTGGATTCCATCCCAAAAGAAATTCTCCGGCTTGGTGGTGAAGAACGAATCGAGCCAATTTTTGGATAGCCTATTCTGAAGTGAAGCGTATTCCGGTGAGGGCATTCTGCATTGATCTGAACAAGTAGTAATCAGAAGGGGCTATATGGCGGGTGAGGTAGAACTTCCCACCCACTGTTTTTCAAATAGTTTTGAACCGGTCTTGAAACATGTGGCCGAGCGTTGTCATAATGGAAAATTATAGATTCGTGTCTGGTTGCATATTCTGGTCGTTTTTCCGCAATCGCTCTCTTCAAACGAATTAATTGTGTTCGGTAGAGGTAGTCCCCCCTTTGATCGTCTGACCTGATTTCAACAGCTCGTAATACAACACACCCTTCTGCTGATCCCACCAATTACAGAGCATTACCTTGGCACCATGGATATTCGGCTTTGCCGTGGATGTTGATGGTTGGCCGGGCTTCACATACGATTTCTTGCGCTTGAGGTTATAGTAATTAATCCATTTTTCATCTGCAGTGACAATCCGATGCAAAAATGCCTTGTTTTTGTGGCGTTTTGCGGCAACATTTCCGACATGCAGAATGGGCGTTCGATATCTCTTGGCTTTAATTCATACGGCACCCAATTTACAAGCTTTTGGATGAATTTGCCCGATGCGTTTAAATGTCTGGAAATGGTTGATTGATCAATTCCCAATGATTTTGCAAGATCTTGTTGCGTTTGGCACGCATCTTCATCAAGCAATGACCGTCAAAACTTTTTGGCTTTAGGGGTCGTTCATCGTCTTCTAAGTTGAAATCACCAATTTTGTAACCGTGAAAACCACTTCTGGCACGTATTTTCAGCTACGGCATGGCCACCATAAAAACCTCTACTAAAATACGATAACTTTCGGTAACACATTTCTTCATGTTAAAGTAATGAAGAAGAACTCCACGCAAAAACACTTTTTCTGGCACAAAGTTCGACATGTTCCAATGAATAGAAAAAAATGTTGTTTACTCTTCAATCAAATTAAATATACTGAAAAAGACGCGCAATAACAGTAGCTTTCAAATGAATATAGCCACGGATGAACACGACGCGAAATAATACTAGTAACGCCCACTCTTAGAAAACCGCACGAATTAATGCATACTCCCAATAGTTTAAAAGGAATTTTGAAGACGAACGTAATGGGGTCTAGGATATTTGGATATTTTGTGGATATGAAGGCGGCTTTTGACAGCGTGGATAGATGGCTGTTGTGGTATACAATATATGGGTGAGGTGTGTTCACGATTTCCATTCTTCATTATGCGAATGTATATGAGGCGTATGTATGGGGTAGTAAAGGTAAATCGGGGTATTTTAAATGCGAGATAGCAGTGAAACAGGGGTGCGATTTTGAGCCCAACGTTATTTGCCCTGTTTATGAGCGGGTTGTACAAGGAAATTGGAGGACGAATAACATGGATAGCGCGAGATAATGTGAGGATTTTGGCGTATGCTGATAAAATATAGTGTGTTTGGTGGATACTTAAAAACAGGTTGGATGCATATTGGTTGGATGCATATTGTAAAAAATGGAAGTTCAGTATTAATGTGGAAAAATCTAAAATTATGGTATTTAGGAACGGGGGAATAGTAATAAGAAAAGATGGGGTGTTGCAAATGGAGGGAAAGAAGCTAGGCGTGTGGTAGGCGGATACAAATATAATGACTAATGACTGTGAGGTATCACAAGTGATGTCACTGCCGTATCATTTGCGAGTCACCCATCATTCCCAAATGTAGAGAAAAGTGAGGCTACAGTACCCCCGTCACACACACCTACGTACCGATTCATATGTATTGTATGATTTATATACTCTTTCAGAGATTTTAATATATTTTTATTTAATTGAGTATCACTAAAAATTATAAAAAAGTGACTCGTCACCGTTGGCACAATGGGGAGTCTCAAAGTTGGCAAAATTGAAACGTTTTAGGGGAAATGGTAAAAAAGAATATTGAATGGATAAATGCTAGTGGAAGAAAAAGGTGAAATGTGGAATGGAATTGGGAGTCAAGGGATATGGAATATTGGAGATTGAGAGCGGAGGTTTTTTACGCAAGAAAGGTAGAAGAAAATTGTTTGAAAGAGATGGTAAATGAGGGGAGATACTTCCGAAATAATTTTCCAACATTGGGAGATGATATTGGGTCTATAAATTAATTAATGCTAAAGAAATAATAAATCTGGAGAGGGTGAAAGGGGCAATAAAATTTTTCAGACCATAAAAATCACCTGGTTCAGATGGAGTGTTGCCGGTACTCCTTCAAAGGGGAATATCCAGTCTGGGAATTCCTTTAATGACGCTATATTAGTTTATTGGATTAGTTGAAAATGAGCAATGCAGATTCTGCAATAAGGATAGTAAAACTATGGAACACATACTCGTAAAATGTCTCGCAGACCAGACGGAAATATCTAGGAAAAGGGACTTTCTCAGTGAAAAAACAACAATAAAAAAACCTTGTGGTAAAAGCGGACATCAATTTCCTAACCCGTGAAAAAAGTCGTCCATTCCTTTTTCTGCTCATGAGTAAAAGTAATAAAGAATAGAAGGGCACAATAGATCTATATGGTAGCAGTACGAGGGGGAAATCTTGGACTCCAACCCGGTACGAGAGCTTTTAGTCGGTAGGACGTCAAGTTAAGGGACGGAAGTCAGACACATGATCTGTAAATGGATTTCCACTTCCAAGAAAAAAAAGAGCAGATTTTTCTATTTCGAAGTAGTCTTCCGGCGCACCTCCCCTGGCCGAAGGGCGAGCGGGTCGACTAAGTCCTGGACATGAGGCATGACCCTTAACACCTTCCCCTATAAATTCCCCTTATAGAGAAGAAACAAAAAAAATATTTCCCCATATAAACTTTAAGGCCACCGCCAAAGTCAGAGGTCAGGCGAAAGCTAGTTCCAGAACCAAAAAATTTTCGTACTGTTGCCATCCACGACTTCGGGTACTAAAACAAAAAATTCCCTGAGCGAAACTTTTTGGAATTTTTCAAATTTTGTTCCCCCTACCCTGGAAGTCCCGAACAAAAGTTTAGATTCCCATGGCCGGTAATAACTTCCGCTCTAAATTTCTCCTGTGGCGGTGGGGGGGGTAAATTATAAATTTCCCTTATGCAAACTTTGACCTCCTCCCCTTGGCCAAAGGGGGTGGAGTCCGCCACTAAGTCCAGAACAAAAGTTGGTCAGGATAGGAGGACCCTTTACAAATGTCCATATTCAAAATTGAGTTTGGGATTTGCACCGGATAAGTGTAAATATAAATAACTCTGTGGTGTAAATATTAAAAATGCCAACCTAAAATTCTAACGAAATTTTGGGGTCGTGGGTTCGAATCCTACTGAATGCATAAAATATATTTTGTGTTTTCGGTTATTTTTCGAATCTGAATTTTAACACAGAGTTGTATTTTCCGCTTGCGGCGGTTGCGGTCGTACGGCTAATTACCGACGACACCGTAAAAGCCACAAATTAAGAAACTAATACCGGAAGGCTGTTGTTGAACACTAAAACCAGATTGTTGATTGTATAGCGAAAAATTAATTTATTTATTTAAGGATAAATTTACCCTCTTTGCTATAGTAAGGTGTAGTTCGGAGTAGAAAAATCTACTCTTTTCTAATCTTTACCTACTCTTACCTACTCTACTGGTAATCGAAACGTGCAATTAAGGAAAACTTCTCCACATGAAAATCAGATGGAGATGGATCTATAGAAGATTATCTACGGGAGATCTCGGCGTAAATTCAATGAATGCATTGTGCATTGTTGCGGGCAAAAACAAAATCCCAAATCCTTTTAACTGGTTGCAGGGTGAGACATGAGAAATTTTTAATCCTAACTAATCCTAATGCATCATATACGTATAAATAAATCATTTAACATTTTCAAAAAACTTACCAATTTCGCTGTAACATCCTTTCGATATGCGGTTATCGTTTCACGGGCTAAAATTTTACCGCCAACACAACCCTGAATGGCAATTTGTACCATTTGTCGTGGAATCATTTCTTTTAATCGTAAAACCATATCACGTGCAAATCGATTCACTTTCGATACGTGCACAATTCGACTTAATTCCGGAACGGCTTTACCATTCAATAAAATGTCTAGGCGTACGACGTGCGTTGAATGATAACCCCGGTGTTCATAATCGAAACTGGCATAACCCGAACTCAACGATTTCAATTTATCATGAAAATCTTTAACAATTTCACTTAACGGCAATACGTACGTCATGAGAATACGTTTATTATCGATGTTCGATGTTGACTCTTGGCTACCACGATATTCTACACACATACTAATTATCGCTCCAACATATTCGGTGGGTGTAATAATTGTTCCTTTTGTTTTTTTTTTTTTTTAAATAAAAATTATAGAGTCAATAATTGTCATTCGTTGTGATTACCTTTCGATTACCCCAGGAGTGGGTGTAAGAGTAGAAAAAAGTAAAATTTACTACTCACCGAATTACACCAAACTATAAAAAAAGGGTAAAGGAAAATCTACTCTTTTTTTACGCTCCTCTTTCCGTTACAAAATCCGGGCAGATCAGAATAGTAGGAAAATATGCACGGTTAGCGCAGTAAGATGGGACAATGATCCCAAGATCGTTTAATGGCGACAATAGTAGAACTCTTCAGAGTTAGCCTGGCTCTAGAATATATTCCGATATAGTGTGGAGGGAATTGCTGGTGGTATGCATACCAAAGACCGGCAAACAAAACGCGTCAGTGGCAAAAGCATACAGAACAATAAGTTTCACAGTATTTTTTCTTGGAAGGTGGTGATAGATAATCACATAAGAAATACCGTACTGACAAGGCAGCGGGGAAATCGACCGAAACTGCCCTGTACAACATATTCAGCGAAATAGAGGGCACTCTGGGATTGACAAGCAAATCCTAATGTGCATCGTCTGTGATATGCAGGGAGCCTTCGACAAACATAAACTTCAGAGTGCTATAGAGGGCAGCTTAAGGAAGGGTGGCATTAGCTATAGATGGCTGGATGACGCACATGTTAGACAATAGGAAAGTCAGCGCAAGCTTGGGTGATGCCTGTATAAGTTTCAGGCCTACTGTAGGCTGCCCGCACGTTCTTTCGCCACTCATGTGTTTACTGGTGGTGGATGAGCCCCTGCTCAGTATTTTAAGGAGGAACACATAATGTGTGTGGGATACGCCGCCGATGACATAATTTTAATGGTCAAAGGCAAATATGAAAGCACAGTTGCAGAAAAAAAGAATGCAACAGGGAAGAATAAATGTGGTAGACTGAAGGTCAACCCACAGAAAACTCACTCTTCACGAAAAAAAAACCAAACTGAAATATGGGGCACCTACCATGGATGAATGCGAACCCCATACAAATGGCCAAGGAAGAATTCAAGTATTTGGATGTTGTACTAGATCCTAGATTAACATGGAACCCCCACATCATCAAATATACATTAAAAAAGTCATATAGGGCATTTCATGTCCGCAGACAAATGATTGATAAGACATGGTAAGACCTGAGTCCCAAAATGATCGTACGGCTACATATAATACTTCCATCATAGGGCCAATCATATGTTATGCCACCTGTGTGGTGTGGTGGCCAAAGATAAATAAAAAGTGGAGGACTTTTCTCTAAATAAGTTGCAAAGAGCAATTTGCGCATTCGCAATCGCGGCAATTCGAAGTTGTCTAATGGTAGCTTTAGATACAATTTCTAGGACTGGATCCGATACATATCCGAATCTAGTCCACCCCAGCGCGACACGGACATGCGGGCTAAGAACCCTAAACCGGATCAAGACGTCCCTGCTTGGACATGGCTCAATTCTAAAGGGAATAAAGATGGGGGAGAAGACCTTCTGGAATTCTCTGGAATAATATTATCAAGGTGGAGTGGAATGCAACAAGCTCTATGAAACCTGCTCCCTAGACGGGGGGCGCTGCCGAAAGAAAAATCGCTGCCATGCCAGATCATGCGGTTGTTCGATACACCAGAAGGCAGTACGGGGTTCGGCAGGAGCGGAAACTGGCATGGTTGGACCAAAACAGTTTAAACATAATCAGACCCCCCGTAAATATAACCTCGACATTCCCGGCGGTGGCGTGTGCCATCGAGATTGGCGCAATATAATCCTCTGCAGGGATAAAAACCCAAAGATATATAAATTATATCAGGAAACCAGGCGGCTAACGGGGCTGGATGGATGGATCAATGTTTAACAAATCAAAGCTAATATATGGCTGTCATAAAAAATCTTAACACGAAAGGTATCCAAGGAGAATAAACTTCATCAAAACGGTCATAAATGCTGGGAAACCGAGGGAAGAGGAACACCATTTTAGCTTTCCTTTCCTAGTAGGTACCAGGACAAACACGAAACGGGGTTTCAGTTGAAAAGAGCTCTGGGCAAACCACATGCAAAAATCGCCCGTTTTCTTTACATCGATTCTTTAAAGTTTTATTATGCCAAATGATTGTTTATAATGTCCCAATGATTGCTGCAAAATTTCAAGTTGAGCATACGTCGGATTTAAGAAATAGAAGTTGACCATATCCAAAAAAATTAAACCTGCAGCATCACACTTTTATTACAATAAAATTCCATAATATAATTATAATAATAACATCTGAAAATATCAACCGACAATTTTTTTTTTAATTTTTGTTTTTGGCTGCTGATTCCGAATCTGACATCAGAATACAAATGCGAAATTTAAAATGGCGGATCCAATATGACCGAGGACGAATTGGAGAAAATACACAGGATATACTTGAAACGCGTAATTCGGTGGGTAGGTTTTTTTTTTTTTTTGGTTTGATGAGCAGGAACCTGATTTCAGGTTTTTAAAATTCAAATTAGGATATCTAAAATACATCCAATATAGGGAAAATGTGATTTGTAATCCATCCAATCACACCAAAGTCACGACATTGTTAAACAATCCCGCCAAAAGAACCAATGGTGTAGCGGATGCGAGTTTTACGTAATAGAACACTCTTTCAAAAAGGAACATATTATATTTTTAAAGTGATATAGTATGTTTGTGCGTACGTATAAAGATACGTATTTATGTACTTATGAGTTGATCCCAAAGTATTCTATTACGTAAAACTCGTATGTGCTCCAGCCATCGCTTTATCATTAATATTTTTAAATCCACAATATTTCTAGATTTTTCAGACCGGTACTCCTATTTTATCACATGCGCGACCGTACGATATCAGAAATATGCAAATTCTGAAAAAAGTGGGAGAAAGAGACGTTCCGAACAGCTCACACTCTCTTCGAATGTGAAGAATGTGGGCTCTGAGAGGTAAAAGACACAAACAATTCTGTCCGCAGACGTTATGGTCACACACGGACGATAACGGAGATCTACTCTTCAGAGTCTGCTAAATAGAACTAAATCTAAAATTTAGGACGTAATTGCTCATTCACAAGAATTTTTTGAAGGGGGTACAATCGATCCAATATGGGTCACGGAGTACACGGAGCGGTTTACGTAACTACTCCAACCGACAGGAAGGGGTTTTATAGTCGATAGCACGTCAACTGTTAGTTGACGGGAGTCCGACACTTCGTCCGTAAATGGATTTCCCCCCACATTACCCACAAAAAAAAAAACACGTTTATACCCTTTCTGTGGTAATCGAGAGGTAAACGCAAAACTAATAAATCAAAACCCACCAAAAAATGTAATTACCTAAAACATATGGTTCGAAAAATTCTTCAATTTGTTGAGGATCAGGTAACAGAACCGGATTACTAATAAATAAAATATCATTATCATTTTCGATAATTTTTTTCGTTGGTTTTAATTTGATTTTATAGGTAACGGATGGTGCTGTAATTATCGGTTCTGTATCGTGTTCCTGTTGTAAACGTTGACAAAACACCTCCAAGTGTAATAAACCCAAAAAACCGAGACGCCAACCTTGACCCAATGCCGGACTTGAATCGGGTGTTATTGTAACCACTGAATCATTTAATATCAGCTTATCGATGGCCGTACGTAATGCAACGTGTTGTGTTTGATCCGTTGGAAATATACCAGCATAAACCATTGGCTTTAATGGTTTAAATCCCGGTAATGGTTCAACGACCGTATATCTTAAAAATAATGTATCACCAATTAATGCCTCTTTACTTTGTCTCATATTACAACCGATTAAACCCACCTGACCGGCTACCAATTTTCGGACATGCACTTCGGTGGGTGTCAACAGGCTTAACGATTTTATTTCATATATTCGTTTTGTATGATACGATTGAATTTCTTGACCCAATCGCAATTCCCCACTTTTCACTAAACATAAATTTAATGCACCACGATACCGATCAAACCAACTGTCAAATAATAATCCACGAAATTCAACCGAACGATTTACCGTTGGATGTGGAATTAATTTTATAATTGATTCTAAGAGTTGTTCGATGCCTGTACCTAATTTTGCTGAAATCTAAAGTAGGTTGAAGATTTTTTTTTTAATACCATAATTTAAAAATCATTATTTAATTTTAATAACATAAAAAGGTTTAGCACTTTTGGGAGGGGGCGGAAGGGGGGGGGCTAATCAACTACTATTAGGTTCGAAATGGCCAGAGGTTATCTTGATCATCATTTTTGTTCTACAAGTAGAAAGGCAGAAACGACCTTTAATCTTTATAAATACCGCCTTCTCCTATCCCTCCAATACATGTCGAAATTTTGTTCCAACTTGACTCAAGTCCATATCTCTTGTAATAGATCTGCCAATACACGGTTCGATAGTTTTTTAAGTAAGTATATTTCATATATACTGCTTATTATGATCGTTTTCCAAAACAAAATTTTGCCCCCCCCCCCCCCTCTTAATCACTTTTCTCCACGATAAAAATGGAATAAAAAATGTCCGCAAAAATGTCGCTCGCTCGCTCGGTTGTCTCCACTTTTTCTTGGAAACTACCGGACCGATTTGACTGAAAGTTTTCAGCCTAAGCTTTTTTTGGCGAAAAATTTTACAAGGTCGAAGATGGGGTATGTTAGAATTAGAATTAATTAGAATAGAACCCCCTCCCTTGCAAATTTTGTCCGAATTTTCCGACTTTTTTGTTTTTTTTGTATATCTCAATGAGTTTTAAAGATATTTGAAGAAATTTTGGATTTAGGGGTTTAGTATCAAATGCAAATAATTGCATTCCCGGAAATTTTTTCTGATTCCATACAAATCCAATCGTGTTCTTGGGAATGAATTTGAACATGATCATTTTCTGTTAAAATCTTATGAGAAGTTGATTGGTGATAAATTTAAGCCTCCTTCAACAAATTCAACCGTAATTTTTTTGGTTTGCGGAATGTAAACGTGGTCGTACATGCACCGAAACAATACCATCACCGGGAAGACCTAAAGAGGTGACAATACTGAAGAACTGAAATGGTCGACAAAATCCATGATATTGTTTTGAATGATCGTCAATCGAGTGAAGTTGAGAGAGATTGTTGTTGACATCGTAAATTCGTAAACAACATCTCATATGAACGTGTATTCAACATCTTACACGAACATTTGCATATGAGAAAGCTATCAACAAGAAAATGGATGGCCGCGTTTACTCGCACAATCAAACAAAAACGAAATCGTATGTGCTCACTTCAAAACAATGTTTGGACAAAATAAATTATAATCCAGATGAATTTTGGCGTCGATTAATGAAGGGTCGATGAAACATGGATTCATCACTATACACTTGAACCATAAAATCAATCGAAACAATGGATAGAAGAAGCAGGTGGAAATGCTCCAAAGAAGTCAAAGGTGGTTAAATCAGCGGATAAGGTAATGGCGACTATATTTTGGGATGCGAACGGTATATTGCGCATCGACTACCTTAAAAAAGGAAAAACCATAACAGAAAATGATTGGATCGATTGAACAAAAACAACCACATTTAAAAAAGAAAAAAGTGATCGTTCTTCAAGACAACGCATCAGCGTACACGTCAACAATTACAATGACTAAATTCCATGAATTACGTTACGAATTGTTACCGCATCCACCCTACATCCGATCCAGATTTAGCACCCAGTGACTTTTTTCCTGTTTCCAAACTTGAAAAAATGGCGCGCAGGAAAGAAATTCACATCAAATGAAGAAACAATCAATCGAAACAAACGCGTAGTTTGAGAAGTTCCAGAAATCGTATTATTTGAATGGCATAAAAAAGTTGGAAAATTGTTGTAATAAATGTTTAGAGCTAAAAGATGACTAAAATGTTGAGAAATAAAATAAAATTAAAGCGAAAATTTGGTTTTTTCTTTGTTAGACCGGATCTTTATCGATCCGCCCTCGTAGTACTTAATATATTATAGTACACCCTTCTGGTACGCCCACCAAATACACAGTAAAACCTTCTTTCAAAATTTCACAGATGGTTTTTTTTTATGCTTTTCTATGCTTCTTTCTGTCATATAACTCTGTGGTGTAAATGTTAAAAATGCCAACCTAAAATTCTAACGAAATTTTGGGGTCGTGGGTTCGAATCCTATTGAATGCATAAAATATGTTTTGTGTTTTCGGTTCTGAATTTTAACTTTTCGAATCTGAATTTTAACACAGAGTTGTATTTTCCGCTCGCGGTTGGTCGTACGGCTAATTACCGACACCGTAAAAGCAAATTAAGAAACTAACAACAGAAGGCTGTTATTCGACGCTAAAACCAGATTGTTGGTTATGGTAAATTTTGGTGAAACACAAGTTGTTTCATTAGACAATGCACTAAGGGTTTTTTGACAGAGTATTTGGCATAAGGCATTAATATCCAAAAAGTCATTCGGGTTCGGGTTAGGAACTACATTTTATAATTGAATTGGCAACTTTTTAGCTAATAGAAATATTAGGGTTGGTTAACTCTGCTGATGGAGTTAATTCAAATCTGTAATCCGGAGTAGCCCAAGATTCTGTTCTATTGCACCCACCATTTTTTTTAATTTTTATCAATGATCTTCTATCAGTAACCGAAACCCTATTACACTGCGTTATGCAGACGATAGTTAGTACGTTACATTCTTCGTATGAACTACCTCGCGTAATCATAATGCGAACCAAATCTGGCTTCGCCGTCACGCCAGAAGATGAAGATCAACTTCAATTAACAAAGATTTAGAATCAAAATATCTAATTGTGGGGAAGGATAACCCTAGTGGAATGTAATCCATCTAAAACAAAGACATGTTTGTTCTGATCAAATAAAAGATCCATAAAAGTTGAACCAAACATTATGAATAATTCTACTCTTCAATTCCGCAATCTAAGGGACGCTATTAAATTTGATAATGTCTTTGTCAAATAATTTTACCCATGGAATAATAATATAATTATTGCAGCTAAAAAGGCGGCTAGTCGCATCGGATTGTTAAGAAGAAGGAAATCCAAGGAATTCCTTAATTCTGAAAATTTAGCACTAGTTTATAAAACATTTAGAAGACGACTATTTTAGAGTGTAATACGAGCGGGTTCACCAATTACACAACACTACAGTTTAGTGACAGGATATAAAAAAAGCATGCATTCTCACTGATCAAACCATAACAAATTCCATTGAATTCTTGCAGATCATAGACCCACAGTAGCTTGATTACGTACATTTTATAAATATTACCACAGCACGAATGTTCTAATGAAATTTTAAAATTAATGTCTGGCCCGATTAACTTCGTTTATAATTCAAGAAATTCTCAAACAGCACATCCATACTCAGTATATCTATTAACTTTTATCGAACCAACCAATTTGGAAATTGATTTTTCAAACCAACTAAGAACATCAAGATTATGGAATATTGTCTCCCTGAACTATTGGGATCTGGCATTAATAATGTCGATTTTTTGAATTGAAAATGACATTTATTTATATAACAAAATGATTGAGTACATTAACCAATATATTGCCCATCGTTAGCTATGACTTCCTCCCATCTTTTAAGAAGTCTGTTGATTCCTCGTTTGAAGCACTCCTAATCTTTTGTCCCAATCCATTCATCGACCCGCATTTTCGCACTTCTTCAGCATTTCGAAAGCGTACATCTGTCTGGCTGACCTGCATTGATCGAAACAAATGGTAATCAGAAGGAGCAGGGTCTGTAGAGTACGGGGGGTGATCAAGATGATCCCAACCGAGCCTCTTTCCATTTTTTCCTTAACGATGTTTGCACAATGTGGTCTGGCAATGTCGTCAGCGTGCATTAAAACTTTGTGGTGTTTTCGAGCTATCAATGGTCGTTTTTCGTTCAATTTCTTTGCCAATTCGCCCAGTTGACGTCGGTAGCGATCAGATGTAACCGTTTCATTCGGTTTTAACAGCTCATAATACACGACACCCTTCTGATCCCACCAAATGCACAGCATTAGGTTCTGGCAATGAATATCGCATTTTGATTGTGAAGTTGATGGTTGGCCGGGATCAACATATGATGCTTTTACGTTTAGGATTGTCTTAATACACCCACTTTTCATCGATAGTGACAATTCGACTCAAAAAATTTAGTTTTTTGTGCTCGGCAAGATGTTAATGGCATGCATCGATTCGTGCTTTGAGTTGATTTTCATTCAGTTGATGTGGGACCCATTTTCCTAGCTTTCTGATCTTTTCCATTGAATGCAAACGTCTAAAAATGGTAGAGGAATCTACATTCAAATCTAATGCAAGCTCTTGTTGCGTTCCACACGAATTTTCATCCAACAATGCCTGCAATTCCTCGTCTTCAAATTTGTTTGGCTGACCTAGCCGTTCTTTGTCTTCCACTTCAAAATCACCACTTCTGAAGCGTGCAAACCACCGTTCACACGGTTTTTGAGTTGGCGCATGTTCACCGTAAGCTTCTACCAACAATCGATAACTATCAGCAGCCGTTTTTCTTCAAATTAAATTAACCCCGCAAATTAAATCAAATTAAACTACATAAATTAAAGAAAGTTTTGCGGGGAAGTTTAACCCCGCAAAACAACTTTTTCAAAAAAACTTTGTTGTTTACACTTCAACGAAATGACATATACTGAAATTTATAGGGTAATGACAGACAAAAAAAAGAATATGGCCGCGGTGTGCTCAGATGCACACAAAGCTAGTTACGCCAACCGGTATCTAAAACGACATTTTTAATGCAAGGTCCCAATAGTATTTCCACCTACTTTTGATTATCAGTCATTTAAATTAAACATTTCATCTTATTTAAAAACTAATCCACCTAAAGTGCAATTTGGACAATTATTTGAAAATATATGAGTTATTAGAGTTATTTTTTCTTACTGCTTTCCGGCTTAAGTTTTTTTTCTCTGATACATTTGCTTTTGTTTTCAAAATTTCATATATAAATTAATCCACATAAATATTTAATTATATGCGGATTAATTTATATGAAAAATTGTGTTTGACCACACAAAATCACTTAAATGTATTCAATGCGCATCATTGCCAGGTTCATCACCTGATTAAGTGTTTTCGTTATGGGCTCACGGCGGCAAAAGAATTTCGAGATTTTTAGGGGCGCTAATCCGATTTTGCCGTAGTAACAAAAAAAAAATAAATTGTCTTTATCCAATAATGCTTTAACAATTCCGCATCTTCAAATTTTTTTTTTTTTTGGGTTTTCCACCTTCTTTGTCATTCAGATCAAAATCACCACTTTTAAATCGTTGTTGAAACTACTTTCTGCACTGACTTTCACCAAATACATCCGATTTGAAACCCCTTATTATTTGTACCTATAAGATATGTAACTTGCGTCAGTGATAGTTTTGACATGGCTATCAAGCTTTTTGTGAAAATCCAAATTCCTCCATTGTGTGGGTGTCAGTTTTTTCCCTAATAACATGGTCGTTTGGGCGGCCTTAAAATCAACAAACAGGTGATTTTGTGTTTCTACTTGGAACTCCCTATACTTTTAATAATTGTAGTCTGCTTTCATAACTGGGAAGCATGCATGCACCACTCCAAGAAAAACCACACAAGGCATGTCTCAAAAACATAATGTGTACTACGGTATATAATTAACTAAAGTTAAGTGTGAAAACAAAGTTAAAAAAAAAAACAAAAAATAAAAAACGCCCTATGAATCGACTTATGGGTGATGTAGAAATGTTGACTATACTATATAGCGTTCAAATATTAAGACTCTGCGTGGGGGCCGGGACTGAGAACCCAGTGTATACAAAAAATCTTTCTTCTATGCGTGGCGCATAATCCAATGACCGATTCTTTCACTTTACCCATTACGATAAAGCCAACCGAATTTTCCTGTAGTCCTGAATTTGTATTCTTTATTGGATAAGATTTCTTTCCGGGCCACTGTGTTTTTTGGCCCGTCAATTATGTCCAGTTTAGTGTTCTTGAAGGAATCGGTCAAAGTTTTCAAACCACCCGCGTGCACAGTATTGTTCACTGCACGATTCCATAATCCAGCAGTATTAAATCATTGTCCTTATTCTATTGCCTAAGTCGTTAGGCAATAGAAGCCAGGTACCTTCCTTATCACTAGATTGCCCAAGCAGTCATTTTGACTGCTTTTGAATTTCAATTAGAAGAAAACAATTACGTATATACCGGAAATTAAGGAGGTGTGGGTAATTACAATTATTAATAAAAGCATTTATACGTTGTACAAAAAGTCACAAATTTCTAAGAAATTCTATCACTATATATACATAATTCTTTTTCTAATTGAAATTCAAAAGCAGTCAAAATGACTGCCTTGGGCAATCTAGTGTTAGTTTCATAATTTGTTGTTTTCACGGTGTCGTTAAATTGTAGCCGTACGACCGCATGGGATTCGCACTTACAATTTTCGCCTGAATAGTTCGGATTGAACCACTAAGTTACCGTTGGGTACCACACGCAGAAGTACAGCAGTAAGCACTTGATCAGGAACTCAACGCAGTTGCAACACTGGGTCAGCGACCCGTCAGCAGTGTCTACCCTCTATTGATCCCAATCCAAACCAACCGTTCACTTTCTCATTCTTACATAATCTGCAGCATTTCTGCGGCGATGACCTTCTGTTTTTTTTTTTCGGATAAGCGTTAAACGCTCCATAGCCTGCCGGATACCATACTAGTTGCCTCGGTTCCTCGCACCAATTATGGTTAATTTCCTTCCTGTAAAGGGGAAGAGTCCAGAGCTGCCAAAGTTGGGTAGAATAGTTGATTTAAGTTGACGATAAAAGAAGCTATTTTCTAAATAGTGATATGGTGATTTCCAAATATTATTTATTTTAAATGATTTTAAAATCTTGTAAATCAGATCGGATGAATGAAGTAACGTGAAGTAATCGTCCTTTTGATTCTTCTCTTCTCTGTCTGTCTGTCTGATTCATAAGTCGTATGTGTCGTATGGCCCAATTGCCGCATACTGTTCATTTGGGCTCAATTTAAGATTGCCTGTTAAGAACTCCGAATTGTATATCTGTGAATATTCCCCGTTATATTTTACCATAAATTTTCGGTTATTTATTGATATGATTTTATTTTAGCAATAGGTAATATTTATTAGATTGCATTGGATTGGATCGAGATCCAGAGTTTCAGATATGGATTTTGTGTCCTCTTTTGAGTATGAACAAAAGCTATTTTAATAAAAGCTATTTTCTAATTTTTTTTTTTCGTTATTAATTCAGATTTAATTCAATTCAATTCAGATTTAATTCAGATCAGATTTTAACTCACAAAAACAAAATTCCTCCTTCTTTTCTTGCTTTCCAATGATTTTAAGAAACCTACCCACCCGATTCAAGCCACTCAAGTTTTGCCCAGATTGTGTATTCGAATGATAGCACCTTCATATTTATGCTCTCTAATGCAATATACGCAGTCGTTTTCTTTATCCTCCAGACAGATACTGCGCGTTCGTAGTATCTCCATTGAAAATATTTTTGAATCCGTTTAACACTTTAATACCACCTCCTATAAAACACCCTATAAGGAGTTGTTTCCGCCGCCACAAAACCGAAATTGTAGAACAAAAGTTTTTGGGGAAGGCATTCCATTTCGAGCCCCCAAAAGTGCTAAATTAAACATAAATTAATTAATAAATAAATAGAAATGGTAGAGATTTACCTTTAAAATATTTTCCTTTGGTATGTTAAACAATTTATATAATTCATTACAGACACGATCCGGATCTGCATTTCGTAAATCGATTTTATTTAATACCGGTAAAATGGTTAAATTTTTGGATGCTGCCAAATGATAATTGGAAACGGTTTGTGCTTGTACGCCATGATTTGCGTCCACCAACAATATAACACCGTCACAGGCCGCCAATGATCTTGCAACCTCATTACAAAAATCCACATGTCCCGGTGTATCAATTAAATTTAATAAATACGGTTTACCTGCATAGTGATAAATTAACGATGCCGTTTGTGCTTTTACCGTAATGCCACGTTGTTGTTCAACCTGAAAAACCAATTTTATGATTAATTTGAATCGATTCTGAGATTTCTTAGTATTTAATATATAATATAACGATAAAAATAATCGGGTTAATTATATACAAACAAAGCGGAAACTCTACATTTTCCGCCCAAAATCACAAATCAAAAACGACTAACATACAAAAAAGATGGTGGGGTTTGTTTGGATCAATTGGGATCAATAGAGGGTAGGCACTGCTGACTGGTCACTGACCCAGTGTTGCAACTGCGGTGAGTGCCTGATCAAGTGCTTAGTTTACCTCGATCAACCAACGTGGTAACCAACGGTAACTGAGTGACTCATTCCGAGAAGCTCAGGCTAAAATTGTAAGTGCGAATCCCATGCGGTGGTTGATCGTACGGCTACAGTTTACCGACACCGTAAAAACAACAAATTATGAAACCAAAGTCATAGTCTATCTGACAAGCCAGGAAAAATGGTAACGATACAGGCAATGGAATAATGACAAGGATTTAAAACTGCCGCATCAAAAAAAAAAAAAAAACAGGGTTATTCGGTCCCGCGGCTTTATCGTAATGGGTAAAGCGAAAGAATCGGTCATAGGATTATCAATAGATGAAAGATTTTGTACACACCGGGATAGAGGGAACATTTTTCAATGGAACCAATATAAATGTGCATGTACCAAAATCGAAAACAAAGATGCAGTCACGAAGGATATGTTTTTTACGAAAAGCTCAATCGGAATCAAGCGTCCAGTTGAGACATTAAAATTGTACTTGGTGATTTTAATGCACAAGTGGGTAGAGAAATTTTATATCGACTGGCAATTGGCCATTGCATAGCCTTCATACACACTGCAATAATAACCAGGAACGTTTAGTGTTTTCACAATATCAAACAATATGATAATTGAGAGCACATGTTTTCCACACACAAGAACAAACACAAAAGAACTTAGGATGTTCGCTAAATGGAAAAACAACAAACCACGTACTCATTGACAGTCGTCATGCGTCCTGCAACACATTGGATGTAAGGAGCTGTAGGGATCCTAACATTTATTACCACCTCTTTATCCCATAAGAGCTTTGTTCAGATATCGTCTGTTAGTGCAAATCGCCGTCATTGCGAGAGGCTTTCATTTGAAAAATCTCAAAAATTACCAAGTAAAAAATAGGACGAGGATAAATTGGTTAATCGTGTTCGAATAGATGTGGATCAACAACAAAACACGTGCCATGATACGTGTAATCGATTACGTAATTGTATGAAAACGGCGACAGAGGAGGCTGTAAAGTGGAAACCTGATGGTGTGTGGTCAGAAATGGATGGTTCGATGACGAACGTAAAACGGCTTATGAAGAACAGAACCAATTGCGGTTAAAATATCTTCAGCGTGCCACATGATCTGACCCATGGTTGACTACCGAACCAAAACCAATCCAAATTGAATGCAAATGAATAACAGTAAAAATCTGTACAGGAGAATAAGATCTGTAAGTAGTGGATTTATTCAACAACGCCTTTAATTGTAAGGATACCAGCTGCGAGATAGTGGTGGCGGATGAAGAAAAGACCATCGCGAGATGGGCTGAGTATTTTAAAGATCTCTACTTACAGCAAGCAAACCAAGAGGTGGTAGAAATGAAGAAAACGAGCTTCCGTACCAAAACAGCACAACCACCAACATATGAGGAAACCAGAGTAGCCATTCTGAAGCTCAAGAATGGGAAGTCGTACCTTCTGAACTGTTAAAATATTGTGGGGATGCATTGTAAATATTGTGAGGAAGTTCAATCCCGGATTACTTCAGCTGAAACAAGGCCTTTTGCGGTTTTTCGAAAGATGTCGCATTCTCGAAGACATTGAGTAAAATACTTAAAGTTATATCAAAAAATGTGGTTCGACCAATTGTCACGGAGTTTGAAAAGAAAATATAACGCCTCGTCTTTGGACCGACAAAGGAAAGAGGACAATGGTGATACGACCACGAACTTTATAAATTGTATGGCGACCGAGACATTGTTCGATTTATCAAAATTGGTAGCTTGAAGTTGTTTGGTCATGTGCTGGTGCGTATGCATGCCGATCGTATACCTTTAAAAATGCTGGACAGCAAGTCAGGTTGATCAAGGGGCGTTGGAAGACCGCGGCGAGGTGGTGTATTGATGAAGTTGAAGCGGACCTTTGGGCTCTCGGGTTTTCTGGCTTGCGGACGTTGGCGGTGAATGGGCCCGGTTGGAGAAGGCTGTTCATGGACGCCAAAACCAATTGTTGGTTGTAGGCGCGTGAAAGTAAGATAGTCATACACTTAACAAACCATTTTGATAAATGGAAAAGCTACAAATTCTAACAAAGATGTTTTGAGAGGAGAGGAGGAGACCTATTGTTTCCCAAATGGCTCTCTCACATTTCATTTCGTTAAAAGCAAGTTTCACAAACATTTTAAAAAGTTAAGTTTCCTCAAATACAATTGCTTGACGCTGCTTACGAAGTGGTAAGGACGAAGTGGTAACACTAACCACTTCAGATAACTCCACACCGGAACCGGAGACCCACAGAGAGAAAAGAGGTGCAAGCTAGCAAAATACCAGCAATACACCTTCAAATGACTACACCGGACCGGACGAAGAAATGCTTCGACTAAACATCGTCATGTAATATACACAAACCCTCTTTAAATTCGTGGTAGGTAATCGTGAATAATTCGTATAATTTGAAATTTTAAGCAGCGAGTCCCCGTAGTGGTACTGCGTTTTTATGCCTGAAATCAGATTGGGGTAGGGAAGAGAGACGACAATAGAGATTTTTATCATTAAAACACACTTACAAATTAGATCCTACAAATGTACGTTGCCAAGACCAAGTGGAACAACAGAGCTTTGTAGGCTTATGAGACGAAAGTCACATTAAATGTTTAAACTTGGTTGATTTGGGTTTGTTGGTTGAGGAATAGGAATAATTTTGGCAATTCTCTATTCACCCATTTGAACAAGTTGAAATTGTGGAAATTGTGAAAACCATTTTGAATGTGTATGAATATGACAATATGACAATTAATGATCGGGAGAACCGAAGCTTAACCGAAGTGAAACGAAGATCAACATTACAATAGAGAAAATAGATTTAAACTACAGATTTGTGCACATCAATCGACCATGGAACGAGATATGGACGCTTTAGACGTTATTTTATGAATACTGTCAAGGATATGATACGTGCGAGCAGGATCTGAATTGCGCTGGCTTCAGAAATAATGATAATGCTTCAAATATATAGAAATTTTTCCATTTTTCATCAAACCTCGAGATCCAAAATTTCAACTGCATTGATTACAAACAGAACAAGATATCTCTATCTAATAATCCTTTGGATTTGAATGGTTGAAATGTTAGATCTGAAGTGAATTGGGAAAAAAAAAACAATTTTAGAGTATCAAAAACTACCGAATATCGCAGTAGCAGCTCTATCTTAAAATAAAAACTTTTTATCCTAGCATCCTAATAATTTCCTTTTAAAATACTTGAGGGTAGTCTAAATCAATTGCATCTTACAACACATATAATAACACGACACTATAAATACATTTCGATGGAGTTATATTTTTATATATTTGGCTATTCGGGGTTCGATTCTAAGTCAGCTAATAATAGCAAAAAACTAAATATTATAATTACATAATAAAAATTAAAAAAAAAAAAACATTATTTACCTGTAAACTATCTAAAATTTGTGATTTTCCCGAATCCTTTGAAATTGCACCGGTAATTTCTAGTAATCGATCGGCTAACGTACTTTTACCATGATCTACATGTGCAATAATACTAAAATTACGTATTTGTTCAATTGGAATCGTTTCCAACATTTCAATTTCAAAATGTTTATCATTTCCAATATTTGTTGTTGTTGTTGTACAATAATTAGAATTTTGATTTATTTTCAATAAATAATGATTTGTTGTGGTTTTTTTGTTGTTGTATGTGAATAAATTCGATTGAATTTCGCATAATTTCTTATTGTAATTATTTAATAGGGTACAGAAACTAAAAAAATTACAATTTTTTTTTTGTTTTTAAATTAATTTGATATATTTTATAATTAATTATGTTTTTTTTACCAATTTTTTTTATTTAATATATGTTTTAACATTTTTTTTATTTTTTAATTTAAGGATTTCAATAAAACACCGTTTTTTTTTTTATTTATTTATTTTGTTATCATTTTTTTACTGCGAATAGTTGAGTTTACGGGCGCAGTAAATTACAAAACCAAAAAGAACACCGCTTTAAAGTAATGCTTTTCATGACATGCCGACGGCAGACGACGGCAAATGTCAAATTGAAAATACATGCATTTCAATGGCGGTGCTTTTTATGAATATTGGACGGCGGACTGACGGCGGACTTTGATATTTTTTCTTCTATTGCCGTCGGCTGACCGTTGTCCAATATTCATTTTTCATTTTATTTACATTTTATTTAATTTTTATGATTTAATTTCATAATAATAAAATATCCAGTTAAGCCTCGATTTCTATGAAAATATTTTATATATCAAATTATGATATATGTGATATATAAAAAAAATGTGCTTTTTCTGAAATTTATTTTGCCTGGATAAAAAAACCGAAATTTAATAATTGCTGCTAAATAATTCCATTTTTTATTAGTTTGTAAATTAACTGGCTATTTTATTATTATGAAATTAAATCATAAAAATTAAATAAAATGTAAATAAAATGAAAAATCAAGTATGGACGACGGTCAGCCGTCAGCAATAGAAGAAAAAATATCAAAGTCCGCCGTCAGTCCGCCGTCCAATATTCATAAAAAGCACCGCCATTGAAATGCATGTATTTTCAATTTGACATTTGCCGTCGTCTGCCGTCGGCATGTCATGAAAAGCATTACTTTAATTTACAAACTAATAAAAAATGGAATTATTTAAGCCTCGATTTCTATGAAAATATTTTATTTATCACAAATATGATATTTGTGATATAAAATAAATGTGCTTTTTCTGAAATTTATTTTGCCTGGATAAAAAAACCGAAATTTAATAATAAATACCAATTGCTGTTAAATAATTCCATTTTTTATTAGTTTGTAAATTAACTGGATATTTTATTATTATGAAATTAAATCATAAAAATTAAATAAAATGAAAAATGAAGTTTGGACGACGGTCAGCCGACGGCAATAGAAGAAAAAATATCAATGTCCGCCGTCCAATATTCATAAAAAGCACCGCCATTGAAATGCATGTATTTTCAATTTGACATTTGCCGTCGTCTGCCGTCGGCATTTCATGAAAAGCATTACTTTAGCAGCAATTGGTATTTATTATTAAATTTCGGTTTTTTTATCCAGGCAAAATAAATTTCAGAAAAAGCACATTTTTTTTATATATCACATATACCATATTTTGATACATAAAATATTTTCATAGAAATCGAGGCTAAAATATTTTCATAGAAATCGAGGCTTTAAGGATTTCAATAAAACACCGTTTTTTTTTTATTTATTTATTTTGTTATCATTTTTTTATTTATTATTATTTTTTTACTGCGAATAGTTGAGTTTACGGGCGCAGTAAATTACAAAACCAAAAAGAACACCGCTTTAAAGGTGCATTTAAACAACTCGTGTACTTGCCGAATATCCTCCATTTTTATTCGTACTCAAATATTCGCTAACGCGTTTACACACAACGAATATTCTTCAAAATACTTTCTGTGCATACTTGTCCGAATATTTGTTCGTTGAACGGATTATATGTGTGTGTGTAACTTTAAATAATGATTTTATTGGTTTTTCATTTTTGTTTGGTTAGATTTTTGTTTAGATATGTGTTTTGTGTTTAGAAAAAAAATTATATTAATTTAATTATTAAACAAAACCAACAAAACAAATCTAAATGAAAAAAAAAAACTGAAATAACATTTTCTAAAAGCACTTACTAATACAGTTTAAATTATGTATACATATATATACTCACTCGCGATTAGTGTAAATAGGTTCACGAGTGGCATTGCGAATACGAAAAAATCGTGTAACTCGCGAACATTTTCCATCAAGCACGGGTAAATTGAAATGATCGTGCGAGCATACGAGTATACGGTATACACACATCGCGATGTATGGCGATGAGAGGATATTCGGCAAGTACACGAGTTGTTTAAATGCACCTTAAGATAACGTTATTCGTGGGTAAAGGCTGGTTCACACACATGAGGAGTGACGGTTCCAGTTTTTATTTTTACACGTAAAATTCAACGACAAATTTGCTTGCGCGTATTTACTCCGCACTCTACAAAAAGTTAAATTAACTTTTTACACCTCACCTCACTAACCCATTCAAATTATTAATTTTTTTATTTATTTATTTATTTAACCACATTTAATTCTAATGTACAATTTACAATTTAAATTAGAACAATTCATTACGTTAAATATCGTAATTAAAATAGAAAAAAAACAAAATAAGGAGTAATTATAAATAAAAATATAAAAAGCAAAAAACAGAGTACTGCGTAACATTAAAATGGTATGATAACAACATACATTCTGTCAAATAAGTACCCGGAAATTCTCATTTTAAATTTTCCCGCTAAGAATATTTTAAACATTTTTTTCCCCCAGGTTGACACAACTGTCAGCAACTATTCTGTCAATTGTTATTGCTGTGTGTCATTTAGGCTGGATTCCATTTCGAAATTTAGAGTGCTAATGACTAAATATTAGACATTAAAAAAGGGGAAGTAAGCATTTAGTATTAGTATTTTGCATAGTAGACTACATTAGTATTTAGTCATTAGCATTCTAAATTTTGAAATGGAATTCAGCCTTAGTTTGTTTACGGCGTCGTTAGGAACAAGTCAACCTTTTGTGTGCGTTGCGGTTTTCACTATGGATAAAAATATCCCTTTGTTGGAGTTTGTGTGAAATTTTGTGTTTCAAACGAAATTTCTTGTGCCAAAACGTTGGAAATGTTGAAAAAAACATTCCTCTTCAACTGAAGAAAACGTCGACAAAATAAAGGAAATGGTGCCCTAAAATCGTCATTATAGTTTGCGAGAGACAGCCCAAGAAATGAACATGTCTCATGAGACCGCTCGTCATATTTTGGTTGATGTTTTGGGTATGCGGAAAGTCGCAGCGCGATTGGTGCCAAAAGATCTGAATTTTCTTCAAAAAGTGAATCGCAGTAAGGTGGCTGAAGGCATACTTGGTTTTCGAGTACGACATGCAAACAAGTCAACAATCGTCGGAATGGCGCGCCAAAAATGAGCCGAAACCGAAAAAACCGCGCCAAAGCAAATCGAAAATCAAGGCGATGCTGACCGTGTTCTTCGATATTCGTGGTGTTGTTCATTCGGAATTCTTACCGGTGGGCCAAACCGTCAATAAAGAATATTATCTTGGCGTTATGAGGCGTATGAGAGAGAATGTTCGTCGCAGAAGACCAGATTTGTGGCGGAACAACAGTTGGATTTTGCACCACGATAATGCACTAGCGCACAAAGCGATCATTGTGAACGAGTTTTTGAACAAAAATTCAACAAATATCATCGAACAACCACCGTACTCTCCAGATATGGCCCCGTGTGATTTTTTCCTGTTTCCGAAACTCAAATTACCACTTCGTGTAACCCGTTTTGAGAGCATTGAAGACATCAAAACTAATTCGCAACGAGAACTGAAGGCCATCCCGGAATATAGCTTTAAAAAGTGTTTCGATGATTGGATTGTTCGTTGGAAGAAGTGTATTGCCTCAGAAGGGGCCTATTTGGAAGGGGATATAATAAATTTAGATGATTGATAAGTTGTTTGTGTGTAATTTCAAATTTCCGGGTACTTATTTGACAGAATGTAAATGAAAGAATGGCACCGATCGAAGGCACGTACCTATCATTTATTTTAAATTGCAACCTATTAAAGCCTCGATTTCTATGAATATATTATATATTTAACATTAAATACAACAATATCAGTAATAATACTTTCAAATAGTTTATGTATTCATGAAAGTCTAGAAATAGGGCGATAATTAGAAATGTTATTTCGACCACCACATTTATAAATAGAGATAATAAAACTTTTCTTCCATATATCAGGAAAGCATCCAGTAATAAAAGATTTATTATACAGAATCGGCAAAGGTATAGACAAAACATCGACACATTTAACAAGAACAGCTGATGGAATATCATCCGGACCCGACGAATTTTTAACATCACATTTCATAATTGAATTACGAATATCTTCACACGACTAATTGAAAAACAAATATTATGCAAATAATCGCATAGGACTGGATTAATCCAGAGTCAAAATTATCATCATCACTAATCACCACTTTGTCATACGAATTCTCAAAAAAAATCAGCAAATAAATTACAATTGGTGGCCAAATTGTCACCAAATACACCATTATAATGCATTCGAGCAGGACATCCACCATTAGTTCGTTTGCCCTTAATAAATCCCCAAAAATTCTTTGGATCCCGCGTCAACTTTGGATTCAATTTTCGCGATATATTCGGAATATTTTGCAGTATTAAGTTCATTAAAACGACAGCACGCAGAACTATAATTATAGTAATTATAAGGTCACACAAGGACCCACAATAAACGCGCCACAATTTATTTATTTCATTTCTAGGCATTTCTGAGTTGGCCATCATACCAAGGATATGATCACCTGATTTCGTTAATTTACATTTTAAGGGGACAGATTTCAAAAAACATTTAAACATTATATATTGTAAAATGAATTCAAAGCATAAATCATTGATTCATATTCATTTAAATAGTCAAAATTAATCTCCGAAAGTAAAATATATTCAAATTGTTAAAATCAGCATTTTTAAAATCAAAATAAAATATGCCATCAGTATTAGATGCGAATTTAACAGTCATGTTCAATGTCAGTATCACAGCACGATGATGGATATCCTCAGATACAATATAATCAGGCGATCTGCAAACATGGAAATCCAAATCACCGCAGACGCAAACATCAAATCCAATATTCTATTATTACCATATTCTTAATGAAATTAAGTTGCTGCAGACCAACCAATGCAATTTCATCAAGAAAAGTGGATTCAATTTCTCCATTAACATTTAACGGATACATATAGTCCCCATCAAGGGAATTAATCCAATTTATGCATGCGGCAAATTAAAATCACCACAAATAATTATTTCATATCATTAACACCACAGATTTCAGATGACAGCTCCGTAACGCATTGAATTAAATTGTCATATAATGAAATATATTACTAACTGGTGGGATGTAAATACAAAATAAAAATAAACACCTGTCATCCATTTTAATGCAAACACAAATATATTCCAATAAATCATTACCACTCCTCAAAACAACCGCATAACTTAAAAATGATGATTTAACAGCTATTAAGACTCCCCATCCCTTCGTGAGTTTGAGGAATCCTCCATACCTATCTCGTCTATAAACATTGAATGATGCGTCAAATAATTCAGAATTATCGAAATTGCTGCTGCATAACCACGTTTCAGTAAGCATGTAAATATTGGCAAAATTGTTTGATGAATGTAGTAGTAGACCATTGGTCTTTGATCTAAGTCCCCTTACGTTTTGATAAAATATCTTTATACTATTTACTAATTTTGCCTTAACTGACTCGTCATTCGTTCTTGAAAATTTTTACGAAAAAACTCATGAACTACAATATCATCTATTAACCACTAAAAGCTTAGTGCTATTAAAAAATTCAAAGTAATCAACTGGAACATATAATTTAAAAGAAGTGTAATTTCCAGTACTTTTAATAATTTTTATTTGCTCACATCTAATATTATCAATGTTGGCAAAACTCATATTATTAATAATGTGATGCCTAATGATATCTATGGACGAGTCAGAATGCAAACCCGAAACGAACACGCATTTGAATCTACGAGCAGCTTTCAACGAAGGAATTGCATCGTTATTCTTAAGTATGATGCCGTCCGATAGTGTTGGAGAATTATCACGCACAATGGTATTAGTTATTTCTTCACCATCTAATATGGGGATGACTGTAGTATTATCTTTATATATATATAATTGTGTTTGTTGATAAATCACCGATAACAAAACGACTACATACAAAAAAACGTTTGTACAAAATCCCCTCATGTGTGAATCATCTCAAGGGTTTTTCTTTAAATTTTCATTAGGCTCCGGGGTTTCGTTGCTCATGTTTGAACCAGCCTACATACGTTAAATTCAGGTAATTGGAATGCCTGCTCAGTTGATAGTGAAGGCTTTCAAAAATTCAATAGAATTCATCATTTTAATTCCTATACTTTTTGGTTTTTTTCTTTTTCAATTTTCTACTATTTTATATAATTTATCCATGTTTTATCAAGTTTTTTCATGATAATTAAAATCATTACTAAAGTAATGCATAAGGTTTTAATTGAATTTATTGAATTTTTTTTCATTTTTTGATTCCTTTGCATTGATTAAAAACATCTCAAAATCGACCAAGTAAAACAACACAGTACGGTGATAAATTGGTGGAGTTGATCATGTTCGAACCGAACAGATGTGGATCAACAACAAAACACGTATAATGCTATGTGGAATTGATTAAGTAATTATATGAAAATGGCGACAGAGGAGGCGGTAAAGTGGAAACCTGATGGTGTGTAGTCAGAAATGGATGGTTCGATGACGAACGTAAAACGCCTTATAAAGAACAGAACCAATTGCGTTTAAAATATTTTCAGCGCGCCACACGAACGGGCCCATAAGAAAATGCGTCATGAACAGAATGCAGGATATAGGATAATATAAGATCTGTAACTAGCTGCGAGATCTTGAGGGCGGATGAAGAAAGGGCCATCGCGAGATGAAACTTCCACTCATCTGGTATAACTTTGAGGTTATACCAGATGAGTGGAAGTTTGCTGTAATTGTACCAATACACAAGAAGGGAGACAGGATGGACTGCTCTAACTATGGGGGAATATCTTTGCTGAATGCAACCTATATAAGGTATTCGCTTATGTGTAGCAAGTCATTGGTGCATTGAATACCAATGTGGATTCCGTAATGATCGCTCAACAACTGATCAACTGTTTGATCATACGACAGATAATGGACAAGTGTAGGGAGTGCAACGTAGAAACGTTGTTATTAGGGAAAAATTATTGCGCACAATGGAGGAATTTGGTTTCCCACAAAAAGCTTGAGTGTCATGTCAAAACTAGTGTCAGTGTTAGTTACATGTCTTAAGTATAAATAAGAGGTATCAAATCGAATGCATTTGAAACCATTGACGGAGTTCGGCAATCGGACCCTTTGGCTACATTATTTTTCAACTGATATTGGAAAAAGGGTATAAGGAACCGTGCCGTTAAAGAAGCTGTTAGAACGTGATGCTTTGGAAATGAGATGAAAGGTAAACGAAAAGAAAACCAAATATAATTGTGGAAGTTCAATCCCGGATAGCTTCAGGAAACAAGACCTTTTACGGTTTGCGAAAGATGTTCTTCTCGAAGACATTGACGAAAATGCTTAAAGTAAAGTTAAATCAAACACCAGTTCGACCAATTGTCACCTACGATTCTGAAACGTGGTACATGACACAGGCTAAGGAACGGCGTCTTGGGTGGTTCGAAAAAAAAATAATACGCCTCATTTATGCACCGACAAGGCGTGTAAGTAAGTAACTATATTTACTTCGAAAAAACTTGTCGGTTGTGTTTCCCAATAGGGAAGATTGGGCGGAGAATAAGATTAGGTTCACAGAAAACGCCCTAAAATTCTATACAGATGGATCTAAGACCAACCTATGTTCTGGCTCCGGGGTATATGGGGCTAATCCAAGAATGGAACTGGGGGCCACTCTGGATTGCTATAGCACCGTATTCCATACGGAAATCCATGCTATAGAACTTTGCATCAGATGGATCAGGGACAGGGGGTATAAAAACCAGCGGATCTATATCTTATCGGATAGCAAAGCGGCACTCATGGCCGTGAAATCCCGGGAGATAAGATCGAAGCTCGTGCTCGACTGTCTGTGTATACTGAAAGAGATGTCAAGAGTAAATAAAGTCACACTAATGTGGATACTTGGACATATTTGAATAGAGGGTATCGAGAGGGCAGATGCGATCGCCAGAAAGAGCTCTGCTGACTCGGGCACTCAACCTAAACCATTCCGTGGTTTAGCTAAGGCAACTATTAGAGCAAGAATGAAGGAAATACTGCTATGGGAGTTACAGAAATACTGGAATGACACCGATGGCTACAGGCATTCTATGTTAAGCTCTTTATTAAAGCATACACAAGAGGACTGACGGAACAAATCCTACTCCTAAATAAGACAAACACTCGATTGGTGTTTGGATATTTGACCGGTCACTATAATCTAAGAGCTCATCTATACAGGATGAAAATCGTTAGCTGCGATACGCTTAGGCTGTGCCACACGGAAGAGGAAACTGTGCGGAACACATTCTCTGTGAATGTGAGGCTTTAGCAGGGAGAAGACTTAGCCTGAGGATATTATGCCCATACCCATCAATAAGTTGGCCAACAGGTTCTTGGGCAGGGCCAATGAATGGATGAATATGGGATAATTTAGGGCAGTAACACAATGACCCCCTGGGGTCAAGTGTTTAGGGGACGGACGACCCCGCCCGGTGCTATAATTCTAATTCTAATAATACTAAAGTAAGCATATTTTGTTGCTGTTCTCGGAATGGAACAGGAAAATGTTTTTTTGTTATGGATTTCTCAAACAGGAAATAGATCATAGCTATACGTTATTTATTTATGCGCGCGCCCCCATAAAAATACCATGATTTTTTATTTCCAACGCAATTTATCTAAAATTTCGTTGAAATGGAATCATAAAATATATATTTTTGTGTATTCGCGTTAATAAAAATAAAAAAAAAAACCATAAAAAAAGTTATTTATAAAGAGAGAGAGATAAAAATCAAGGTATTTAGAATTATGTTTATTAGATCCAATTTACTACTCATAAAAAAAAAAAAACAAAACAATCCAAGTGTTATGTATAAATTATTTATTTATTAATTTTTATTATTATATATGTACAAATATTACAGAAATGTGAAATTAAATTTATGAGATAAGATACAAAGTTTTTTATTTTATTCAAATTGTCTTAATTTAATTTAGAAGCAATTCACTGCCTTCGTCGGCAACCACATTCTCCAATAATGCTTTTGATTGGTGTTCCGCTTTACATGGTACAGTTTCCGGTTGACATGTTGCGGTCACCTTATCAAATGCATAATCCATTGGGCAAGGCGTTGCTTGCCATTTGAAAGCGGTGGTACCCGAACGATAACAGCTAATGTACCTGCGACAATCGTTTCGATCAACAAAATTACCTTCCGCTTTGCAATTGTATTTACATTCACCCAATGTCAGATCATAAATGTTGGTCACCTCATCGAAGCATTTATACATGATAATTTCCTTTGAACCGTCTGGTTTCACAAAACAATAAGCGTAATATGCTGGATCTGGTGTAAATACAACCATTCCACTGTTTCCCGTTGTCGGACATGTCACCTTTTGGCATTCCGTTGTACGTTTACACGTTTTTATCGATGAAGTGTAGGTGTACGTTGGTGGACACACATACGTTTGCGCAATACCATATGGTTCGGTGCAAGTATGGAATTTTGTACAATCAACGGGATCTATTTAAATTGAACATTTAAATATATGGATTAACTTACTGATTTCAGTTTTGTATATTAAGCCTGTAAGATGCATGTTTTCTTTGACTTTTCAGTAGGAATTTTTGAAATTTTTACGTTTTCTTTCGCTCGCTCGGTTCTTGAGACTATTTCAAGGAAACAACCAGAATAATTTTAATGAAATTTTCAATAAAAGGTGTGTTTTTCTGTATTATAAAGGTCATTGTTAAGGTTAGAAAATCGGGTGTATGCCGGACCCAAATCCGGTCTTTCGCCAACACCATCCCTTGCAACTTTTCCCATTTTTGTGTTTTTATCATAGAGTTTTGTGAGTGAGTTTGGAAAATATTGGCGTAAAAATTTTTATAGATGGTTTAGGTTAAAAAATACAGCCTCGAATTACATTCTCGGGAATTATTTCTAAGGCCCGGGCCCGCGGAGCTCCCAGATAAATTCCGATATAAAAGATATCTACTATTTCCGAATCACTTTACTAGAAATTTTGGATCTGCAGGTTTGATGAAAAATGGAAAAAAACTTTTCTGATCCCATTCCATCCAGAGAAGTACCCATACAAATCCAAGGGATGATTAGAGATATCTTTTTCTATATCCATTGATTAAACATTTTGGATCCGGAGAAAAATGAAAAAACCTTTCAAAGGAATTTTTTTCTAATTCCGTTCCATTCAGAGGAGCTTCTTAACGAAATTCAAGGGGTAATTCCAAGAAATTTCGTTCTATTCGTTATCCAATTGACTTGATACTTTGAATCTGAAGAATTTATGAAAAATGGAAAAAGCCTTCATATTGGTGAAGGTTCATATTTTCTGATCCAATCCCATTCAGAGCAATCAATCCCATTCAATCCCATGCAGCTCATATCCAAGAAATTATTCCAAGTTATTTCGTTCTGATACATGAAAATTATGAATAGGTTATCATCAGAGGAAATTGTGCCGAGACCAGCAGAAATAGAAGAAAAATAAGAAGAGGGAGGACGCGGCACCGCAAAGGCCCAATTTATTTCATCCGGGGTGAATGTAAGATTTTTTCCAATTTCGTACCATCCATAATGCCATACGGCGCAAGATTTTTCCATAAGTTTTTTGGACCGAAATGTCTTAGAGTAGTATTCAACCTTTGCCTGTCTAACAAACAATGCCGCCTTATTATGCAACTTCTTGTATTTTTCTCAATTTGGAACACTTGAACTTGAACTGAATTTTTTCTGATTCGCTTCCATTCAGAGGAGCTCATACTCATACAAAATCCAAGGGATTAGTAGAAAATTATCTCGTTTCCATATTTCTATTTCCTTTACTATTTCCGGCGAACCACTTGTCTTGAAAATCTGGATCTGGAGCTTTCATGAAAATAACTTTTATATCAGGGATTTTTTTTGTGCCCATAGGTCGTGCGCATTTGTGACCACATCACCACCCCGTGGAGCTACCATACAAGTCCAAGGTATGATTGGTTAGATATCCCGTTTTGTTGCCCAGCGAAATTACTTGAAATTTTCGATGTGAGGCTTGATGAAAAATGGTCAACTTCATGACTTCATGACTTTTCGTAGTACAAAATGGAAAAAACTTGTATGTAGAGGAATTTTTTCAGATCCTCATCCCATGCAGAGAAGTTCCCATCCAAGGGATGGTCGTAGATATTTCATTCTGTTTCCTGACGGACCAATTGACTAGAAAATTTGGATTTAGAGGTTTCATGAAAAATGGAAAATAAGTTTTATATCTACGAACTCTTTCTGATCCCATCTCCCACCCAGAGAAGCTACCATACGAAATCCGTGGGATTAAAAGAGATACCTCTCGTTCTGTTCAATTTATTTGAATTTTTCGATCCGAAAGATCTCTAAATCTTACAATTCCTTCCGGCATTTCAGAACATTTTGCATCGCAGCCATTTTTATTTTATTTTTCACTTACCTGGAAATGTTCCAACTGATGTACAGAAAAAATTTGATACACATTGTGAATTATTAGGATCCGGCGTTGCCGTACACACACCTTCAACACAATACGGTTTATCGGCTGAATGACTTTCACATGTTTCTTTCATAATTGGTGTTGTTGATCCACCACATAACTTTAACAAAATCAAAATTTTAATACTTTTTAACAATTAACCAATAAGCGAGGTCTCTCGAGTCGGGCAAAAAACAAAAAAAAAATTTCCATGAGTATTTCTTGTATTTTAATACAACACACCCGCCGTATAGGATTTTGATAGTCTAGAGAAAGTTTTTTTTTAAGAACTGAAAATGAAGGTAACATATTGAATATACCACAGCAAAGTTAGTTCGAAAATCAGTGTTATTGATTGAAGTCTTCTGTATTTAAATAGAAGAAGATGAAGAAGGAGCACAAGGATGAAGAATAACGAGCAAGAAGAAGAAGAAGAAGAAGAACAATAAGAATAGGAAGAAAAAGAAGAGCAGGAAGAAGAACAAGCAGATGAAGAAGAAGAAGAAGCAGAACAATAAGAATAGGAAGAAGAAGAAGAAAAAAAATAAATTTTTCATAGAGAAATACTGAAACGTTTTCCGCCGCCGACTCTGACCCATCAATATTTGTTTTTTTAAAACAATTTTAAAATCAATACCATTAATGTAGAACAATCTGATGCACATATTGCACCTAAATACGTTGTAGTACAATTGTAATTAACTTCACCGACTTTCGATAGACGACTAGTATGTGATTCGAAAGCATTTTCTATTGGTATTCCTGGTGCATACAATGGCAATTCGGCTGCATTACACTAATGAATGTGTTATTAAACCAAAAAAAAGAAAACAAAATAATAAGTATATTATTACTAAAACTTTGTCGTATAATCTATGCGTCGCAAAGTTAAGTTAAGCGCACGGCTATAAGCGGATAAAACTTCTTTTTTTTTCAGTTAGATAATTACCAAATAAATAAATATAAAAAATATCAGACACTTCATTTCGTTTTTGGTAACTTTTTTTTTTATTCCGATTAATTAATTTAAATTTCCTTTCAAACACAAAAAAAAAAATTAAAACCTTTGCTTTTCAACACCTAAATAAATTTGTTTTCGAAATTGTAACTGATTTTATATAGAATATTTAAGATGAATTGTGTGCGATTGTGTGCGTTTGCGTGTGTTTTAGTATTACAGATTACAGATTTTATATTATGTTTTTAGCATATACAATAAGATAATTTTTTCCAAGAATAGTGTAGAGATAAATTGATTAATTATTCAGTGGCGTCTTGTGAAAAATTTCTGAAAGGCCACCTTTAATTGGCTAGTTTGTGGACCAAAAAAAATCTAGGAATTACCAAATTTTCGTCTCTGAATGATCAAAAATTGATCTCTTTATCCCACTTTCAAAGCTTCCCGTTCGAGCATAACGTTGAACCAACGTTATTTAACCGCACCCTTCACTACATTCAACCAAATCCACATCAATGTCGTCATCATAACTGAGCATAATTGCGTGGATTGGGTAAAAATTGTGTTGCTGGTGTTAATTGGGCGGTTCACCTGATACATTTTTCCAAATTATCTTTGAAGAATAACGTATAGCCAAAGGATCACCTTGCCGTGCTCCGTATAGAAGGTTTACACCCTTCAGATTTTAGAACCCTTACTGGTACGACCTGAGCGGTTACCTGCGGCAGCGTTTCCAACTTTTTTAAAACCAAGGTGGAATTTTTTGCACTTTGTCTTAATCGTATACCAGGTATACCGGTTAATGTTTACCGCTCACACATATATGGCTACACAAGCGGATGTAGTAAACCAAAATGGCTGAATTTTTTTTGTTTAAAAGCTATGATATTTCTCTCCAAAAATTAGTTGACAGCAGACCTTTTATCGAGCAACAACATTGTTAAAAAAATTATTGAAAGTGTCGAATTTGGTGTCAGTAAAACGCGAAATGCGGACAGCATTTTTTTTTTGTTTTCGTTTGAAGAAAACGGCTGCAGAATCACAAGCGATTGATTGTAAAAGCTTATGGCGATAACACTTTATCAGAAAAAAACATCTTCTTCAGACTACCATTTGTTTTCATCGATGAGCCACGTGCTTAAGAACCAGCATTTCAAAACGTCTGAAGAACTCGAAAATTGGGTCTCTGGCTGATTTTCATCAAAGGAACAACAATTTTTTTCGCGTGGTATCCACAAATTGCTTGAAAGGTGACAAAAATGTGTAACTAGCGATGGAAAATATTTTGAATAAAACATTTTTGGGTTCTCGCCCACAAAAAATGTGTTCTTGCTCTTTAAAAAACGGCAGACATTAACCGGTATACCTGGTAATACGTGTAGCGGTATGAAGTGAGTGATATGATATAAAAGTCTCAATAGGGAACATTTATTGTTAACGAACCCTAATTTTTGTTTGTTTGGTTGCTATGACACATGTAGCACATATTTAGTAGACAATTCAAAAGATGGCGTAAACGGTTCAGAGATAATGATTTTGATTGAAGAACTAAAGGACGTGAAAGACTTCCAAAAAAATTTTGAAGTCGCCGAATTACAAGCAATATTAAACGAAGATCACATTTTAAATAAAAAAAATCAAATGGCAAAGCATTGTTAAATGTTGCACAACAAACAATTTCTGACCGTTTAAAAACTACCGGAAAGACCAAAACGTATGGAAAATGGGTTCATAATATGGTACACAAATTGAATGAAGGACAGTTGGAAAACCGAAAAAACACTGGTGAATTTTAATTCAAAGACACGAAAGAAATGATCGACGAGACGGTTCATTACATCCACGTGTCACGACATCCATGGATTCCACAACGTATTGGTTTTTGAACGTGATAATACTATTACGTGTAGGAATTAAAAATGCGGATTTAGATAACAGGTGGCGCAACTAGCGTTGAGTGTATCGCAACACACCGCGGCCATTTTCTTTTTTTTGTCTGTCATTAGGCTATAAATTTCAGTATATGTCATTTCATTGAAGTGTAAACAACAAACAACAATTTTTTTTGCTTCGAATATGTCGAAACACATGCCTGAAAAAGTTGTTTTGCGGGGAAGTTTAATAACTTTCTTTAATTTGAAGAAAACCGCTGCTGAAAGTTATCGTTTGTTGGTTGAAGCTTATGGTAGCGATGCTCCAGCTCAAGCAACTTGTGAACGATGGTTTGTACGCTTCCGAAATGGTGATTTTGACTTGGAAGACAAAGAACGGCCAGGTCGGCCAAAAAAATTTGAAGACGAAGAATTGCAAGCGTTATTGGATGAAAATTCGTGTAGAACGCAACATGAACTTGCAATGGCGTTGAATGTCGACCAAACAACCATTGGCAAACGTTTACATTTTGTTATACAAATAAATGGCATTTTTAAGCCAAAACATCCGCATAATTAATTCCTACGCCTAATAATTTGTTAATAAAAGGCTAGGGAATGTTTTTCATTGATGGATAACGGAAAGGATAAGTATATAATCCTTATTAAATAGACTAATGTTAAAAAAAAATTAATTAATTAATTATTTCAAGCCTGAAACCGAAAAATTCCAAGATGAAATTATTTGAAATATAGTACAAAACTGTTGGCGTTTATCATATAAAAGTGTAGAAAATGTCGCGAACAGATTGGCCACGGGTTCCCAGTTCTCCACGCATCTGGGCTGAAAAGTTTTTTATATTTTTTTTTAATAAAACTTTTAAAAGACTGGATAATGTTTTCACTTGGAGGATATTGGAAAGCAAGTATCATCCTTTTAATAATGATATAAAAAAAAATTAAATAATATAATATTTTTGTCGTAAAATCTAAAAAAATGAGATAAATTCATTTCAACAATAGTATACATTTTGGCGTGTATTATATAAAAGTATATTTTTTAGCCAAGACGTGTGAAACTTTGAAATTTGAACCTGTACTCTGTCGATAAAAGTATGAAATTCGTGTACGTGTCGATGTGGAATCCGTGAATGTGGATGTGAACCGTATTCCGTAATGATCATGCGTTAATCCAGGACAACCATCAAAATCGACGACTGCAAAGGCTGATCGTTTCTGCAAGAAGACAATGCTGTGTGTCTGGTGATGGGTCCACAAAAAAATGTGGTGTACCACGAGCTCCCAAAGTCTGGTGAAACCGTTAATATACTGATCACTACCGACAACAAATGGTCAACTTGAATCAAGCATTTGATTCGAAAACCGACCAGAATGATGACCAGAAAAGACGGCATTGTTATTTACTCCATGACAGCGCACCGGCACACGAAGTAAAAACCGGTTCAGGACACATTCGAAACACTTGGCTGGGAACTGCCACTCCACCCGTAGTCGTATTCACCGAACTTGGCTCCTTTCGACTAGTATTTGTTTTCATCTATGTGGAAGGCATTGGCGGAGCACCACTTCAATTCTTACGAAGAAGTCGAAAATTGGTTTGCTTTAAAAAAGACGAATAATTCTATTGGTGTGGTGGCGTGGTCCACAAATTGCCAGAAAGGTGGCCGGTAAAAATGTGCAGAAAGCAATGGTTAATAAAGGCGTTGTAATAAAGGCGTTGGTACCACATATATACAGGTTGAATTTTTTAACGTGAGATAATGGAAAATCTCCTTGATTCAAGGTCAAATCACACTTATGTCCCCTCAACCACTGTACAATTTTTGTTTGAAACATTTCTCTTAAATACGCATAGTTGCCGAGATTTCCATTGTCTCACGTTCAAAAATTCACACTATATACGCGACCACCTTATGGGTTGTATTCAGCAAATTGAAATTCCCCTATGATTCTCACAATTCATTGCGTCTCCCTTCCAACTTGTAAGTTTGTAATATTACCATACGCTGCGACTCTTCTGGCCATTCTTTATTGTTTCAAATGTACACAGTTAGCTGGCGTATATAAGACCTCAACGCTTCCTCACCATATTTATTTTGCGGCAGCCTCCATTAACAGTGATTGATGAAGTGTAATCTATAGAATTGCATTTGGAAGCATTTCCGTTACAGTTTCCGTTTCCCTCATTCGAAGGTTTACTAAGTATTTCTACCCTGTACCTCTTCTTCTGTAGGCCACTTTCAGGTGTGGAGTTTTCAGAAGCTTGCCACTGCCATTGCTGACAATAGTTATTGCCGCACCGCTTTCCTCCTCCTCACTCGAGTCTGCCTTCGCGGGCGAGCTGCCGAATTGAACAGCGGTTGCCTAATCCCCAAACTCCCAAAAGCAAGTAATACAGTATCCATGGAACATGCCTCCAAAGAAAATGGTGTCTCAGATTCAGCCTGGTTACCATCTGGGGTACATAACCGTTTTTGTTGTACTTCTATTTATTTTAATTTAGGCATTAGTTACTTAGCTGCATTCTAGGATGCATTGGCCGGTTGTCACCACGTGGGGGTGCAACTAGCACTTGAGGATGATGGACTCAGAATCGCAATACCCTAGAATGCTTTAACTCTCTCCATCATCCCCATATCAACCTGCGAAAAATGTTACTTCCTCGACGACGTTAAGCAAAAAAAATGAAAAATAAATTATCAACGATTGGGGGGTACGGATAATTGTTACTTATGGTTCTGACGCCTGGTATCATTGCTCTCGTGAATGAACAACGACTGAGGTGTTTTGAAAATAAAATTCTACCAGTTATCGATTGGCCGGAAAGCGATAAAGAACGGTGACTTTACCACGACTTTATTTACAATCAGGCATTGTTCAATACGTATGCTACGGAATCGTAAAAAATGTTGTTCAGCGAACCGGGGGGATGACGGAATGTTGGAAGACCGCAGGTGTATTGATGACAATGGACGGGGATCTTAGGATAATAAGTTATTTCCGCTTTACGGTCGCTAGCGGTAGTGAATTGACTCGCAAAATAAAGAAGGCTACTGAATGGAGGCTAAAAACAATAGTAGGTTAAAGTCCGTTTAAGTAAGTAAGTAAGATTGCATTTTACAAATTATTTGAAGAAAATTAAAAGACAAAAAGACAAAAACCCAGGTCCGTAATCCAAAAAAATAGAAAGTTTATTTAGTTTATTGAATGTTCAGATTTTTTCCTCATAAATTGCCTCTTTCGGAGGATGACCCATCATTTTGGCGACATTTGGATTATGACCGACGCCGCTGCTTCACTGCTTTATGTATTATAATATAGCAGACTGGTTAAAGATGCGATGTTTGTATATTTTGATACATATCAGTACATTTTTTATCTTTTAGTGATGCGTTTGTTTAAATAAATTATACATTATATATATATAAATACACACTTCCTTAAGATAAAAAAATGGAGAAGATCGTAAATCTTTTATGATTGGATTTTATATCTCGCGATGATAAATCACGTATAGCGAAAACTGATTGACAATATGGTTACGGACAATGAACGCGTTAAATCTTCTAAATTATCTAATTGGTAATGCGAATTTCAGTGAAACCCAAGAGAAATTAGGCCGAGTCCCCTTTATATTCCCCTTTATTCAACCTTCCACCCCTACCCATTATATCCAATCATAAAAAACTTTCGCTGTATCTCTCGATTTACAAACGTTTTAACTGAAACATACTTCCACCCCAACACCCAAATTTCAACATTACCTTCACATATTCTTTTATCAAAGTTCTTACCCAACTTAACGCTACTAATACCGAACACTCCCTAAAAAATGCCAACCCAAGTTGGCACCCATATTATATAGGATACAAATTCACCTGTCCTCAGTCACAACCCTAAATCTTTGCTTTCAATTCCGACGCATCTCCTCCTGAAACTTCAATTTTTATTACTTATTTTGGGGAGTTTGAGGATTACGCAGCCGCTCTCCAATTCGGCCGCTCGTCCGCGAAATCGAACTCGAGTGCAATGCGGCACGGCAAAAACTGCTGGAAGCTGTCAGCACATTTACATGGAAAAACCATGGACGATTACTGCCGGCCATCAGAAAAGATTAAAGGAGGTGGGTGACACTCGGGTTGATGCAACCTTGCCATGACGCGGGGAACTCTCAGGAAATTTTGTGTGGCACTATATTCGAAGAGTAGGCGTCAATCAGAGGTGCGAAAGGGGGACCAAACCAAGGTCTGGTTCGATTATACCGCAATCGAAGGTGGGGTTTTAGTCAGTAAGAATCTGACATAACCCTTGTGGAGTCTTATGCAAGATTTCCAATCCTTGGTTAAAAAAAAAAAGTTAAAGAGTATTTCAGAGTAGGAAAAATCTGCTATTTTCTACTCTTACTCTTAAGCATGGCCCTTACCTACTCCTGGTAATGGAACGTAACTGTTTATCATTTTCCACAATCCCAATATTTTTTGAGATGGTAGTTGCACCCGCCCAACATAGAATTTACTTACAATTAGATCTCCTCTAGACAAGTTCAACGCTTCATTAGGGGCACTTTTCGAGTCAATTTTAATTAACACTTTTTCAATGTTCGAGATCCGGGACGTTGTTCCAGTTATATCTAACGAAGTTTGTTGGACCCCAAATCAATTCTTTCAATTTTATATTTTCTATCGTTAAACCGGATAACAGGATGGCGTGGGACTGATTAATAGATTCGTTTGTGTCCAGCCCGTGGTCAAGTACCCCCCAGGCTCGATTATTGTCGAGTCTGAGTTGTACTTGAACAATGTCGTAATAAAGCTCATGACATTTCAGAATGGTTACGTTTCTGAACGAACGCAACCTTCCATTATCCCTTTTCCAGATTAAATATTTAATAGGGCGCCAGATGACTAGTGCCGAAAGGAGTTAAAAAACCAGTACATTTTCATAATATCAAACAGGAAAGCAACGCAAATGACGTGTTAACTCCAGACGAATAGAATAGAGTTCAGTACTCGATGGCGGTTGCAAGGCTATCAACCGTGTCAGCGATAAAAAAAAAGTTATCCTAAGGTCAGAAACGTCTCCGGGAAGCAATGCACTAAGAACTTCCAGCTTCCAAGACCCCGGGTGCCATCTAAGAGTATTAGCCTTACTATAGCTATATGCTATAGCTGACCAACGAATCCTCAGTTACAAATCTAACAGTAAATGGACTCCAACAAAACTAAAAGTCGAAGCAAGTGATTCGTATCTTAACGCATCAAATGATGCAACGGTACAGCCACACTGTAGTAGAATGAAACCCGAGAGCAGGCTCTAACTAACTACACCTTTCTGTGATTTAGTCAAAGGAATGAAGCATCTGAGGGAATCAAATGCCATATACAATGAAATGACACGCCTTTGGCGGCAAACAGCAAACACTAGCGAGTAGTTATGTAGTATACATAGCCGGGCACTGCTGTTATCTAAGAGCTGTTATCTGAAACTCGTTAAAAGAAAGTGAAAGTCGTTAAAGACGAGATATATGTTATGTAGAAGCTGTGTCTCACAGAGGATGGATTGCATTTGGCAAATGATTTCCGAATACCCGGTGAATATGCCCTTATACCTTTGGTAAAATTAAGCGAATTTGGAAACTGGGTCAATGAATGAATGCAGAAACGTTTGTAGGAGCGACGGGAGTGACAACACAATCACGACCCATAAAAAGACACGAGAATCGTCGTTGGAAATAAAAGACCAGCTTCTTCACATAATTCGACCTAATTAATTTTTTTCTTTTAACACGCTTTCGTCGTATGTGCGGCCTTCAAAATCAACACACAAACAGTTTTCCCTCAATATCTGTCAATATATAAACGAATAATAGCGCTTCTATGTGATTATTTTTGTAGACTTTACAGCAAATTTTATAGTTACTTACCAGGAAAAGTGTATTTAAAATTTTATAATTATTTATTTAACTATTTAAATATATTATATTTTTTATATTATATATACCTTTTTTTTTGTTGTTATCTATAATTTGTATTTAATATAAGCATAATTCGGTCGGTCTTGATGTTAAACATAAAACAAAAAAAAAAAAATAAACACATTTAATTGATGGCATCACCATCAATAAATTCAAATTTTTTAGCGAACCGAAAATGTAACTTAGAAGTTTAACAAATTTTTTTCACATATATTCGTATATATGTTGCTATCAGCGCTCCTCGATAGACTGGTCGATTGTCACCTGTGTATTCGAAAGTCCTGACGAAACAAATTCTCAGCCGAAACAAAACAAACATTAGACCAGTGATGGGATATTTAACCGGACACTATAAGTGGGCATCGTAAACATTGGACAAAAATCGTAAAACCAACGATACCTGTAGACTGTGCCACCACTGAGGAGGTGAATATGACGCAATAGCAGGTATAAAACTCAGAACCATTGACAAATTATTTCCAATGTCTGAGGAAGTTATGTCCATAACCATCATTCAATCGGTCAGGTTCCTGAGCAGGTCCATTGAATGTATGAATATGGAATAGATTAAGTGTGTAGCACAATGACTTGCAGTGGTCAGTCGCTTCTTGAACTTAGAACCCCACCCAATTTATATAATCTAATAAGCATAGTTCCAGATTGTACCTTATAAAATATAAGCGTCGAACATCATTTTATAATAGAAATTTTGGGCGATGAACAGAAAGAACAAACACCCGCACGAAAGGCTTATGATGAAGATTGTCTCATTACACGTTGTCGTGCCGCTACAGTTCAAGTTTTAAAAATTCAAATAATACTTGTGCGCCGGAGGATGTCTTTGGTTACTGAGAGACTGACGCGACGAATAAAAAACCACTCACAAACACAATTAAAACTATGAGAAAATAATGTAGTATTTGTAAATGAGGGTAAAACTTTAAGTTGGTTAGTTTTAACGTGAAGTTTGCCAGCATTCAGATGTATTGGGTGGGCTGAAAAGTTCGTAAGCTGAAACATAAATGGCGCCGCACCAAGAATTAAACGCATATTATTTTTAGTTAGCCCTAACCTTCAAAAGCTACGTGTATTTGTATTTGACCGTTGCTGTGGAACTATTATCTTATGAGCTATAGCATTTTGGATGTGAAGCAACTTGAGTGTTAGTTTAAAAGGGAAAATGGATAAAAAAGAATTTCGTGTGTTAATAAGGCTTTTTGAAAAAAATACTGTTGAACCAAGGCTTGGTAAATTGTTAAACACTATTCGAACTCTGCACCAGGAAAATCAACCGTTGAGAAGTGGTTTGCTAAGTTTAAACGAGGCAAAATGAGCACCGAGGACGATGCACATAGTGGACGCCCGGCCCAAAGAGGCTGTTACTGACGAAAATTGTCCAGAAAATAATTTTGGTACACCGTAAAGTGAAGTTGATCGAGAAAGCTGATACTCTAAAGATATAAAAAAGAACTTATTGGGCATATTGTGCTGAATGAATATTTGGGGGTACGAAAGCTCTGTACAAATTGGGTGAGCTCACAATCGACCAAACCGACAACCATGAAAACGATGGCAAAATTGCATGAATCGGGCTTCGAATTGCTTCCGGGCATCCACCGTTTTCTTCAGATCTGGCCACCAGCGACTTTTTCCTGTTCTCTGAAAAGAAATTTAGCGCCGATGAAGAGGAGGAATCGCCTAAACTGGAGCTTAATGTAAGGCTAAAGACAAATTGTATTCTAAAAATGGTATAGAAAAACGTTATAAACGCTATAATCGTTGTATCGCCTTCGTAGACAACTATATTGAATAATAAAATAAAATTTTATGTAAAAAAAAAGTTTTTTCTATGTTAGTCTACGAACTTTTCAGCCCAACTTTTCAGTTATATATAGGTATAAATAATTAAACAGTTTTTGAACATAAGACACCTTCAGCGCCAACTGAATAGACTTCTTCAACGTGGCCGCTTAAAAACTTCAATTTGGGACATGTTAAAGCCACCACCCAATGTTCTAAGAGTTGCTCGGTGCATGCCAAGAAAGCTAAGCAGTTATGATGAATATACTCTTTTTCCATCATCTTGAATTCTTGCCCTTCATCTTAAATTCCGTCATCTTCCGTCATAATATTTTCAAAGAACTAATTTTAAGAAATATGAGTTAAAGTTCAATAAAGTTCAAACCCACCAAATGTGGAAGTAAATTTACTAAACATTTTCAATGTTATGATGAATAATCTGTGATTTCCTCCATGTTGAATGAAGCTGCACTTTTTTTCATTGTGAACGCACATACATTCACGAGTACAAACAACGAAATCGTAATAAAAATGTAGAAAATAGAGATAAATTTCGGTATAGAACGTATGCATGCTTACAAGCGTAACAATGCCACCTTGAATGGAATTGTCATTTTGACATTGGTGCCCAATTGTGGAAAGTATGACGAAATTACATTTTCGCCTCCATCATGGATTTCACCGCCTAAAAATTGTATTAAGACGTTCAGTCCGATATTTAGCCAACCTGTTTGTATGGTTTACAGGTCTATGTTAATACTTTCTAATCTATAGTTTCTTATCACATATCGTCCGCTTGTATAACTTAATTGGTAACAAACTATGGCGCACGTAAAATTAATTTAAAAAAAAGTACTTTATTTTTCGAGTACTACAATATATCAAAACTGCTAGCCAATCGGCCCTGGCCGCCGAAAAATTTTACATTATGAGTATATTTAATTCCTGTGTACTGCCCCGGGATCCGTAACACCGGCTTCCTTATCCATCGTTCACCGACGTCGCTGCCGATTGTCAGATTGCCAGATTGATTGTCTATCATTTCAACAGTTGGTTAATCTTTCTGTCTCAACTACATAGCGCCATCTTTCATTGGTTTTAGTTCTTTTACTGCGTAATTTAGGGCGCATTTTATGGCGTAAATGATTCCTTGATAAAATATGTAAGTCGGTAAGAACAGCATCATCCTGCTGCCACGGGCCATACCTTCTATAATAATTTTTAAAAATAAAATTTGATATTTTTTCAACCTTTGGACACTCAATTAATCCTTAATAATAGACTTAATAATAATTTTTAAAACAAAAAACAGATCGGAAGTGATCTGCTGAATTTGAAATTTTTTGGGGTAGGAAATACTTCTAGTGGAAATACTTCTAGTAGAATTGTGGTGTCGGACTCTCGTTATCGAATGTAACGTCCTACCGACAAAAAACTCACCCCCGAAATTTAAGTGTAGGTATACCGCCTCGTGTACTGCGACCCATAGGATCTATTATACACTTCGAAGAGCATTATAACGTACTTAAAAATTTGAATTGGTCTCGAAGATATGAGACCAGTGGACTAGGGCTTTTTGCGTTTGATTTTATTTCTGATTCAAAAGGATCAGTAATTGAAGGTCGTCAGAATCAGAATCAAGGCATTTGGGAATCTGAAACATCAGACGTCGTGTCTTGGGTGGAACGGTAAAATACCACTGTTTCGTTTGATGCGTTAAGATACTCATAACTTTCATCGGTTTTTTCTTTTGTTGGAATCCATACCCGGTGAGAATTGTATCTGAGGATTGGTTGGTCGCCACCCATTAACTTCTTGCTATGGTAAGGCTAAGACTTACAGAGGTCGTCCGGTGTCTGGGAAGCTGGTAGTTCTTAATGCATTGCTCTCCATAGGGCTTTCCCACATGGATGTCCATTTCAGCATAGCCCGTTTTTCGGTTTATTGTAACCTAAGCGCTCGCACCACGGCAAGGTGACTTCCGAGCAAAAGTGAACCTAACATTGGCGCAAGTCATGAATATGACATAACGGTGAGGAAAACGTTCTCTTAAGCTACGTGCCGGGGAATGTACACCGCGGATTTGGTTTTTCCGTCGTACGCAAATAATTTCGATGCGAAAAAAGGATTTATCTTAAATATGTTAAAATACGCATGCGTTTATTTTTGACAGCGCCACAAATATTTTCGTGCCGTTAACAATTTTCTTAAATTACATCACATTATTCATCGTTATAGTAACGAACACTGAATGAGATTTTCATATTTCCACACAACGTGGCATTTTTCCAGGAACGTATCTTGTAGAAGATTCATCTGCACTATATATATTTTACAGTACACTCTAAGCGTATTAACTGCATAAGTGCTTGCCTTTCTGGTTAAAACTATATTTTATTGTTAAAAGAGTTTTTTTGTTTTTGTGTTATTTATCATATTTTTTATTTATATAAAATCAAAAAGTTGAAAATAAAAAAAAGTTGTTAAACTAAAATTTTTTGTTCAATTCGTCGTCGTGATTGCCGTGAGTTTTTTTACAAATCTATATTAAATAACTGCGTATATAAAAAATTTGGAATCATTAAAATTAAATAAGATGCATTTTTTAAAGTATTTTTTACTGTGTTTTTACTTTTATGTATTAAAGGTAAAAATATAAAAAAAAATTTTTTATAATCTTAACATTAATTAATTAATTAAAAGTAATTAAATTTAATTTTTCTTCTATTTTAATCGACCAATTGACAGTTTTTGGATTTATCATTTGCTGAAATTATTGAAAATCGTGCAGAAAATCTATGTGATGGAAAAATATCCGGAGTCATTTGTGGCGGTGATTGTGAAACAATAATGGTATTTTTGATTTTGTATTTATTTCCCAAAAAAGCAACATGTAATTTATATATTAATGGATTTATCAGTAAATCCAATCCGTGGATTTTCACCATATGCACACCCACACTCCATATAAAATGAAAAAAATATATATTTAAAATTATTCCTTTTTATAATGTTATTTATCTTAAAATGTGTGATGCGTTAAAAGATCAAAGATAAAATTAACATATTGAACTGAAACGATTTTTTAAATTTTGATACGATACGTTTTGATTGACAAAAACTGAACAGTTCATAAGCATATCTATACAGCACTTGGTGTGAAATTGAAGCCCTTTTAAAAGCAATCCAAGTGAAAATCTATTTGCACTATCTATATGTATAACTAGCAGTGGTTTGGTCACCGAACTTTTGTTGTACATTAAACATACTAAAATACTGTGTTTTCCTTCCAATTTACTTTTATTGTCTTTTTACTTTACTGTATTTTTGCTGTTTCATAAATGTATTTATAAAATGTACTTTTAACCTGCTAGCGCGCATAATACCACAGCTGCGTACTGCGGACCTTTTCTTCTGTGCGTTCAGAGCAGCGAACAAAGTTACAAAATTCGACATTTTTATACACATTTGATCATTAATGGCGATTGTGTGTAGTAATTTCCCCAACACACTTTGTCGTTCATTTTGCATTTACAATTATGCAAAATTTTTCAATAATTTTTCATTGCAAAGAGAATTTTTTATTTGCGTTTAAGCATTCATTATTAATGAATCGAATCGTTATGAAAAGTGTAATCATATTTTACAAAACCAATGCCAACCACTCAATTATATCATTTGATGTAGATTTGCATCAATCTTTGAATGAAATGCCAATTTGCTAATTAATGTTAAGCTTATATATTAAGAATTGATTGATAAAACCATTAAAAATTATCATGGCAGCAGAGCCGATATTTACCTCCCTATATGTTTAAAATATTTACCGGGTCAAATTCATTATTGATAATATAATATATGTATTAATTTATTAAAATAATCAATAATTATAAAGAATGTGAAATGAATCGTTTCAAAGTATTATATTTGAGGAAGAGGAAAATAATAATAGACGAACGAGAACGGTAAAGCCGTTAAAATTTAAAATGTAAACTATTGGTTTTAATTGGTGAAACACTTTTCAACATAATATGAAAGAAAGTAGTTTTTAAACTTTAAACAAAAACACTTCACATTTTTTGTGAAACACTTTGCACTTTTACTTTGCAGAAAACTACTATTTTGATAAGTCGCAAATTCAAAAGTGCAAAGTTGGTGGTGGGTGAAATAGGGCCCAGGTATACCAATTTTAATGTGTTTTAGCCGAGGTTTTAGCAGTGTTTTTGTTGTACTTTTGAGTACATAAAATGCACAACAAATGTACAACCATTAGTAGTAAACATTATTGTACATATTGAGTGGTACTAACGCAATTATATTAATGTGCTGTGATACAACGAAAGTACGACAAAAGTATTTTTTTTACACGCGCCTACAACCAACAATTGGTTTTCGCGTCCATCAATAGCCTTCTCCAACCGCACCTATTCATTGCCAAAGTCCGCCAGCCGGAAACGCCTAGAGCCCGTAGGTCCGCTTCGACTCCATCTTCCCACCTATCTCGCGGTCTTCCGCTCCTCGATTCACCTGGCTTGTTGTACACCATTTTTAAAGGTATACGATCGCCATTCATACGCACTATCGCCACATGACGAAAACACCTCAAGTGACCAATTTTGTTAAACCATTGTTCAATGGCGGGTTCGCCATACAATTTATTTAGTTCATGGTCGTATTGCCTACAACACCATCCGACTTCATTTGTTTGTCGAAAGATGCAGTGTAGTATTTGCTTTTCGAACCCTCAACAAGACGTCGTTCGTTAACCTGTGTCATGTACCACGTTTCAGAAATGCCGTAGGTTACAATTGGTCGAACCGAAGTGTTTGATTTAACTGTACTTTCAGTATTTTACTCATTGTGATCGAGAAGAACATCTTTCGCAAACCGCAAACCCCAAGCCTTGTTTCCTGAAGCAATCCGGGATTGAACTTCTTCAGCTATATCATTTTCACTATTTATGCTGCTTCCAAGGTAGCTAAACCTGTCCGCGGTTTCATATTTGTTCTGACCAATTTATTTATTTATTTATTTTTATTTATTCATATATAAAATTGTAATTGAGACGATGAGTCTCTACATTATACAATTCCTTTATGGCCCAGAGAAAATTAAATAAATATAAAAATAAAAAAATTTCAAATATTATAAAAAAATTAACACAGAATTCAAAACAAAAATTAAAAACCTATTACCCCACTTATTCATTTGTTCACATGTTCACCCACCTATCGCTCTAAAAACTCAACACAGGCATATTTAAACCGATTTATACTCGAGGAATATCTAATATGCAGTGGCAATTTGTTTCACATAACAATAATACGTACGAAAAAGGAATTGTGATAGGTAGGACTGCGACATTTCGGGACAATTAAATTACGAGATCTGGCAGACTGACCAGGCTGAATATTCCTCATCAAGTACCCCGGTACCTACGAGCGCAATAATTTGAAGACGAATAATAAACACCTATAATTGAGATAACTATTAAGTGAACAGCCAAGGATTGCATTTTTATAATTGGAAATATGATCGAACCGGCGCAAACCGAAAACATATCGCGTGCAATTATTAAATAAAACGTTCAGCCTGGTCAATACCCCAGTACTCATAGAGGATAACACAACATCACGAGAGGAGAGGAATTAACAGTGCCACCACCAGCCTACGGCGAATCGAAATTGGCGTCACATAAGCAGTGCATCACAGTTTACGAAGCCCACCATAAATTTTACCGGCCAATACGTCCATATGATCATCCCATGTGAGGGTATTATTAAATATCAAACCGAGATTTTTCACGCGTTCCTGATATCGAATAATAGATGAACCCAACCGGACCGCGAGAAGATCGTGAGTTGGTACTGCCCGAGCACCTATGATAATGGCATTCGATTTTGACGCATTAAGTGTTAAACAATTCACGATCCCCCAACGAAACACAGCATCCAGGTCATCATTTATGATGGCAATACAATCATCGATTTTATTTAAAGGACAAGCAGTATATAATTGTACATCGTCGGCAAATAAGTGACAATTCACGCACCGAAGACATTTAGGCAAATCATTAATAAATAGACAGAACAACAAAGGCCCCAGTATGGATCCCTGCGGAACCCCGCAATGAACTAGGGAAGGCAGAGAATTTGAATTTCCAACATTAATACTTTGATATCTAGAAGAAAGGTAATCATGGATCAGTCCGATTGCCGATCGTGAAAATTTGAACTGGCTCAACAATTTGCCGCAGAGAATATCGTGATCCACGGAATCAAATGCCCTAGAGAAGTCAAGCAGAACCAGAACCGAGCACATTCCAGAATCAATAGAAACGGATATATCATGAACAATTTTAAGCAAAGCCGAAGAAGTGCCATGCCCCGGTCTAAACCCAGACTGATATTCATACAGAAAATTATTAAGTGAAATATGCGAAGAGAGTTGAATCTTCATCAGCCTTTCGAGTGCCTTGGACAAGGGAGAGAGAATACTGATGGGCCTAAGATCAGAAGGAGAATTAACCACTCCCCTCTTAGGTATTGGAATTATTTTGACCATTTTCCAGGCAGAGGGAAATTTAGAAGAAGTCAGGCAAGTATTGAATATGTGAGTGACGACCGGTAAGATTATGGGCAAAAGCATTTTTAAAAATTTTAACGCAATACCATCGCGACCAATTGAATTTGAGTTTAAGGAAGAAATAATATCAAATACCTCCAGCCCAGATACATTATGGAAATAGAATAGGCCATCATCGGAGGAAATTGTCCCAAAATCAGCAGAAATAGAAGAAAAAGAAGAAGAAGGCCCCGGCACCGTAAAGGCCGATTTGATTTCATCCGGAGTGAATGTGATGTCCCCCAACTTGGAACCATCAATAATACCATATGATGCAAGGTTTTTCCATAGGTTTTTAGCCGAGAGGCCGACCCGAAATGTCCTAGAGTAGTATGCAACCTTTGTCTGCCTAATACACAATGCCGCCCTATTACGCAACTTCTTGTATTTTTCCCAATTTGGAACGGTTCGATCTTACCGCCTCCAAGTGCGATAAGAAACATTCCGTACATAAATTGCCCGCTCAACAGTTACAGAGTAATACGGCACATAATCAGGACGAGGAACACATTTACGTAACGGCACATACTTATCAAACAGCAGCGATATATAATTATTAAAGGTCGAAACCTGATCATTCACATCAACTGATGCATAAATATTATCCCAAGGACCACCAGAAGCATCACATAAAAGAGCATTGACATCACAATTTTTATAATCCCTGTAAACAAATTCCGGAGGATTGAAACGACCAAATGGAGAAGACAAAGTCAAAAAGATCATATCATGATCAGTGATACCACTAAGCGAAATCTGTCCACAACGCCGCACAATATCATTCGTACCAGCAGAAGCCAAAAAGTGGTCCAGCAAAGAGGAAGACCGAGATGAAAAGCAAGTCGGCTCATATTTGTTAATTATATGCTTCCAATTGATACGCTTTGATGTTGTGCCATAAACCTACTGTTCGTTTGTGCGATCATATAGTATGTTTGGTTTTCTCCCCATTTACCTTTAAACCCAGTTCCGAAGCTTCACATTCCAACAATAGAAACGCTACTTTAGCGGCACCCCCATGCTTCTACCCACTACGTCAATGTCATCGACATAGGCCGTAATAGTAATTGAGCAGATGACGTAAAAATAGTGCTGTTGGTGTTAATGGTCGTCCTCCTTATACATTTTTCCAATATCACATTGAAAAATGTAGCCAAAGGGTCCCCTTGCCGAACTCCATCTATGGTTTTTTTTTTTGAGGTCGTTGGAGTAGTTTCTAGGATACCGTCTATTGTTGTTGAGGTTGTGGTGGATGTAGGTTGCTCTGGTTGCTCAATATAAAGTTGATGAAGAGAATGAAAACACTCAACAATTTACTAACCACATACGTATATACACTTATTGTTGGTGCGTTTTTATTGATTTACACTTTGATGTACATTTCTTTATTACATTGATTATAATATATTTTATTTATGTCCTAAACTTTTTCAACCACTTAATTATTTTTTATTTTATTTACTTTAATTTTACCGGCTTATTTTATTCATCCCCACGTCTGTTTGTTTATTTAGTTGAGATGAGTTTGTTTATGTAACCGGTTTGCCACTTAAGTGTAAGTTTGTATTTGAAAAATGTCCCTTAAATAATGAGTATATTTGTGTGCGAAATTGCGACGTTTTTAAATGTAAATTGTATGTGTGATTTGTAGTGTTGATGACCGCCACAGTTTTAAATGCATCCGATTTGATACCCCTTATTTGTACCTGAGCAAGTTACATTGCGTCAGTGTTAGTTTTGACATATGGCTATCAATTTTTGGGGGAATCCAAATTCCTCCATTGTGCGCGGCATAATTTTTCCCTAATGACACTGTCGTATGCGGCTTTAAAATCAACAAACAGATGATGTGTTTCTACCTTGAACTCCTTACACTTTTCCATTATCTGACGTATAACGACCAGTTGATCAGTTGTTTTGCGATCATAAAGGAATCCACATTAGTTCCACTTCCCAATGACTTCCTTCGCATATGGTAAAAAGCGCTTATGCAACACATAAACTAGTGCCTTATATGTTGCATTGAGCATTGAAATTCCCCGATAGTTGGAACACGCCATCCTGTCTCCTTTCTTGTATATTGGGACAATTAAAGCAATCCCACCTGCTATAACTTCATAGTTCCAAACATGCACAGTTAGCTCGTGCATAACATTCCACAATACATTCCCAACATATTTTAAGAGTTTGTGAGATTGAGGCCTTTTCGGCCGTGAGCTTCAGAAAGGCCTCTTTGGTTTCCGCGAGATTGTTTTCTTAACAAAAAAACCCAACCTCCTGAGCATAATCAACGCTGTATACATAACGCAATAAGAAATGTCAATAAAGTTAAAATGAATATGCACATATATGAAACCGCGATTAACCCAGCTCACGCAGTGAGCACCGCTGGTTAATACCTAAATGTAGGATACAATAAATATTGTCAATTCAAATATAATTTTGATGATTTTGATACTTCCGCGTCACAATACTACTTTTCATTGTATTCGATAAATATTAATTCGCTCCGACCATAGGTGGGCATTGTATTGAAAAACTGATACATTCAACGTCTTCACCGCCATAGATTTTATGGTTTGCCCAGGATGTTAATTTTTCCATTTGCCGGTTGCGTATGCTTATTTATTTTGCGTTGATTCTGTTCGAACAATAACTCAAAATTTCCCTTTTTGTGTGTGTCCATTTTATTAAATTATGCACGTAATTAAAAATCACTTATAAAATTAATCTTTTGTTATATAAAGTGCCAAACAGATACACATACAGATACAGAAGAGAATACGCAGAATACGCAGAAATAAAAAAAAAGTGAACACCATGTGATTCATGTCATCAACCCTTTATCTTTTTATATAATTATTTTTTATTTATAATTCGAAAATATCAAAAACACATAAGAAAGTAAAGAAAAGTTGAATATTGGTCAACATTCAGCGTGCGTTCACGGCAACCACGGCGTCTGCGCTTTTCATTGTGCTCACTTATATATGAATTCTATTGTTATTGAACTTCTACGTGCGCACACCGACGTTCGCGTAAGCCTATCTGTTTGGCACTTTAAATGGTGTTACAAAATGGTTACGCTTTTGCTGCGTATAAACTCTTTTCGAAGTACCAATACGAATACGCAATCCTTCCAAAAGCAGTCTAGTTTTCTTTGTTTGTCATGAACTACGACGAAATGGAAAAAGAAGTCACTCGCATACCATCACGTTTTAATTTTTCGTTATGTTTTTGTTATTTTTGGTCCTCTGTCTTCTGATTAATGTTCTCCCCCTTTAATATGCTCTCGAGCAGGGATACAATCAATAATTTAGAAAAAATCATTAGTTGCATTCCATTCGATTACCAGAAGTAGGTAAGAGTAGAAAAGAATAGATTTTTTCTTCTACTTCGAACTACTCTTTGCTATAATACGGAGTAGTTCGGCATAATCCTGGTAATCGAATGGAACGCAACTGTTATTTCTCATCAACTCATCATCCGCATTATTATTATTATTTATATAGATATGTTTACCGGGACTAATTGCACCATATTTTCAAGCGAATTGCTCTACATTATCGGATAAAACACCATTTTGTGTACAAAATGAATGTAAAACAAAACCGGATACAACAAATCCGAATTGTGTGCGCGATGAAGCGCCTACATTAAAAAAACCATTTAAATGTACATCGTTTGGTGTATTCCCAGGTGAGTTCAAAAAAAATAAAGTTCTATTATTTCACTGACTATTGTCAACTCATTCAGATCCATATGATTGCCAACAATTTCATTTGTGTGAGGGAGTCAACGCCACGCCACAAACTAATCGTTGTCCAGATAAAATGACATACATTTCATCGTTAAAAACATGTATGATAACGACCGAATGTCAAACATTTAATTGTGGCACACCGCCGACAGCCGTAATTGGAATGCATGTTTATTCATATGACAATGCATTTTATGGTTTATGTATGAATTATCCGAATGGTACCAGTGAAATAATTATGTTTAAATGCCCCGATGAAATTAATTACATTTATGATTTATCAATGGATACATGTAAATATAATTGTAAAGAAATTGGTAATTTTGTTGATCGTTTTGATTGTCATTCGTATGTGAGCTGTTACCCAGAGAATGGTATATTAAAAGGTGTCCAAGTTAAATGCCCAATTGGATATTATTTTAATGAAAAAATTTCACAATGTGATATTGATTTACAAAATTGTAGTTCAGAAATTATAACCGAACCGATAACGACAACTACTTCTGTAACCCCACCGTGGTATCCACCAACACCGGAATCAACTTCAACCACCACCACATCATCATCATCATCATCACCAACAACCACAACAACAGCAACACCAACAACAACAACCACAGCAGCAACAACAACAGAAATTAAAACAACCACAAAATTTGTAATACCTACCCCGCCTACTAAAACTCCAAAACCACAATAATATAATTAATTAGCATTAACACATTTTATTTGATAAAACAAAAAAAAAAGAAATAGCAATAGATTTAAAGAGAAAGAGGCGGGAAGAGAGAGAGAGAGAGAGAGATATAGAGTGCCGTCAACTTAGGAATCCACCTCCGCGGAATTTTTTTTTTAAATACTTATTGGCTTGAACTATAAATTTAATAATAATATTGTTTCTTTATCTTTCTCTCTCTCTCTCTCTCTCTCTCTCTCTCTCTCTCTCTCTCTTTTATATTTTCTATTGAAAAAAAAGCATTTGATTGTTGCAATAAAATTGATAAATTTTAATACACAATTATTTTTTTTTTAGATTAAAATATATGTTTTATTATATTGAAAAAAAATATCGGTTTTTTATCTTTACCTACTAGATCGACGTTGTTTTTTGTTCCAACATTTCGACAATTGCCCATAAAACGAAGCCCGTCGTTCAATTGAATTCCACATACAATCATCATAAGTTTGCTTCTTGCGATTAACCACTGAAATAAATACTGTAATTATTGTGAATGGTCTTCGCATGCCAATGCGTTACTTGGAGAACTGAGCCGGGACCATTTGCAATTTGTATGATATATTTTGACTGGGTACGATTATGAGATCGAGTATAAACCGGGACGATTAAACGCAAATGCAGATGCACTAACAGTAGTTTAAAGCATGAAAACGTTGATTTGGTAGAAACGGTACATACAGGGGAACAACTTAGGAAACAGCCGGGGTTTTGCAGTGTCCGGAGGAAATTCTAGGAATTCGAAAGATTAATAGTGTGAGCGGGATTCGTCATATAAGAGTGGTTCCAATTCGCTCAGTTGTCGTCGGCAGCGATCAGATGTAGCCGTTTCATTCGGTTTTAACAGCTCATAATACACGACACCGTTCTGATCCCATCAAATGCACAACATAAGCCTCTGGTAATGAATATCGCGTTTTGTTTGTGAAGTTGATGGTTGGCCGGGATCGACATATGATGCCTTACGTTTGATGTTGTCGTAATAGACCCACTTTTCATCGCCAGTGACAATTCGACTCAAAAAACTATGTTTTTTGTGCTCGGCAAGATGTTTATGACATGCATCGATTCGTGCTTTGAGTTGATTTTCATTCAGTTGATGTGGGACCCATTTTCCTAGATTTCTGATCTTTCCCATTGAATGCAAACGTCTAGAAATGGTAGAGGCATCTAAATACATTCAACTCTAATGCAAGCTCTTATTGCATTCGACACGAATTTTCATCCCATAATGCCTACAATTCTTAGTCTTCAAATTTTTTTGGCTGACCTAGCCGTTCTTTGTCTTCCACTTCAAAATCACCACTTCTGAACCGTACAAACCATCGTTCACAAGTTGCTTGAGCTGGAGAATGTCCACCATAAGCTTCAACCAACAAACGATAACTTTCAGCAGCGGTTTTCTTCAAATTAAAGAAAGTTATTAAACTTCCCGGCAAAACAAGTTTTTCAGGCATGTGTTTCAGTATATTGGAAGTAAAAAAAACTTTGTTGTTCACTTCAACGAAATGACATATACTAAAATTTATAGAGTAATGACAGACAAAAAAAAAAGAATATGGGCGCGGTGTGCTCCGATGCACACAACGCTAGGTACGCCAACCGTTATCTAAATCGACATTATTAATGCACGGTTTTAATAATATGTACTTTAATGAAAGTACATGCTTAATATTGTATATAACAATAGGTGACCCGGCAAACGTTGTTTTTGCTGCCATAAAACAGATTACGTTCAGTGTTTTGGCTTTAAAGCACCTTTATTCTAATTAGTCAAATAAACTCAACATTTCATCGTATCCAAAAGACCCATCCACCTATGCACCGCGCAACTTTGAAAATTGTTTGAAACTCTGTTGAGATTGAGATATCTTTTCTTTTCTTTATCTTTTCGAGATGTTATATTAATATTCAAATAGATTCAATTCAACGATTGATTCATTATCTTCAAAATTAAGTGTTTTAGTGGTTGCAGGGGCTGACGGCAAATAGAATTTCGAGGTTTCCGAGCTGGTGCTAAACGGATGATTCTGTCGAACTAACGAACCGGAAGATGAAGAAGAAATGTGCGGACCGATCATGTGTCAAATTCCCGTCTTGACGACGTTCTACCTAGTAAAACTCTCATTACGTCCCCTCACACTGCGACCATTAAGATCTATTTTTGCTCAAAGACTGTCAAAGACAAATCAGAAACTTTATGACTGTCAAAAGTTCCCTTTATCCGGTTTCATTAATAATACATTAACATAGGTATGTCACCTCTTCTTCCAGAGAGCGCAGGGCATTTTGCTTAATAGTCTCACAAATACCAAGACCAATCACATTCATTAAGCGGTCAGTCCCCATATGAATTGTGGTTCAAGAAACAACCAAAGCGTGAAAAATTAATATTTATTTATTAATAATATGGCATCGATTACGTCGAAAGTTTTAGCCCAGTAATTAAGTTCAATTCTATAAGCACTATATTCGCTATAGCTGCATCAAATAATTTGTTTTTAAAACAGTTTGATATAAAAACAGCTTTTTTATATGGTGATTTGGAAGAAGATGTTTACATGCGGCAACCGAGCATTTCAATCGAGCATTATTTGCATTTCGTACCAAACCCCTAAATCCAATATTTCAAGCAAATATCTTCAAAACTCATTGAGATATACAAAAACAAAAAAGTCAGAATATTCGGAAAAATTGCAAGGGACGGGGTAGAAGAGAAGGGTTGACAATGGGGTATGTCACGAACTTGTAAAATTTTTCGAAAAAAAAAGCTTATGCTGAAAATTTCAGCCAAATCGGTCGGGTTGTTTCCAAGAAAAAGTGGAGACAACCGAGCGAGTGAGGAAGCGAGCGGACATTTTTGCGGAAATTTTTTTCTTGATTTTTATTGATAAAAAGTGGGGGTTTACCTTTTTTTTTTGGAAAACGATCCTAATAAGTGGCATATATTGAAAATATACGTACCATCCCATAAACTCCGTTGGGATTCAGCTTCATTTTTATTCTCTACAAAATTGCATCATTAAATTTTTCTTGATCCCATCCCACCGAGGAGCTCCCATACAGATCCAATCGTTTTCTTGGGAATGAATTTGAACATCATTTAATGTTAAAATCTTATGAGGTGTTGAATGATGATAAATTTAAACCCCCCATACCACCTGGCCACCAATACGTACTTCTTGTTACTTGTGCGGGGATCAAGAGTTAATAATCATAGGGGGAAAACAATTATTCCTTGCTATGGAGGAATGTAGGCTGAGTTTCAAGCCTACAGGACAACCAAGAACCAACGTATTGGCCGATGGATTCTAGGAAGGTACCGGATCTACGTTATCAAAGGTATTGCAGAAAAATATTTAACACCCATTCCATTCATTCCATTCACCCGTTCCCACATTGTACAATTAAGGCACAGGTTGGAAGAAATACAGATTAGAAATGGATAATATCATTACATTAAATATCCCACTAAAAAGTATTGATGATATTTCAAACCCAATTGAAGTATTTAATAATGGAATTTATAGCGCCTAAAAAATTGCTACACCAGAACAGAAAACAAAGATTAAATTTCCTAATTGTCCCACAATGCGGTTACGGAAAAAAAATAGAACAAAAAAAAGGAAGCTTCGTAAACGTTAGCAACACACCCGGGCTCCAATAGATAAGACAAGATTAAACCAAGCAACGAAAGAAATTAAAAAATTGTCGGATAACATTAAACATGAGTGTATTCAAAATTATTTACGGGAATTGACGAATACTAACAGTAAACAGAATATTCGCCTTGGAAAGCTACATTCGATACATTCGCTGTCGCTGAGTATTTACAAGGCTGTTTAACACCGCGTATCAGCCAGGCAATCTCGATTGTTTATGAAAACGATAAAATAATCGTGTTCGTATAGTCAGCGTATCAAATGGATCTCCCTATTGCACAATTTCCAAAGTACGAAATACAATAAAGAAAAGAGAAATACATGCAGAAAAAAAGCGCCGGGACACATGACACATTAAAAGAGCTGCCCGAAAGGGGATTTATATATATATTACGTATTTGTTTAACGCCATTCTAAGAACCAGAAATTATCCAGAACCGTGGAAAATCACACATATAATAATGTTGCCAAAACCTGGTAAAGACCCTAATTATGCGCAGTCATATCGGCCGATTAGCCTACTTCCAATACTGTGAAAGGTATTCGAAAAATTATTTGTTACTTGGCTGCTAAAACCGCAATATTAATTAAAAAACATCTAACAAACCAAATCACCAATTCAGGGAGCCCGAACATTCCACAATTGAGCAAGTACACACAGGATAGTAAATAAAATAAACAATGCCCTGGAAAGGAGTACGGTTCACCACATACACGGATTCCGGATGTAGGGACGGGTTGTAAGGTACACAAATTTGGTTTTTGTACGTGATAAGGACAAATTGATTAATATAATACTGGGAAATGTTTTTACTTGATGGAAAATAAAAAGGAAGTATAATCCTTTTAATTATACTAAAATTAATTAATTACATTTTTAAGTGTAAAAGTGAAGAAATACGATAAAATAATTTGAAATTATTTGAAGTATGCATTTTGGCGTATTCATTCCTAACAAAGACCCATTTGTATACTTTGCAACCTGTACTCGTGGATGTAATGAACCGTCTCGCCTGGAAAATAAAAGATATTATTCCGCCGCGTTTCTGGATATCGCCCAGGCATTTGATAGGGTTTGATGGCATACTGGACTGCAGTATAAATTAAAAAAACAACTATCAAACCACTATTATCAGGTTTTGAAATGTCTGTACCTCCTGAAAGATCGACGATTTATAGTAAGGCATGGATTGGAATGCTCGAAAATATATGAAATATCCAGAGGGGAATATACCACAAGGTAGTGTAATCGGACCAATCCTTTATTTGCGCTATATATTGCTGATATACCAACTAATAGCAACCTTAAGGTAGCTACTTTCGCAGATGATACTACCATTATATCAACAAGCATTTTACCAGTAGTAGTATCAAAAGGGACTACAAATCTTACTAAACAAAGTTCATGTTATGTATTAGTTTTTCTGAATGGGGCCGCACTGTCAAAAATAGATGTATACAAATTTATTTGACATATTTCTTATATTGACCTTGTGTGATGACCCCGTTTTATGAAATAAATCTTCCAACACGGCCGTACTACTCACCGCACAACATTACATTCACCAAAAGAGACACATGACCAGAAATTACATTAACAATATGAGGTAATATCTAAATAGGAAAATGCCTTCATTTAGATTAACATGGCGTCCACTCCATATAAACAATTCAAACTCATACAATTAAGGTTGAAACTCAAAACAAAATGAACTGGTTGATAGGTCTTCAAAATTGAGGTTAGAAAATAAAATAAGTTTAGACAAGGCAATTATAAAACCCTTCTGGACATACGACGGTATAGAATTATGGGGGTAAAACAAGTAAGTCAAATATTCATTTTTTAGAGAGGTTTTAATGCAAAGTGCTTAATGCCCCCTGGTACGTACGCAACTCGCAACCATACGAAATGATCTCCAAATATGCTTTCTGTAAAAGAAGATATCAGCCAGCAAAAACTATTGATCATATATTGAATAAACATTTCCAATATATACTAATAAAAACAAAATGAACAATTAGAAGATTAAACCGTTTCTGGTCAGGGGATTTACCTAATATAGGCAATAGTTAAATTAACGTCAAGGCATTCAAAATTTAACAATGGTAAGAAAGTCCAATGACTGACTTTCTACGTTATATAATTAACTAAAGTTAAGTTAAGTATGAACAAAAAAAAATGTATATTTGAGATGTACATCGTACAGTTCGTCGCGTTTTTCACACAAAAACCATACCTTAACATTCACCATAGAAAAATGTATGAAGCCGGCTGCACAAGCGAAGAACGAAGGTGTGAGTTTTTTTTTTTACATGTAAAATACAACAACAAATTTGCCTGCGCGTATTTTCCCCGCACTCAATAAAAAGTTAAGTTAACTTTAACTTTTCACACCTCACCTCACTAACACATTGAAATAATTCATTTTTTTTATATAAATAAAATTTTGTTTGTTGGTAAATCACCGATAACAAAACAACTACATACAAAAAACGTTCGCACAAAATACTCTCGCTTGTGAATCATCTGCGGCAATATTTTAATGTTCGAACTTGACCCCGGGGATTCGTGCTTCGCTTGTGCAGCCGGCTTCAAGCGAAAATTCTGCGTGCGTAAACTTATCCAGTGATAAATGTTTTAAAAATTGAAACTGTATTATCGTTGTTATATTACTTTGCTTCGTTTTGTTTGTTTTATTTTGTACATTTGCATTGCAGGTGTTTTAATTATTTTAATTTTAAGCTAAAGTAATATATTTGCATATTGTAGATATGCGTGCATTGAATTAGATTTTTTTTTAAACGATAATTGTTGAATTTATTATATAGTTTTCGTTTATAAATAACACATGAATAATACAATCTAATCTATATAAATAAAATAGAACATTCTGGTAGAAATTTTAATCGTTGAAATTATAAGTTATTCCAAAAAAAGCAAAAGCGCGACAAACATATATACCATTTCCCTTCAAATATTCAAATATGCGATTTATAATAAAAAATGAGAAACCAATAAAAAATGTCCAATAGGAAAGAAAGAGATCGAAAGAGATTTTCTTATAAAATATTTTTAATATTAAAAAAAAAACACTTGATTTTTTCTTTTCATTTCAGCATCTGCATCATTATATTCATTAATTTGTAAGTTATCATGCAATGCGGTTAAGTAAAATGTGATTAATTTTTCCTTCCTTCTGCGTATCCCATTTCTGTTTTTTTCTTTCTTTTTGGATTAAATAAAATTGTGATCAAAAATAATATTTGTAATATAACAGAAAATATAAGCAAAAATGTCAAGAAAATTATTCATGCAAATGGAAATGGTTAATGAATGGAAATGTTTGAATGAAGAAATTTGGGTATGTTTTGTATGTTTCCTTTTCCTATAATTTCCTTTCACACACACGTACGTACACATTTTAACAATTTTTTACGAATCAATTCCTCATAATAAAACCTTTCTTGTTGTGTATGGAAAAATATTTGATGTGTTAGAATAAAACATAAATTAATTTAATTACTAGTTTTTAATTAGTTTAGGAATTTACTATATTGAATTTACAGTGGCAAATCTTATATTTAAAATAATAATTGAGGTGATGTTCTTTTTATTGGTACTTTATCGTCAGCATTTTTGGCTGTATAATTTATAATTTAATTATTAAAATTCATTTAATTTAACCATAATTTATAATCAATTACAATTGCCTATTAATTAATAAAAAGAAACAAATTATAATTTATACAAAACTAAAACAACGTTAAATTATAATACACTGAACAAAAAAAAAAAGTTCTTTTATTTTAAGGGGTACATGGATGTGGCGGCGAAAATATCGAACGATTCGATTCGAATTTTTAATGGCTGAAACACACAATTTTGGTATATTCGGACGATAAATAAAAAGATATTAAGACGGCATTATACGTTCGGCTCGTTGTTCGTACATTTTATTTTTATATCAAATTTCGTTCCAATGGTTTTCCGGGTGCAAAATCCGGCCCAAAGTGAAGGCTAGTTCTCACATGAGGGGTGACGGTGCGAGTTTTTATTTTTACATGTTAAATACAACAATAAATTTGCCTGCGCGTATTTACCCCGCACTCTATAAAAAGTTAAATTAACTTTAACTTTTTGCACCTCACCTCACCTCACTAACATATTCAAATTATTTCACAAAAAAAATAAAAATATAAATTGGGTTTGTTGATAAATCACCGATAACAAAACAACTAATACATAAAAAAAAACGTTGGCACAAAAACCCAACATGTGTGAATCATCTCAAGGGTAAATTTTCACTAGAACCCGGTGCTTCGTTCCTCATGTGAGAACCGATACACTACTTTTAACCATTACATATAAAAAAAACAGCTCGAACACGAACATATAATATATTACAACTTGGTTTGTAAACCAATTGAAGAAAATTACACTAGAATGCGTATACAACAACATAAAATAAAATAAAATTTAAATTTTTGTACTGTATTAGAAATCTAAAATTTGTGCTAATTTAGCGGCCCGGATTTTGACACTAAATGAAAGAGAATCTAGCATGAAAAGATATGGCTGCGTTGACGACTTCTTTACTTACTTATTCGCGCTTAAAACCAACAATTGGTTCAATAACATTTTCCTACCTGTCCTACTCACAGCTCAACGTCCGTCGGCCGAAACTGCCAGGGCCCCAAAGTATGCTTCCACCTCATCTTTCCATTTATGACCCGGTCTTCAAGGTCCACTTGTTCCCCGCGCTTACCCTGCAGCGTTTCGTTGTTGTTCTGAATAATTCTTTGGCTTTAATGTTGTGTCATAACCCAACTATTTTTTGATACGATATTAAGGTTTCGTCTCGTTTATCTTTAATCCCATTTCTGCCGAAGCTTCACGTTCCAATAGTAAGAACGCTTCTGTAACAACACCACCATATTTCTACCCATTACGTGTATGTCAACGGCATAGCCCATTAATTGGGCAGATGAGGTAAAAATTATGCTGTTAGTGTTAATGGACTCCCCGTTGACTTTCGAAGCATATGGTAAAAAGTGGTTACGCATTCCATAGCCGATTTCCTTATATGTTCCGTAATTTGTGGTTGTGCTTTTTGATACGGAAGCTCGTTTACTTCAGTTCTACAACTTAGGTACATTTCTGAAATAGTCTGCAAAAAATCCGCTATTTTTGCCGATCTTATTCTCCCGTACAAATGTTTACTGTCCATTTATGGGCTGTGCAGCTTGTCTATATCTCACTAACTTTGCTGCTCAAGATACAGTTTCTTGTTTGTTTCGATTTGCGTTCAATTGAATTGCTTTTGTTTCGGTAGTCAGGTAGTCATGGCTGTTCATGTGGCGCATGGAAGATTTTATAGACGCGCATTCGTAACGTCGAATCATCCACGATTCCACTGTACCGTATTGCTGATAGACTCAGGGACGAGAGGTGAAAAAATTTCACAATTTTGTCAATACGAGGTATTCTATGTGTAATTAGTTAATTTTTGGAAAAATATTTTTAGGTGTGCATTTGGGGGAAATGGATTTTTCCGGATTTTGAGATGTTTTAATAACGGCGGTTATCTTAAATTTTGATTTTCATTGCATATATTAAAAATTTAATCAATTTCTGATATTTTAACAAAGAAAATTTTGAAACTCGTCTTATTTTGTTTCAAAAGATATTGTCTATATATAGACGAAGATATAGATTTTTAAAAAAGTGTACCAAAAAATGTTGTCCCATTTTTGCGAGCTGTATATTTTTACAGTCTCTCAAAAATGCGATAAAATTTTAGTTTAATTTTATATTATATTATTGCATGCCTCTGTGGTATAGTTTTGAATGCCAACCAAAAATTCATACAAACATTTTTTGAGTTGTGGATTCGAATCGTACAGAATAAAATAAAATAAGTTTTGCGTTATTTCGGTTATTTTTGAATCTGAATTTTAACACAGAGTTGCTTGGCATTTTCCCATGCGGTCGGTCATACGGCTAATTATCGACGACACCGTAAAATTAACAAATTAAGAAACCAACATCACAGTAGGCTGTGCATTTTTATATTTATTTTTCAAATCATATTAATTATCCTTTAATGAATCGATGTATTTGTTAAGTGCCAAACAGATAGAAAAAACGCAGACATACGCGGAACACAGACGCACGCCTGCAAACGCTGGAATAAAAAACTCGAACACAATGAATTATGTCATGAGCCCTATAAATTATTTTTTTATATGATTTTTTTTTTATTTATAATTCGAAAACGTCAAAAACACATAAGAATGTAAAGAAAAGTTGAATATTGGTCAACTTCAGCGTGCGTTCACGCCAACCTGTGTCTGCGTTTTTTGTTGTGCTCATTTACACATGAATTCATATATATTATTGAACTTCTACGTGCGCACACCTACTGAAGTTATGCTTTCTCTGAACCAAGCAGACTCTTGCATACTGTTGCGCAAAAATATGAAAATCAGTGCAAGTGTTTTGTCTCAAAACAAGTCTGCAGGTTTTTTGCCTACTTGACCAAAAGTGTGCAACATTATTAAGTTGAAACTTAAAAAATACAATACACAGACTGTGCGGAAATTGACATTTTGGGAAGAAACACGAAATTATTCATGGATCGGACTTTTGTGCTAATGGACAAAAAAAAAATCAGAAAAAACACCTTTACATACATTGCGCCGATTACAGTGCAGGTTTTTCTTCATTTTATATTCGAAAAAAATAGAAACTAACGAAACGAATTTTTTTTCTGTTTTCGGTGGTGTTTGGCAATTAAGAAATTTATCGGTGAGTAAGTGATTGAAATTTTGTTGTATTTTTTGTGAAACAAAATTTCACTTGTTTATTCTATTTACGTTTTACATTATTTAAATTTCTATATGATTTTCTAATATAATAATATCATACATATAATAAATTAAACAATTATAATTAAAAATAAAATTGATATAACACAAGAGCAACGAAATTATGGAGAAACGAAAAATTATGAAATCAAATCTAAAATTTTTCACTCAAAAATAAATTTCGTCAACGAAAAATATTTACATTTCGTTTTCGTTTCTTTGGTTGTCAACCCGTTTTATTAATATGCAATCTATATTTGACAAGTAAGATTTTTGAGATATTTAATTTTCGTTTTCGTTTTCAGTTTTCTTAATTGCCAAGGTATTAGTCTGCGTTTTTTCTATCTGGTGGACACTATAAGACAATACCCCAAACTTGTGGTTTGTTTTATTTATTTTGAAAAAAAATAAGCGGTGTAAAAGTACCTTAATATATAAATGGATGTTCACGCATCGCTATTATATATGTTGTTCGTATCGCACATTCGCAAATCGCATCGCATGCGCATATTTGCATCGCACTCGCACTATCTTCGTTGCATTTTGCATAATGCTCGATGCTCGTCCGTTCCCCATTCGTCCGTTTTTTGTTGCAGTCAGTCGCAGTCTGGGTTTAACATTCAAAGTGTTTTGTGTTTCGATTTTTTTTTTGTATTTTCCACGGTTCGAATTGTTTTTTTTTTTGTTTTTTTTTTGATTATCGCTTTAATTATTTTGTTTTTTATTAATACAAATATTTTTGTTGATCCAAAGGCAAGCACAATTATATAAATCTTTTCCGGAATATAATTATTTAAATTAATTTAATTGAATAATAAATTGTCTGTAGTAGTGTTAATGGTGTAGTGTTTTTTTTCATACATTTTTTTCTCAGTATACCATAACATTTTCCAATGAATATTTTAATACAGTTTTTGAACTCTTTATTGAACTCTTTTTTTTTAGCTTTGTTCTTTATCATTTTAATTCATTAAATTTAATTTAAATATATATAAATAAATTTTGTAAAAAAATCTCTTAAAATTAAAACAATTTGTGATGTATATAAATAAATAAAATCATCAAAAAAAAAAAAAAATTAAACTTCGCATCAGTTCAGGTACAGCATCGATTCCATTGAATCGTGCAACACCATCATCATCATCTTTATCATATATTATATTGTTTTATGATTTCACTCTCGTCGTTTGATGTTCTGTTCTAAAAAAAAAAAAATCAATTAAAATTGTTTGTGTTTGTGCGTAATAAAGAAAAATTTAAATTTAATCGATTTTGATTAAAAAAATTATTTATTTATTTATTACTGTTTTATAATACTAATTTAATTGAAATATAATTGAAGAACGATATTAAAAGATGTGTTTCTGGGTGCGTTTTGTCTGTGTGTGTGCTCTATGATTTTGGATTTGGTGCGGTGTAAAAGCATCAAGCTAATAATCGGGCGTGATAATATCTCATAATATTACAATATTCAAATGAAATGTTGCTTTACATATATTATTTAATTTTAAATTATTTAAAAAATTACACATTTTCCATAATTAATTTATTCAAAAAAAAAAAAAAAATCTTATATTATTTATATGCTTATTTAGAGAAAATTTAATATAAACAAAATGTGAACACCCTTGAACACCCCCCGCCCATGCACACACAAAACCACAGCAGAATCCGTGGTCTTATGGCTCTTACATCTTTTTGTCTTTCTTTATTATAATTTCATCTAATTTTTACATATCTCAAATCAAAACAAAACAGAAAAATCTCTTAAATAAAATCGGTACTGTGTGTGCGGACCAGGCAGTTCAATAAATTAAAATTTTAATTAAAGTGTTGTTGTGTTTTTTTTTTGTGTATATTAATCGTAATAATAATAATATAAATGAAGTGATAGTATAAAACAAAAGTAAATAAATCAATAAACAAAAATTACGAATAATTTCATATTACTGTGTAATTGGTAAATAAAATCTGTCAAACTGTGGGGAAACGGTGGATTTTTATTTCCGCAAGGAATGTACTATTCGCACCCGGTAAGAATATATTTATAATAACATTTTCGAGGTGTTTGTTAGTTAGAACTAAATTAATTAAGATCAAATTTCCATGATTCAAAACTGTCTTCATTCAAAATTATTATGCCTTTAAAAAATTGTCTCGGGGTTTTAATTCTACAAATGCGAATATTTTACAATTTTTACAAAATTGTTTATCAAAAATGATCAATTCAATATGTGATGATGTTTGCGTGTATGATGCAGATGCTAAATGCAGATGAATAAAGAGAATTAAATTTAATTAAGAAAAAATGTTTTTTTTACATATATATATATATATATATATGCCTGTGTGTTTGTGTGTCTATTATATATTTGCATATATAAATTGATGCTGGATGGTGCTGGATGAAAAAAATGAAAAATCTTTTAGTAGACACGCATGCGTATATTTGTTGAATTTAGTATAAATAAAAATAAAAAAATAAAAAAAACGTTTCTAGACCAAAACACATAGAACAGAAAGCAAGTATATGTAGGACTAAGAAAATAGGGGGAGGGGGGGGGGGGTGGTTGTGGTAGAATTTATCACAGTTCATCAATCAACTTCATAATAAAAAAACGGGCTGAATTGTAATTTACCATAAAGTTTAATCCACCCCCTCCCCCTTCCTGCTCCTCCTAATTTGAAGGTGGTTCTCCCCCCACAAACTTTTGTTCTAGCGTTTTTGGGAAAGACACCTTGTTCGCCCAGGCGGCGTGGGCGTGGGGCAAAGTTTGTATTTTTTATTTTCCCTTTGGGGGAGAAATTTATACCGGAAGGGGTAACGGACCACCCTTATTAAAACTTTTGTTCGCGACTTAGACTCCTTTTGTAAAACGGGGGACAGGGGGTTTTTGAAGTACGAATTACGAGAAGCGATTTATTTCCTATCAGATGGTATTCCTTGCTAATATTTATCATAAACAAAAACTGTGAATGGGGCTCACTCGATAGATAACAGAAAGCAAGTAAGCTCCTTTCCCCCCTTTCCCCGCCCCTAATAAATAATAAATTTTTCGCTATACAATCAACAATCTGGTTTTAGTGTCCAACAACAGCCTTCCGGTGTTAGTTTCTTAATTTGTGGCTTTTACGGTGCCGTCGGTAATTAGCCGTACGACCAACCGCAAGCGGAAAATACCACTCTTTGTTAAAATTCAGATTCGAAAAATAACCGAAAACACAAAACATATTTTATGCATTCAGTGGGATTCGAACCCACGAACCCAAAATTTCTATAGAATTTTAGGTTGGCATTTTTAACATTTACACCACAGAGTATTTTCCCCGCCCCTAGTTGTGTTTAATTTTTAGAAAAAACTTTCTGCGGGGTAGGGGAGGCTACCCACTTGTATTTCCTCATCTTTCGAGGCAATCCATTCATCGACCCATTTTTGCACATCTTCAGCATTTCAAAAGCGTACATCTGCCAGGCTGACCTGCATTGATCGGAACAAATGGTAATCAGAAGGAGCAAAGTCTGGAGAGTACGGGGGGTGATCAAGATGATCCCAACCGAGCCTCTTTATTTTTTCTTTAATGATGTTTGCACGATGTGGTCAGGCGTTGTCATCATGAATAACAACTTTGTAGTGTTTTCGAGCTATCAATGGTCGTTTTTCGTTCAATTTCTTTGCCAGTTCGTTCAATTGGCATCTGTAGCGTTCAGCTTTGTAACCATTTCATTCGGTTTTTACAGCGCGTAATATACCACACCCTTCTGATCCCACCAAATACACAGCATAAGCTTCTGGCAATGAATATCGCGTTTTGATTGTGAAGTTGATGGTTGGCCGGGATCAACATATGATGCTTTACGTTTAAGGTTATCGTAATAGACCCACTTTTCATCGCCAGTGACAATTCGACTCAATAAACTATGTTTTTTGTGCTCTGCAAGATGTTTTTTGCATGTTTCGATTCGTGCTTTGAGTTGATTTTCATTCAGTTGATTTTCATTCAGTTGATGTGGTACCCATTTTCCAAGTTTTCGAATCTTTCCCATTGCATGTAAACGTTTGCCAATGGTTGTTTGGTCGACATTCAACGCCATTGCAAGTTCATGTTGCGTTCTACACGAATTTTCATACAATAACGCTTGCAATTCTTCGTCTTCAAATTTTTTTGGCTGACCTGGCCGTTCTTTGTCTTCCAATTCAAAATCACCATTTCGGAAGCGTACAAACCATCGTTAACCAGGTGCTTGAGCTGGAGCATGTCCACCATAAGCTTCAACCAACAAACTATAACTTTCAGCAGCGGTTTTCTTAAAATGAAAGAAAGTTATTAAACTTCCCCCCAAAACAACTTTTTCAGGTATGTGTTTCGACATATTCGAAGCAAAAAAAAAGCTTTGTTGTTTACACTTCAATGAAATGACATATACTGAAATTTATAGCCTAATGACAGACAAAAAAAAGAAAATGGCCGCGGTGTGTTGCGATACACTCAACGCTAGTTGCGCCATCTGTTATCTAAATCCGCATTATTAATTCCTATACCCAATACAATTTAGCCAAAAAACGCCGTCGGGCTAATACCCGTAACAACTGTCATAAAATTTTAATATAAAATGATGTGCTACAGTACTAATACTGCAGTTCAAATTCATTCCCAAGAAGTACACCATTGGATTTGTATTGGAGCTCTTCTGGATGGGGAATGGGTTCAGAAAAAACTTCCGGGAATGTAATTGCTTTGCAGTTGGTATAAAAACCAGAGGGCCTATCATGATTTTCGCGGTGGGACGAGACCTATTATGTTTTCAATCCCCCGCGAATTATTGGTAATGGTATCATAGTTGCATAACTTTACCATAAACACCAATTTTTTCATCACAATTATTACAATATAACGAACCGCTATGAATATATAATAAATGCAACATATTTTTATTTTTGCACAATCATTTTCGACTTTTCGCTGAATAATTTTGGTAGAAAAATATGTTTCTCTATTAGCTTGCGGGCGCAGTGTAGCGTAGCGTAGTTCGAAATACACCACGTGAATACGAATACAAAAAAAAATTTAATTTTACCGCAAAAAAAAAAAATCACGTCGACGTAAATGTCGAATAAAATAATTCGTTCAATGCCAATGAATTAAAGCTCAGTCGTGTTTGAGTTGTAAATGTCAGATCAACTAAATTTCGATATTTTTAGTTAACTAAATAAGTGGCTCAAAAAATGCATTGAACAGATCCACTGTTATATAAACGTAGTTCATAATTTGCTTGTCTGCACTACAACTGCACGTGAACAAGATATCTATCACAAAAGTTCCAATAGCGAAAATTGTGATACTGATACTTTGCGCCAGATATTCCTTAGGCCGGGGATGGAATCACAATTTCCTAATTTGTTTTTCTTTTTTTTTCACTCTTAATCAAACCTGCAGAAGAAAACTGCAATTCAATTGGGTAAAATAGATCGAAGTATATTTCTAATAATACCTTGGATTTCGTATATGAGCTCCTCTGAATGAATTTCAAGTTAAATCAAGCTACCATGCTAAATAGCGTTCATTTATTATTATATACGCATCAGAAAAATTAGATAACTTGGCAAAATTTTTCTAATCGTAATAAATGAACACAGCACAGATAAACAATTTGAAATTAAACGTTTTTGTTATGTCTGAAGGCTGAACATAGTATAAAAACGCCAATACCTGTAACAGAATGCAATTACGAATGGACGTTTACATTTATCACTAATCAACTCCTTATAAAATGTTAATATAGACTATCGTAAGTATTAAGCGGTGGGCGCGGCCCCCTAGGGGCCGTATTAAGTTCCTGCGGCCTGTGGGCCGCCAAATTGTCCAAAAATGTTTTCAGTAGTAATGCAAAAATTGTTGCATTTTGTTAGCACACATCTATGTGAAAAATGGTTCTTTCAGCTATGGTGGACATAAAAACAAAGAAACGAAATTTTATCGTTTAACGTTTTTTTTTTAAAAAGAGGAATATATTATTTAATAAAGGGGGCCCTAAAAAAGTATGAAACATTTGGTGGACCGCGAGTATAAAAAGGTTAAGAATCACTGAATTGACAGATGTGTTGCCAAAATGCCAAAACGTATTCAAACTCATTCTAAAAAGCCCCTGAGATTTGTATGGGAATGCCTGATGGATGGATTGGAACAACAAATCAAATCTCCGAGGTTTTCCATTTTTCATCAATCCACCAGATTAAATATTTCAAGCCAATTTGGTTGGGAACAGACCGAGAAATCTCTCTTACAATCCGTCGGATACGCTCCTGGGTGGGAATGGGATCAGCAAATGTCTTCAAAACTCATTGAGATACGAATACGAAAAATTCGGAAAATTTCAGAGTGGAGTCGGAAGAAGGGATTGGGTGACCCAACTTTCGAACTCAACGAGCTCATCAATTATAAAAAAAAAAAAGGTTATGTTGAATGTTTCAGCCAACTTGATCGAGATGAGTTTCTGTGAGATGGGACGGAGACAACCGCGAGCAAAACAGCGAGCGGACGGATGAAAGCGCGAAACGTTTTATTCCATTTTTAACGAACAAAGTTCCACAATTCGAGTGGTGAAAAAAACAAAAAAGGTACCTTAAAGTTTTGGGGTTTTCCAAAACGATAACTAAAATGCAATTTACTGAAAGTATCTATGCCTAATAAATATATTTGTTATAAATTTTATTTAGGTTAGATTAACCTTAAATTGCAGTCTAAAACTGTTTTAGATTGATATTTGAACTGCAAGTAAGTGCAAGATCAAAACTTAAGTACCTGCTTAATTGAATAAAAAAAACCCACAGGGCCGAAATCGAAACAATTAAAAAAAAAATCGTTCCTTCCTGGAGGGTGCTTGAACTTCTAAATTTTTTTATTCCAAAGTGCCTTTTGGGATAGATTTGGAATATTGGGAATAAGTTTTTTTTATATGTATATATAGAATTCAAACGACGTTTTCACAAGACGCCCTGTTATTAAATTATTATTATTTATAGAAAAACATATTTATACAGATGTTTTCAATTATAAAATTATGTATTAAACCTATACTAAAAAGTAAAAACTTAATTTGTTGATTGTTTATTTTGCGTACACAAAAACAAAAATAAATAAGCGTTTATAAACTTAAAATGCATGCACAAAAATGAATATTTTCATAAGAGAATCGTTTTCATAGCCGGTTCGGTATATCATTTCGGCACCATCTCGACAAAATATCATCATCACCGGTGGTATTCCAGTGTCATTATTTATCGTAATTATTTTTTAAGTAAAACTACACACTTCAATGCGTTTTTTCACGGGCTATCTCCGTAGACGTAATGCACGAGTTTTGGAAATTATACCCCTAGGGTGATGTAGAGACTGATTAATTTTATTATTGACCTAAAAAAAAATGCATCTTTTTTTAAATGCTTTTTTGAATTTTTTGCGATTTTAAAATTGTTGACTTCTTCCCCCCCACACAGAGGCGATGGGGGATCGACTAAGTTCTGAACAAAAGTTTGTGTAGGAAATTAAAACCTTTAAAATCTTCCGCAATAAATTCAGCCACCTCTGGCCAAACGAAGTCAGGCGCAGCCTAGTTCCTGAATAAACAATGTTTGCACTGTTTCCCTCCACCACTTCAGGTACTAAAACAAAAAATTCCCTAGACAGAACTTTTTGAAATTTTGGGATTTTCCAAATTTTGTTTCCCGAGAGGTGCCATACGAAATCCGAAAGAGATATATCGTTCTGTTTCCCAACCGATTGGCATGACATTTTTGATCTGGGGGATTTGAATCTAGAGTACTTTCAGAAAGTGAAATTTGGATTTTTTCATTTTTACGTTTCTAGCGTTGAATATATAATTTATATTAAACGAATGCAGTTGCACGTACGTGCGTGAAAAAACTATAATAATAATAATAATAATAATATTACCATTAATATAATGCGAAAAGCTTTTTGAAATAATTCCCAGCCCGATCCACTTCATCATTATCGTTATCATTATCATTGACCATCAGCTCATCCACGGTGATGGCAATCCCAAATGGAAATAAGTTGTCTTTGGTCCATAATTATTTTTACTATTCGTGATGTTTTTAAGATTTTTTTCAATAGTCTACGAATTAAAAGTACACATTTTTCTGCACCGTGCAATACCACTGATACAAAAACCTTCAACATTTTTTAGTTTAGTATTTTTAAGTTTTCAACTTACAAATTGATTTGAAAAAAAAAAAATAGAAAAAAAATCCTAATCAAATTTATTAAACTTAATTCGTATAATAGAAGAGAAACTTTATATCGCATTTAATACTTCTGATTATAATAAATGAACGCAAAATAGCAAAAAAATTATATTTCGATTATATTAAATGAACACAGCACTGGATATTCATGCGCAAAAACGATTCGTATATGCGGATAAATCGACACCGCGCATCCAACCCGATATAATGACATTAGGCACATAATTTATGTCTATGTTCTGTGTCAAATGACCCGGTGGTGTGTCATCACCATTGGGGTTAATTACCTTTTGATTCAAGTTCAAAACGCAATATTATTGAATCGTTTTTTTTTTGACTGAATGCAAATTTACCACACGCATTGTTGTCTCTATGTAGATTTATTATGACGTGTATTGCATTTACTTTTGTTTCTCAACATTTATGAATATACCCATCATTACTGCAAGAAATGATTTATGTTTATGTTTTAGAGTTCAGAGAATTCGGGATCACCCCGTCACCAAAATGTATATTGTTGTATAGAATCCGTCATAAATTCATTGAAAATATTTTCTGTACTATGTGATATTTATTTATAAATAAAAAACTGTTGCTTTAATTTAAAAGAATACAAAAATAATATTCAATTAAAATATCATTTACTTATATAAATTTAATAATGATCAATTAAGGTTTTTTTTTACAAATGTGTCTCAGTTAACACACACACACACACACACAGGATGTTTTATGGAATAAATTGCTGAACAAAAGCGAATAATACAATTATTAGGTGTAGGAATTAATAATGCGGATTTTTTGGCTTGAAAATGGCATTTATTTGTATAACAAAATGTAAACGTTTGCCAATGGTTGTTTGGTCGACATTCAACGCCATTGCAAGTTCATGTTGCGTTCTACACGAATTTTCGTCCAATAACGCTTGCAATTATTCGTCTTCAAAATTTTTTTTGGCTGACCTGGCCGTTCTTTGTCTTCCAAGTCAAAATCACCATTTCGGAAGCGTACAAAGCATCGTTCACAATTTGCTTGAGCTGGAGCATGTCTTATGGTGGGCATGGTTCAACCAACAAACGATAACTTCTTTCAACAGCGGTTTTCTTAAAATTAAAGAAAGTTATTAGACTTCCCCCCAAAACAACTTTTTCAGGCATGTGTTTCGACATATTCGAAGCAAAAAAAAGCTTTGTTGTTTACACTTCAATGAAATGACATATACTGAAATTTATAGCCTAATGACAGACAAAAAAAACAAAAAGGCGGCGGTGTGTTGCGATACACTCAACGCTAGTTGCGCCATCTGTTATCTAAATCCGTATTTTTAATTCCTACACCTAATACAATACAATACAATTAAATTCAATTTAATATGGAATAACCAAAACGACACAATACAAATTTGTATTGTATATATTATAGATAATTTAACAAATGGGGAAACACATACACGACGATCTCAATTTAGTATACGGCACAGGGGCGATGGGTAAGAAAATTTTGTCAAATTGTCTAAACAATAGGTTATTACGAAAGTCACGAAAGTGTTATTAGTTGATTTATGCGAAAAAAAAAACGCTGCCAGGCAAATGCCTGTAACAAGAAGCACGTATTGGTGGCCAGGTGGTAAGCGGGGCTTAAATGTATCAACTCAACTCTATTCAACTCCGCATAAGAGTTTAACATAAAATGATGTTCAAATTCATTCCCAAGAACACGATTGGATTTGTATGGGAGCTCCTCGGAGGGATGGGATTAGAAAAAATTTAATGATGCAATTTTGTAGAGAATAAAAACGAAGCATACCTTGTAGAAGAAATGTATTTATGGGCTAACTATAACCATTTCCGAGTAAATCCCAACGTAAGTTATGGGAATGGATTGGATGGGATGGAATGGGATGGGAAAAATTTCCTGGAATGTAATTATTTGCATTCAGTACCAAACCCCTAAATCCAAAATTTCCAGCAAATATCTTAAAACTTCAAAAATTGAGTTATAGAAAAAACAAAAAAGTTGGAAAATTCTGAAAATTTGCAAAGGAGAGGGTAGAAGGGTAGGGTTGACATACCCCACCTTCGAACTTGTAAAAATTTTCGCAAAAAAAGCTTATGCTGAAAATTTCAGCCAAATCGGCCCGGTAGTTTCCAAGAAAAAGTGGAGACAACCAAGCGAGCGACCGAACGACATTTTTGCGGAAATTTTTTAATTCCGTTTTTATCGAAAAAAAGTTTAAATTCGTGGAGAAAAGTAATAAAAAGGGTCAAAATTTCAAAAAAAATAATTTTTTTTAGAAAATGATTATAATAAGAAGCATATATGAATGTACGTGCTTAAAATATGGTGCGGCAGCTCATGGTTTTTTGAAAAAATTTAATTTTCTTCCGATAGTTTGAAAATTCAATCAATTTCTGATATTTCATAGAAGAAATTTTGAAAATCGCCCCGGTTGGTTCAAAAGATATAGCCGATTTTCAAATGATTTGAAGAAAATTATCTACTTAAAATTATAAAAACCAAGTCTTCCGCAAGCCAAAAGTTAGATCATTTATAAAAGTCGGCGTTAACTTCTATCTCTGAATGTTTTTGACGACGTTCAATGTTGCGATTGACGGTGGCGTTTTTGTATAGTAGTTGACTTAGACCGTCCTTTAGCTTTCACATTCACATGGAATATGCCCTGCAGTTTCGTCCTAAGTGCGGCATCCATTGATTAATTCCATTGCCATCGATATCATCCCATTGCACCTGGAACTCCCATAGCTCATTCCTGCTTTAATCATTGCATTAGCTAAGCAAAAAATGGTATATGTTTATTGCTTGCATTCAGCTCTTTATTGTGATAGCGTTACCTCTCTTGTTGCCCTCCACCATTCCGTTATGTCCAGGCATCCACATTAATTTAACCTTGGTTAATGTAACCTTGGATAAATCTTTCAGTATTCCTGTAGACAGTATAGTACTAGCTTCGACTTTATTGCTCGGGAGTTGATAGGTATAAATGACGCTTTGCTATGATATAGGCAAGTGTTGAATTTTATATCCCTATATCTCCAAGCCATCTGATACAAAGCTCTATATCATGAATTCATGAACCGTTGCGCTATAGCAATCCGCAAAGTGGCCCCTCCGACCTGGAATTGATTCCATATACGACGGAGCCCGAACATAAATCAGTTTTTGCGCCATCCATAAAGTATTATGAAACCTTTTGTGAATTCAATTTTGTTTTCCGTTCACTCTTCACTAGGCAGGTAGGAAACACAACCAAGAAGTTCTTATCGATTTTAATCAACTCGCCAACCAGTGATTGTTTGCCATCCTAGATATACCTTCTCTAACTATATATAGTTGAGTGTAGCGCATTTTCCTTGCCTCATTTTTAATAAATATTTGTAATGATGGAAGAGACAGTATCACTTCCAGAGCGATTGTAGGGGTTGTTTTAGTCGTTGCTAGCGGTAATCCCGAAACACCCCAATTTTTGAAGATTGTTTAGTTTGTCCTGTACCATTCATTGTTGTTTAGCCTGTGGCTGCTCCAAACTGATGAGGCATATGTCGCCGTTATATTAGTATTGTTTTACATTTATTGAATCAATTATGCTATATAGGCGGTTAGACCTCAAGGTCTTCATATTAGAATTCTACTCGCCTATAGGGCACTCGATAATTTGGAGTTCCGGTTTCATTTTGCAACGTTAACCTAAAAAATATTGTGTGTGTCTGCCTTGTATGTTATTGAAAAGCTGTGTCTAAAACATATAAATATAGTGCGATACAAGTTTTTCATCATCAAGTTCAAAATCCAAGATGATAAACCAATTGATTACAAACAAAATGGGATATCTCTCTAATAATTCCTTGGTTTTGTCGGGGACTTCCTTTGGATCAGCAAAAAATTTCCAGAAATGTAATCTTTAGTCGACTTCCAACTCCCTGTGCCTAATAAATTTCAAGCAAATATCTTTAAAACTCTTTGAGATATACGATAAAAACAAAAAAAAAAATTCGGTTAATTTACAAGGGTCGGGATGGTGTGATAGAAACCCCATTTTTCGTCTTTAACCAGCTCTACATAATAGAAAAGCTAAAGTTGAAAATTTCCGTCAAATCGGGTTCCGATTGAAAAAGTGGAGACAACCGAGCAAGCGAGCGAGCGAGCCTTGAACTTCCCATTGACGAAAATGCAAATCTTCAGAAATATACAAATATACAATGAAATAAACGAATGTATAACTTCCACAAATAGTGATAAATGTTTAGAGAAACTTCGCTAAGAGTTAATAGAGTTGTTTAACAAAAGTTAAGCGGAAGGTTGGGCCGAAGGTCAGACCTTAGGTTAGGTATTTCTTGGCTTCTTTTAGTACAAATTGCTTTTTATTTTTTTATTTTTTGTGGCGTTAAATAAATATTTTTAAAATAAAAATTGAATTAAATAAAAATAAATATTAACCGTTTTCATGTTTCCTATTCCTCACCCACCTACTTTTTGGAGATAATAAGAGATGGGGTATGTCACGCCCTACCTTCTGAACCTTCCCTTGAAAATTTTCCGGCTTTTCCGACTGTTTTAACTCTCGTCTTGAGTCAATCTCGTCAATGAATTTGAAGAAATTTGCTTGAAATTTGAAATTGGCGGGTTTGGTACCAAATGCTAAAAATTACATTCACGAAATTTTTGTCTAATCACATTCCATCCAGGAGCTCTAACGGCTATCCTATTCGTGTTTTTGTGAATCAAAAAAAAAAAATAAAATTGAAAAAAGTTATCAATTCCATTCATTGGCAATTTAAAATAACCCAATTTAATTGTAATCATATTGAAAAAATGTATAACTTTAATATTGATTTTAATGCACGCAAGAGTTGCGGCCATTTTGAATAACATCGCCATTTTGATATTCTTTTTAAAATTTTCTTTTACGAATTATTGGAAATAGTTCAAAATAAGCGGGAAAAAAAATTCGGTGAACTTTATGTAGAATTCTAGAATTTTCATTTTCGTCGCCATCTTGGATTTCACCCCCTAAAAATGAAATTAGGGAAAAACGGATAGTACATCCCGAACATAGTGTTTTTGAGTATTACAACATATCAAAATTTCAATTCAAATCGGAGTATGAATATGATAGCATCCTATGCTCCATTGTTAGTCAAGTTTCTCAAATCATTTATCACCATTTAGAAGCTATATAAATTCCATTTGTATTATGTCATTTGTATATTTCTTAATATTTGCATTGACGAAATCAATGGGTCAACTTCTATAGGCCCCATAACTCACAAACCGGGGCCAGGGGTCAATGTAAAATCTCACGAAACGATATCTTATGACTTGGACTTTTGATTACACACCATTTGGATAATATCAGAGAGGGCGAAAAAAACTAGCCGTTTTTTTTTAATCAACTTCGATCTCACTCTCTTCAATTTTCAATTTTTACAGAATCTCTCTATTTAAGAATGTGAAAAACATTTCTCGCTCGTCAATTTCATACAAATCCAATGGACTTTTATTATTTAGAGACCGTACTTTGTGACACCGAATTTTGCTTTTAGGATAATCTCGGAATTATATTACCGCGAGAGCTCGAATATAGTATATCTAAAATTAATAGAAATAAATTTTCAATTTATAATCCCCTATGTTATAAAACAAAAAAATAATAAAATAAACCGATCAACATTTATTATATAGTATATCCATATAACATTTTTAAATGTGGTGCAGTCATAAAATTAGTACAAAAATATCCATATTTGTGTTTATCCTGCAACTGCACCAACAACAACAACAAAATATGTTCTTAAAATACATTTTTCATATTGAAGACTTAACATAAATTATAACCTTATATACTATACAGGGTGTTTCACGTAAGTCTATACAGCCAATATCTTCGAAATCAGTGGAGTAACATCACTAAAATGATTTTTGAAGACCACCCCCCCCCCCCCCCCCCCCCCCTTGGATTTAATTTGACTACGTTTTCGAGTTAATTCCGCTTCTTTCCCACCACTAACCCTTATGCGCTGGATGGATATCAATTTTGAAAAATCAAATGTAAAAATGTGGAGATCCCATGGTGAACCAAAATGTTGTTTACGCACATTACGCACTAAATCACTATGGAAACATGATGTATTATAAAGTTGTTCTAGATTGAAAATTAAGGGGTGTCCAAACACACCAAGCCCCAACCCACCGATTTTAAGGGGGAAAACTCCAAATTTGGATCACTAAAATGATGGGGAGGAAGGGATTAACCGGTAAAATGTAACCAAATTCAATCCAATTGGGGTCTTCTAACATCATTTGATAGTGATAACTCCACTTCGACTTCGAAGATATTTAACTTGATAGACTTACGTGGAACACCCAGTATATTTAATTTAACAAGGCATAATAAATAAATATACATCAAAAAAAAAAAAAAACAGAGTAAAACACATTTTATTAATAAATATGTGTATATTATAAACAATTTAAATTTGTTGTTGTTTTTGCTTCTGTTGTTGTTGTTTTTGTACTATAGAATCTTTATAATAGAAATATATAAGAAAACAAATCAAATGAACACATGGTTTTTGGTGTGTGTAAAGTCTAATAAATATACAAATTTCATATGGTCGTTTGTAGTTTATAAATAAAAAAAAAAAATTTGAAATGTGAAATTATTTTTTGGTTATAATTTTTATTATAAATATTTGCTTTGCTTCACATTACAAAAGCACATCCATCCATTTGGTTAAAAAATAAATTTTTGTCTTATTTTAAATTATTATAAATATACGGAATACGAAATATATCCAATTATAATAAGATGTGCATTTGCATAATTGAATTGTATAGCAATTTGAATTGAACGGGCGACAATCCGCTGCACAGATGAAGGTATAATAAATTCATTTTTGCATAACAACCGATCATTATTTTTAGCACCCGACCTGACAACAGCCTTCTGTTCGATTGGTTTCATAATATGTTTGCTTTTACGGTGTTGTCAGTAATTAGCCGTACGACGAACCGAATGACATGCAACTCTATGGAATAATTCAGATTCGAAAATCACAGAAAAATAGAATAAAACGTTTAATGTCTTCATAGTGGAAGACGTTGTGTCTTTCTGCGGGATTTGCGTTCTAAAAGTAATTTTAATGTTTTAATCTTTTAGGAAGTTTGTTGATTCCTCGTTTGAAGAAGTCCTCATCTTTCGAGGCAATCCATTCATCGACCCATTTTTGCACATCTTCAGCATTTCGAAAGCGTACATCTGCCAGGCTGACCTGCATTGATCCGAACAAATGGTAATCAGAAGGAGCAAGGTCTGGAGAGTATGGGGGGTGATCAAGATGATCCCAACCGAGCCTCTTTATTTTTTCTTTAATGATGTTTGCACGATGTGGTCTGGCGTTGGTCTCATGAAAAAAAACTTTGTGGTGTTTTCGAGGTCGTTTTTCGTTCAATTTCTTTACCAGTTCGTTCAATTGGTGTCTGTAGCGTTCAGCTGTAACCGTTTCATTCGGTTTTAACAGCTCGTAATATACCACACCCTTCTGATCCCACCAAATGCACAGCATAAGCTTCTGGCAATGAATATCGCGTTTTCATTATGAAGTTGATGGTTGGCCGGGATCAACATATGATGCTTTACGTTTGGGGTTATCGTAATAGACCCACTTTTCATCGCCAGTGACAATTCGACTCAATAAACTATGTTTTTTGTGCTCTGCAAGATGTTATTTGCATGTTTCGATTCGTGCTTTGAGTTGATTTTCATTCAGTTGATGTGGTACCCATTTTCCAAGTTTTCGAATCTTTCCCATTGCATGTTTGCCGTTTGCCAATGGTTGTTTGGTCGACATTCAACGCCATTGCATCTTTCCACCTAACTCGCCGCGGTCTTCCAACACTCCCGAGTCCACACCCGGTTTGCCGTCCCACATTTTTGACAGTATACCATCGCCATCCATACGCACTACCTCAAGCGAAGGGATCAATCTGAAGGGATCAATCTCGATTTGTACCGCACCAGTTCTGGTTCGCCATACATTTTATACAACTCATGGTCATATCGCCTAGGCCATCATCCCATTTCCTTTGTCGGTACATAGATGGAAGGCGCAGTATTTTCTTTTCGAACCATCCCCAACAAGATGCCGTTTGCTAGCCTGTGTCATTTGTAGCACATTTCGGAACCGATGGTGACAATCCTCGACCAGAACCAGGTCGAAAATATATAAAGAAATAAATGAACAACGAATTCATAAAAAACGATTCCATGATCGCACTCACACATTCAAAAAAAAAATTCGGGTAGAAGGTACTTAGGATTACTGTCAAAACGCTTTGACAAAACTATTTAATTGAAAAGGAGTTTCCATTATGGTCGTATTTTCCAAAAATCTGTACACAAAATTTACTAACACATCCTCAACTATGCAATCGATAATGCGATCGCTCTCTTAAAAACTCTCTTAAAAATTATTCTCTATATTTATACTTCTACTGTCGAATGACAGCGCTTAATATAACTAATTACTTTAAGTTTTTTTTATTTAATGTCTTCGTGAAGAATATCTTTCGCAAATCGTAAAAGGCTTTGTTTCCTGAATTAAATACCGTTTATTCGACGACCATTTTGTAGTCATTCTAACCAAATGTTACGCTATAATGTTGTACCATAAACCTAATATTCTTTTGCGCGACTATTAGTACTTGGTTTTTTGCTCCTTATTCCGATTGAATCCCATTTCCGCCGGAGCCTAACGTTTCAATACGATGAAGACGGCTTCTTTAACGGCACCCACCAAAGTCCACCCACTACGCCACTGTCATCGGTAACTGATGAGTAATTGAGTAAATGACGTAAACATTGTAATGTTGGTGTAAATGGTCGTTCTCCTCTTATATGCCATCATTGTTTGACTAAAACCGAATAACAACCGAACAGAAAAAAAAAATCACTTGCTTGACTGTTCAAAACTTTATAAAAAAAAAACAGAACCAAATAAGAGTAGGTGATTGTTTGACAAAATGTTGACTCATTTTTTTTAGGTCAGACTCAATTTTCAAAGAGATCATTTTGGAATGAAAGGCAATTAAAATAAGTGCGTTTAAGTTTGAAAATGACCCAAACCTGTCAAATAAATGACACTGGGCAACTATGGTCTTATGGCCGGTGAAATTTTTTTGTTAAACATTCTCAGTAACTTTATATGCTGAAAGATAATCGCAATATGTGTGAGTGCATGTCCGAAGATGAGCAAAATCGGTCAAAAAGGGTTCGTTAGTGTTATGAGCAAAAAAAAAAAGGTGACTCGCCGTCCAAACGTTTGATGAATCTCGGTTACTTCGTATGGATTTTCGAAATTGACAATTTGGCAAAATGCGACGCGTTAAAAATTAATTCCGTTTTAAATTGAATTAAATATCCGTTAAATCCGTTGGGTGAAAAGAAAATTGTTGCTCTAATATGTGATCTTCCACCCACATCATTCCTGCGGTATTCGACTGTCCAACATTTTTTTTGTGATTTTAACAATTCTCACCACATGATGCGCATGATCACGTGCCTATGTCACCTCAATCTCAACCAATCATCTGGAGTTGCACTGAACCATTCGTCGGGTTCTGTATATAGATTTTCTTTTTAAATTCATGGCGTCGAAATCTATACCATTCTCCACTGGTCGACCTGTAAATTGCGTATAACCAAATCTAGTTTTAACTGGAGATTTTTAGATATGAGCTCAGTGTGGATAGGTGTTATGGTTAGATTATTGATTGCTGATTGCTAACGAATTTTGGCCCCGGACGGGATCGCTTAGAACCACTAATAACCATATTTACGTTTATGCAACAAAAATCCATATCGTATAGGCAATTTTGGTACTGTCAAATTGTATACAAATTGAAAATGTGAGTGGCGCTGATACAACTACTCTAATAAGTAAAATCAAATCCCATGTCACAACATTCACTGCATCACATTGGCAAAAGATGAAATAAACTAATAACACTTTTCTTATAAACTGCTTGACCAATTTGACTGAGTTTTCAAATCGGTTCAAATATTTTCAATCTTGTTGCTGGCAATGATTGCGGTATTCGTAAGACATAAATGCTCTGATAAATCGAATCAAAACTTGAAAATATATGGTACATTTTTGTTGTAAAGTTTAAAATCAATACCGTATAATGTTGAATTGATTTTCAAATAAATGTTGTCGAGTATAGAAATATTTATGTATTTACAATATTAACATAATTATTTACATGTTACGAATTGCAAGTCTTGTTTTTTTTTAATTTTATTGGTATGCTGATAAACTAACATTTATTTCTTTGTATAAATTGGCAAATAGCCTAAAATAATTGACTAATATTAGGACAACAACAACAACAACAACAAGAATAACAACATAACAATCCAATAATTTGCAGTTTTAAATAATTATGTATATACTATATACGATTCACCTTTATGATATACAGCAAAAAGTACATTTGTGTGAATGGCGAACCAATTCTTCTTTTTTTTGTGTATGCATTTTTGGCAATTGTTATTGCAATTGTCATAGAAAAAATTATGATATGCTTGATAGAGTGTAATTGCCATTGCCAATTTATGTTGTGTTGACAATTTTATCAAAAAAAAAACAAAACAAAACATACGAAATGAAGTATGCATTATAGCGTTTGCATTCCGCGAAGGATGTCGTGAGACTTTGTGAATGTGAGATTTAACAAGAGAAAAGTGAGAAATTTCGTGTCGATTTTTTTTTTGTTTTAGAATGTGTCATTTCAAAATTTTGTTTGTGAGTGAGTTGTTGATCATGCATTGTTAAGAGAAGAAAATCTGTTTACCGTTTAAGAGTACTTATCGTGTATTATATCAGTTTTAGTACATGTTTTACTACACCTTTGGTTGCGGAATCGCAATATTTACTTAACAGTTGGGCTTCATAGGCTAACAAAGAAAAACATTTTTTTTATTTAATAAAATTTGATTTTCGTATGCATTATTTCTTTCGTTCGAGGACGATACAACGATTATAGCATCGTTCATACAATTTTTATAATACGATGTGTCTTTAGCCTAAATATAAACCTCAGTTTAGGTGATTACCTCTTCATCAACGCTAAATTTCTGCCCAGAGAAAAGGAAAAAGTCGCTGGTGGCCAGAGCTAGAGAAAACGGTGTATGCGCGGAAGCCATTCGAAGCCCAATTCATGCAATTTTGCCATCATTTTCATTGTTTGCGGTTTGGTCGATTGTGAGCCCGGCGAGGCAGCACCCACTTTGTACAGAGCTTTTGCATACCTAAATATTTATTCACAATTCGTCCAACACGTTAGCTTTAGAGTATCTATAACTATCTCGATCAACTTCACTTTACAGTTACCCAAAATTTTTTTATGGACTTTTTTTGATGTTTGGCGTCGGTAACAGCCTCTTTGGGGCGGGCGTTCACTGCCTGCATCGTCCTCGGTGCTCATTTCGCCACGTTTACACCTAGCAAACCAATTCTCAACGGTTGATTTTCCTGGTTCAGAGTCCGAATAATGTTTATCAAGCCACCAAGCCTTGGCTTCAACAGTATTTTTTTTCACCCGAAAAGCATTTGCTTTATTAACACACGAAATTCCTTTTTATCCAATTTTTTTTTTAAACTAACACAAGTTACACTAAAAATGCTATATCTCATAAACTAATAGTTTGACAGCGGTCAAATTTATACACGTATCTTTTGAAGGTCATCTATATTTCAGCCTACGAACTGATATATGATTGAGAATACAAATTGTGTTCCACTCTCTTAAACCGTTCTGTTAAACAAAAAAAAAATTCTTTTTTCTCTTCTTCTTCTTCTCCCTCCGGTAGAAATTAATAGTTATTTATTCTTATTATTTCTAATAAATAACCATTACCGTTATTTGAATTTCGTGCGATTACGATCTTCCTTGATCTTTCAGTCATCTCTTCTACTCTTTACTGCGCACCTTATAGGTGCGCATTTTGCTATCCATCTGAATATATTTCGGTTAACCTTCCATAATTTAACTTAAGTTGATTCCAAAGACATCGTCTATATATTATTTTGTTCAGTTGCGCTTATTTCCATTTTCTAGTATTTGTTGTAAAATCTTAGGCAATATTCACCTCAATCGAGCCATTCACCTACAGATCATTGTAAATCCATGGACATTTAGTTATAGGACATAAATAATTGTAGTAATTTCATCACCCCTTTTCTTCACACCTTCCTTCTCAATGTGAACTGCCACCCACATCATTCCTGCGGTATTCGACTGTCCAACATTTTTTTTGTGATTTTAACAATTCTCACCACATGATGCGCATGATCACGTGCCTATGTCACCTCAATCTCAACCAATCATCTGGAGTTGCACTGAACCATTCGTCGGGTTCTGTATATAGATTTTCTTTTTAAATTCATGGCGTCGAAATCTATACCATTCTCCACTGGTCGACCTGTAAATTGCGTATAACCAAATCTAGTTTTAACTGGAGATTTTTAGATATGAGCTCAGTGTGGATAGGTGTTATGTTTAGATTATTGATTGCTGATTGCCAACGAATTTTGGCCCCGGACGGGATCGCTTAGAACCACTAATAAGCATTTTTACGTTTATGCAACAAAAATCCATACCTTATACGCATTTTTGGTACTGTCAAATTGTATACAAATTGAAAATGTGAGTGGCCGGCGATCAGTCGTTTATGACGGGTTCCAATTTTTCATTTCTGATTTGTATTTTGTACCTATGAATATTAGAGCTTTCCATTCTCTATATAGCGTCATAAGCATTTGCATATCTATCCTCTTTCGTATCTGATTATTACCTTTTAAAAATTTCCTTTAAGGTTCATCCCCTCACGTAACGCTTAATTTCGTTTATGTTTAACTGAGTTGGTTACAGATTAATTAAAATCTCCATGGCCGTCAACGGAATTGTTCTCATCATCGTCCCGTTATCATTACGGACAATACAGTCGTCGAATCTTATTTATCTTTTGTCTAACCACTTTCTGGCCTTTTTTGCATCACACTGACGCAGTATAGCTTATTCCAGGTCTAAGCATTGGTCTGCAAATCCAGTTATTAGACCCCGGATCTTAGACCCCCAGTCTTTACTCACATCATATGATCTATGTACGAGTTCCACGTCGGTCAATAATAACTCGCAGATAGCTCGTCTCCGACCTTAGGACCATCTGTATCCCCCCTTTGCAAATTTTCGCAATATTCCTATTTTCCGTATATCTCAATGAGCTTCCAATATATTAGCTTGAAATTTTGAGGGTTTGTAAAGTACCAAATTCCAAAAAATTACATTACATTTAAAAAAAAAAACATGAAATAATTTTCATTTCAACCATAAACGTATGGTGCCGGGCATGAAACAGAAAACACGTATTGGTAGTTCGGGTGTGATGGGAGTTACATTGATTACCAATCCATAAAGTTTTGGTGGTTAGTTGATGAATGGTTTTCCGGGAGGCCGGCTATACACTTTAGATTGTTCGATGAGTGATTGTGGATGGTTGGATGACGATGAGGGTGATTTAAATAAAAACTAGTAGGTTTTCTTTTAGATTATATATAGTAAAAGGATTACCCGATATCGTGTACGTATACAAATTCAAGTGAAGCACCAATTTTTTAAATAAGACCCAAATTTGGCTCCTCCTCTTGGATCGTATTTTGTAAACAAACAAACAAACAAAAAATGTTGTTATCCAATGGTAAAAAAATTCTTAGAAAAAATTGCAAACACCAGTGGCGCGGTGCACATTTAAAATGTTTTGGGGTTGTGTATGGTTTTCGATTTTGACCAAATAGCAATTTTTTTATCAGAATCATTCGCCCTAACAATACCCCTAGGAGAAAATATGTTTAATAAATAGTAATTTCAATAGTATTTCACATACCCTTATTGATTAACTATTTTTATTATATTATTATTTGGTGTCAAAATAACGATTATTTTCGAATAACTTTGGATACAATCCATTAAAATTGAATCACTTTATGAAGCAAAAAAAACGGAAGGCCTTTAATCTAAATATACATTTTATATTGCACCGCCACCACATTTTAAGTAACTCTGCGGTGTAAATGTTAAAAATGCCACCCTAAAATTCTAACGAAATTTTGGGGTCGTGGGTTTGAATCCTACTGAATGCATAAAATATGTTTTGTGTTTTCGGTTATTTTTCGAATCTGAATTTTAACACAGAGTTGTATTTTCCCCTTGCCGTTGGTCGTACGGCTAATTACCGACACCGTAAAAGCGACAAATTAAGAAACTAACACCGGGAGGCTGTTGTTGGACCCTAAAACCAGATTGTTGGTTGTAAAGCGAAAAATTAATTTTTTTATTTTATTGCACCGCCACTGGTTGCAATCGATTACACATATTTATGCGAATACTATAAACTATAAAAATACTATAAAAATAGTGGCTTCACTATGAAAATCTATGAGCGCATCGCATCTCACTCTATAATCTAAGGGTTTTCTTCAATATTTATTTCACATCTTTTTTATTGTACATTTTGAATCTATTAACTGCTAATACTATACTATTTTCACACTCATAATTTTTCCATTTTCTTAAAATAAAAATAATTAATTAAATTAATGAAAAATGGTTTTACGACACTTTAATTTATTTGTAAACTGCCGCAGCGTCTGTTGATGTATATACAATTGAGATGAGTCTATTTGTTTATGTACTTGTTTGTAATTTAGGTGTCAGTTTTGTATTTGAAAAATGTCCGTTACATAGCGAGTATATTTGTGTGGGGAATGCGATGTTTTTAAATGTAAAGTGTATGTGTGTTGATGGTGTACATGACCGCCACATAAATTTTTTAATATAAAATGATAAGTCGAACTAATGCATTCTAATTACACACTGGGATTTGTATGTGATCTTACAGATTGTGATGCGATCAGAAAAACATTTCGCCGCGATATAAAAGTTTGACCATTTTTCATGAAACCACTAAAATCTCAAGTCATTTTGGTTAACAAAAACACGAACGATATGTCTCTTAGAATCTGCAAAGGCGGGCGCAGCTCCTCGATGGATTTTTTTTGTTTTTACTGCAAAACGATGACTATTAATGAACTTTACTGAACGTGCTTGTACTCTTAAAATGCATTTCAATTTCAATATTGTTCATAATTTTTTTTTTTTTTTATTATAATTTAATATACAAAATAAAATCAGATCCGTTGCCAAATAATATTATAATTTTAAATGCTCCAATTTAAATTATTATTATTATTGTTTAAAACATTGAAATAATTAATTAACATATAATTCAATGTCTGACAGAATCTAAATATCAAAAAATATCAGTAAAATATAAATATTTTTAAAACATTTGAAAAATAAGAACAAGAGTCAAGTTAAGAGTCGTTTATATAATGTATTTGTCTTTGTTATTGTTTTTTAGCACGTAGTACAAGCGGGAGTAAATCCTTATGCATCGACACCGGGTTTTCCACCACAGGGAACTGTTGGTGCTGAAGGCCTATCGGTTGCATTATCAATAAAAAGTGATTCCGTTGTAACGCACCAGAAACCAGAAACAGTAGTTCAATCACAACAAATACCCGTATCACAGGTAAAATACTGTTTATAAATCAGCAAAAAAAAAACACTAGATTTGTTTTGAATGACTAATATCTTTACATTCCGTTTTTTTTTTATTTAATTATCAATTATTCACAGGCATATTCACAGCAATCTGCCGTCTCACAATTCAGTTCACCAATTATTGCTCCAGCACAAAATGTTCAAACAACAACTTCACATCAAATATCATTACCAGTTGGAAGTTTAACAAATGGAATTGAACAACAACAACAACAACAACAAACTGTTAGTATTGTGAGTAGTATATTATTATTAATTTGTTTTGTGTTACATATATTACGATTCAAACTATTCAAATTCAATACTACTCGGTCTGCAAAATTACTCCTATTTATTAGACTGTTCAATAAGTTTCTACAATAGAAATAAAAAATACAATTTTATTACTTGAAATGAATTTTATTATTCACTATTTGCTCCCAGAAGCTCGCAATGCATTTATTCCAATGTTCCTCAAAATCCCTATAGTGCTTTTTCGGAAGGTGTGCAAAATATTCAGCTGCTATAATTTCATCATTGCATGAAAAACCACTTTCCACGCATGTATTTTTTATTATGTGAAAATAGCCAGAATTCAGTTTTAGTCACTTTAATTCATTGATTTTAGCCATTGGCAAAACACTTTTGTGAGTCGATGCTTAATGTCTTGTTGAAAAATGATTTTTTTGCTTCTGTAAACCGGGTCCTTTTTCACGAATTTTTCGTAGTCAAGTTTTGGTGCAAAAGGTTGCAATAATATTCAGAATTAATTGTTTTGGTATTTTCGAGATAATCCACCGTCATCACCCATACCTTTCGCATTCCAAAAAACTGAGGACATAACCTTCTTGGCCGATTTTTGAAAACATTTCGTGGACCTGAAGCACGACGAGGTTCACACCATTCTTTAGCTTCTTGTTTTGATTTAGGAACATGTTGGTAGACCCAAGTCTCATTCATATAGTGATAAATCCTTTTTATTCTCCTTCAAACCCTCCAAATGCTGAAAAATTCGAATGTATTTTGTTCCATTTACACTCCCGTTAACGAATGCGGCACCCGGTTTTTTGCACACATTTTTTTAAACCCAATGCTTCACTTAAAATATGACTGACGATGCCTAATGAGATGTTTAAAGCCGTTACTAAATCTCACTCAGTCAATCGACGATCTTCCAAAATCATATCCTGTATTTATGCGACGATTTCTGGTGTTGATGTACTTTTTGGACGTGCTTGACGTGGAACCGCTTCAAAAATTGTACAACCATAAATTATATCAATTTTTAAAACAATTTTTAAAAAATTTACAATTCCAAACATATAAATCGAATAGAATTGTACAATTAAAATTACTTCTGATTTATTAACCAACCATTCTCTAATCCGTAAAATGATTAAAAATTATTTTAATTGGTTAAATAACACGAAATTACCATAATTAAGGTATCTTTTACCAATTAATGTATCTTTAATTATGGAATTAAAAAAATCAATTATAGGCAAACATCAATTATTAAATATTAAAATACTAATAATAATTATTAGTTATGTTAGTATTTGATTATTGGGGGTTTTCCGTCATCCGCCGAATGAAGCCGCCATTGTAAAGTTTAAAAAATTAACGCTTTTAAGAAATTTCAGTTAAAAGTTCAATAAAGTGTAAAAGTTAAGTGAATCCGTAGAAAATTTTCAAAGTATTGCCCGGCCATCTTGAATGAAGCCACCATTTTGTGAATGGTTTAAAAAATCACTTTTAAGAAATGTAAGTCAATGTTGAATGAAAATACATAATGAATTTGGTGTAAATCGAATCAAAATTGACAAACTTATGATACATTTTCATTTTCTCCACCATTTTGAAAAAAATTCCAAAAAAAAATTATTATCAAGAAAGGTCACAACTGAATAAAGTTTAATAAAACTACAAAACAAATTAAATGAAAATTGAAAAACTAAAAAGCAACAATTCGTTTTCGACCGACGCCACATTGAATTTAATCTCAAACATTGATTTTATCAAAAAATTGAAAAAAAAACCTGTTCCTAATATTCACTTCTGCATAGCACTACAAACAAAATTTCCGAACCTCATATGGGATTTCAGACAAAAATTTAGAAATTAGATATAAACTAGATAGGGCGGCGCTTCGCCCCCTTTTTCCATCTACCCGATGGTCACACTTGACCCCCTTGGTTTGTACATGGCTTCCATGGGCATTTTTTTTATTCGCGTTTTAGTAGCTCGGGGAAGTGCCGGAAAACGTTGACAAAAGTGGATGTAAGAATTTTTTTTTTTTACCATACCGAAACCAATATTTGGTCGTGGCCCAGGAAGGCGGCCAATTGCTTTTTGGGTACTGTATGTATGCATAATGTGTGCATGCAATGGCGTAGCGGCCATTTCGAATGAAATCGTCGTTTTTGCATTTTGGCAAACAACAAATTTTATTATATGATATTGGTTTTATTGATAGATTTATCACATCCTTTGTACATGCTTTCGGTTTTAGGTGTTTGCGAACCATGCGACATTTGTTTTTAACGAAGGAGGGGAAACCTTACATAAGACACCGCTTAAGTGGTGTGTCCGATTCTTACTAACTAAAACCCCCATTCGATTGACACCTACCCAGTTTTCCCCAATTGTTCATCGAACATAAAGTGTCCGTCGTTATATCAAGCATCCGTTTGAAGGTAATCCGTCCCATCTGATTCTCGGCCATGACTGTGGAACCACTGCTGGAAATGCTGCCTCTGGATCATTTTATAGTAAAGACGGCGGTAAACACGACAATAAGAATGGTGCGAAACAGTACGTGGCCCCAGAAAGAAAGACAGCGATCTAAGGGCTTAGAGGGGTCCTTGCTCTAATCAAGGGGGTCAGTGAACCTGAAATGCCAATGGATGGGATAACGTTGTGATACAGGAAATGTATCATGCATCCCTTATAGATGACGGATCACTCCCTGAAGTGGGATCGGAAACGATAAAAATCTTCACGGGAGGATCTATGAAAAGTGGCAGCTTCGGGGTTGGGTACCACCCGATGGAGGTTCGCATGAACAGTCAGATACGCACGGGGAACTATGCCTCAGAATACCAGGCGGAGATAATGGCCCAATTCATGCACCGGATCACATTCAATATAGTAATGTGAGTGGGAAAGAAATAGTTTTTGCCATAGAGTGCAGCGAATTGATACGGTGCATGAAAGGTGGAACGTTTGATTCAGCCCTGGAATTGGAATGTGCTCACAGGCTGATAGTGTTGATAGTGATAGTGTTCGACTCATAATGGTGGGGTCAGACTTGTGTGGGTTAAGGGGCGCCGTGGAATCGATGGGAACGAAAGGGCGGACACTTTGGCAAAAACCGCAACCGGTCCACTTAAGTTCGTTGGACCGGAACCGTAAACCACGATTAGCAGGGGTACGGCGAAGGGCCTAGTCGATAAATGTATTATTTTCGTACATCAGAAAAGATGGAAAGAGGTAAGAGGACGCCGATAATCTAGGCTAACCCTGGTGTTGAGAGTCGGTGGAAACACCAATCGGGATGTTCTTGGCATGGCTACCCGGTGGAACTCTTAGGTAATTGGTGGACATCACACCTGGACATAGAGGCTTCAGGCAACATCTTATGGGGATCAAAATTCTTATGGATGATACATACTTATGACTTTGTATGGATGATGAAGAAACGGCTATGCACATTGTGTGTAAATGTCCGGGTTTTTGGAGAGCATAAGGAGGAGGGTAACCAGACGTTCATTCCCGGCCGCATTTGCATTTTACTAATTAAATATACTCACACTTGTTTACGCACTACCGCAAATATGGGCTTTTACACTGTTAATTATTATGCACGTACGTTAGTAATAGGGAATTATTGTTTTAGTTTTAAAAAAAAAAATTCTAAGGTCTTCCTCCGTTGCAAATTTTCCTACTTTTTTTTTGGTCTCTCACATATCTCAATGGGGTTAGAGGTGATTTGCTTGCAATTTTGAATATGGGGTTTATTTTTGAGGAGGAGGTGAAATCTTCAGAACACTTGTATCAGATTCTTACTGAATAAAACCCCTCCTACGATTGCTGTCTTTTCGAATAAGGCCACATCATGTAGGCCCCCCTTTTCATACCTCCCAATTGACACCTACTCGACTCAGGTCAATCAGTTCTCCCAGATTGTTCATCGAATACAGTGTAACTCTTTACCTCAAGCATCTCTTCCACAGAAAGGAAAACGGGCGATCGATCACCCCTCATCCTTATGCAGTCTAAATCCGGACATTTGCACACAATATCCGGCTGGTTTCATGGATTTCCCATGCGTTCTTGATTGCGGTTTGGGTTTGTTAGACAATAAAGATCTCACATTCTCTCCGCGCAATCCCTCCAATTTCCATCCGGTGCCGCCTTTCGAAGGTTTACCTGGGTTTGCCTGTATTCCACCTCTTCTCCCGTAGGCCCCCGATTCCGGTGTGAAGTTATTTGAGGTGATTGGTGTTACCACTTCGTAATAATTTTCACTACTCTCACCAGCAGCGCCTTACAGTTGTTTTCGCGCCATCCTTTTCGACGCTCTAGTGCTTTCACGTATTAGATATCAATTTGAATTGCGGTGATTCCGCTATCTTCATAGCCTCCAACGAAAGTAATAGAGTGCACCCTTCAGCGTTCGTGGGGCATGTCTCCGAAGAGGATGGCCTCCTAGACACAGTTTGTTTTCCACCTGGTGTATTGAATCCTATGATTTTGTTCTCCATTACTTTTTGTTTTCGCATCAATTACTTAGTTAAATTCTAGTATGCATTCCCGGTTGCCATCACTACGTTGAGGTGTAACTAGCACTTGATGATAATGGCATGAGAATTGTCATGACCTAGAAGGCTTTAACTCTTTTCACCATCGACCTGTCAACCAATATAGGGGATTTGGTACCAAATGCTAAAAATTACCTTTGGGGAATTCTAATCCCATCCCCCCATCCAGCGGACCTGCCATACAAATCCAATGGTAGGATTGAATAGGAATGGATTTGAATATATTAGGTGGCACATCATTTTATATAACAATTGACCGGTTACCATAACCGAAGCGGTCAAATTAAACAAAATTCAGAGTGTTGGTTTGTGGTCAGAGCGTTTTTGGGGGGTTACGCACCACGCCTACAATAGCGCTAGAAACGATTTTAAATCTTCCGCCTCTGCATCTGTTCATTAAGAACGAAGCAAGGAAGATAGTACATGCAACTATGGTTACCGAAGGAATAGCTAGGGTGGCTAAGAACCACCAAGTCGCTAGTTGATCAGAAGAAATCAGAAATCATGTAATTCTCGGTATGCTACTGGTGGAGGACATTTCTAGGGTGTATGACTTCGACAAAAACTTCTCGGTTGTGTTTCCCAATAGGGATAATTGGACGGGGAATAAGATCAAGTTTATTGAAAACTACCTGAAATTCTATATGGATGGGGCTAATCCAAGAATGGAACTTGGGGCCACTCTATAGCACAGTATTCCAGGCGTAAATCCTTGCTACAGAACTTTGCATCAGATGGATTAGGGACAAGGGCTATATATACCAGCGGATCTATATCTTATCAGATAGCAAGACGGCACTTATGGCCGTGAAATCCCGAGTGCTAGGGTCAAAGCTCGTACTCGACTGCCCAGGGAAATAATGAAAGAAGTATCAGGGGTAAATAAAGTCACACAATAAAGTGGATACTTGCGGACATAGTGGAACTGGGGGTAACGAGAGGGCAGATGCCCTAGAAAGAGCTCTGTTGACTCGGGCTGGGTCAACCTAGACCATTTTGTGGTTTAGCTATTAGAGCAAGGATGAAGGAACTACTGCTACGGGTCTTTATTCAGGCATATTCCAAAGGACTGACGTAACAAATTCTCGGCCTACGGAATAAGACAAATACTAGATTAGTAATTGTTAGCGGTCACTATAATCTAAGAGGTCATCTATACAGAATGAAAATCGTTTGGTGCGATACGTCCGAGGCTGTGCCACACGGAAGAGGATACTGTGTTTAGGGGATTGACGACTCAGCCCAATACAAATAATTCTAAATTCTAGCTTCGAACGATTCTCGTTTATATTTATAAATATAAATAAATATAATATCAAACTTAAACTTCCTTATTCTTGGATTTTTCGTATATATTTAATTATTTTGTGACATTAATTTATTAATTTAATATATCAAAATAGTGTCAATCGGTGCATTCGACGACTCAACCGTCGGATCTATTACAGCAAACAGAACCGGAAACAGTACAACAATCATTAGAGGTTGCAAAAATTATTTCATCATGTGCTAATTTACCAGCATCAACGGTCGCCACACTCGCAACAATGGCACCAATCACATCATTATCATCAGCATCATCCGCATCCGCATCTGTTTCAACGATGGCCTCAACAATAGCAGCAGCCGCAGCAGCAGCCGCAGCCGCCGAAAAGGGTCAGCCAAAACGATTACATGTGTCAAATATTCCATTCAGATTTAGAGATCCAGACCTACGTGCAATGTTTGGTGTAAGTATTTTTTTTTGAAAAATATCTTAAAAAAAAAACCTTCAATGACGCCCGCTGCCCAGTTACAGGGTTTTTTTTTTGAAAAAAATTAAAACATTGGGTGGAAAAGTTAAAAAGTTGATTTTTAACTGAAAATGTTGTGCCATTTTTTTAGTGTACTGTAAAAAATGATAAGAAAAATTATACAGTACGCTGAAAAAATGTGACAATATTTCGTTTACTAGATTTTCTTTTATGAAATATCTGAAGATATTCAATTTGTGATTAACACCAAATATTTTATTTGTTTTTTAAATATCTTATTATTTCAGCAATTTGGAACAATCTTAGATGTAGAAATAATATTTAATGAGCGTGGCAGCAAGGTAAGTTTGTTTTGTTTCCAAATATTTTTCTTTTTTTTTTATTTCATACAAAACACCAATTAATTTTTGTACTCTATTTCTCGGAATTTTTAAGTTTCTTTTCTGGTTATTTTAAAGAATCATAAACTCTCAATTCCAAAAAACTGTTACTGTCAAGTAACATAGCATTCAAATTTCTACCTTAGGAAATTTTATCTTTCACAAAAAATTCTTTACTTACCTGTGTGCATAATTGAAATCTTTTATTGTATGAGAGGAGTTTTGGGAGTAGTTTTGACAATTTTACAAGATAGTAATTGTAATATTTTTCTGCCAGCTATCCCTCCAATTGTTGAACATATGAAGAATTAAATTTTGTTTGTTGAAAGGAAGTTTTTGTTTAGTTGATTTACATGTTGAAGACCATTTATAAAAATTCATTTTAACAATAGAAGTTAGTTCGATACCATTAAAATGCTTCGAATTCTATAAATAAGTGTGAAATTCAGGCAGTGCAAAATTATGGTATGGTATTATTATGGAAAACGGCCTTAATTTTGACATTTATTTATAGAATTCGAAGCATTTGAATGGTATCGGAACCATTCTAAGTTATGATATTTATTTTAATAGTTGTTTTTTTGGGTAAATTTGATTACCAGGAGTAGGTAAGAGTAGAAAAAAGAGTAGATTTCTTCTACTCCGAACTACACCATACTAAAACAAAGAGTAGTTCGGAGTAAAAGAAATCTCCTCATGCCTGCTCCTGCTGGTAATCGAATGGACCGCAAAAAATGTTAAATTGGTCCTGGTCTGGGTAGTTTTTAGAACCTAAAGGGTGTTAAAAAACACAAACAAACAAATTAATAAATAGATTAAAAATTATTTTTGTACAACAACTGAAATTTTCCTTTCAACACGATTATGTTTTTTTCGTTATTTGATAAATTATTTGTAAACCTAAGAGTTTTGACCATTGGCATTTTCTGCGGTCTTGATAATTATATTAACATACTTCTAATCAATTAGCCACACAAAAGGTCAATAATTTCGAAAACCACAATCATACAAAGTAATCGATCAATCCCCGATGGATAGACAGACACATTTTTTTTAATTTCATCTCAAAACCTTCCCTTTAAGTACTGTTTTTAAAACCAAAAATTCACCCGGCAACAAAAAGTACACCGGAACGGTTTTTTTTTTGGAAAAGAAGGAAAAAACGGCACTTTAAAGGGTGTTCCACAATTTTATTAAATTTTTCATAATAAACCAATTAAAAAAGAAAAAATTTAGTATAAAAACAAAATTATCAACTTTCAAATGGTCTCTCCGAAATTCAAGTCGTCTCAGACTTATTTTCACAATGTCATCACGTGATTTAATCCCGGAAATAAATGTGAAAATTTGAAAATTTTAAATTCTAGATTACAATAAATTTAATTTGCAGGACGCCAACTCTTGATTTCTATTTTAATTCCAGTCTAGAGATTACATTTTTAAGAGATTTATGGAACACGGTAAAAATTACAACAGGTGGTACAAATAATTTATCAAATATAATTTTGTAATGGGAATCTTAGGGAGGGGAAACTGCGCATCTATATTAAACCTGCGCGAGCATCTTCAGAGATTTGTTCACAGTTAATTTCTTTCTTTGTTTTTATGTACAAAAAGATATAAATTTTTATTATATAAATAAGATAAAAATAATTTCGCTTAAAAAAAAAACAGTTTGCAATAAAAAATATAATTTTGTTTTGTGGTGTAGTTAATAATTACAAAATTAATCAAAAAAAAAATTATCGATTTATTACTTTATTATTATTATTATTATTATTATTATTAATTATTAATTATTAATTATTATTATGATTATTATAATAATATATTTTTAATGACAGTTACTATTTGAATTTATGTTTTTCCTTCTTATTTTTTTTTGTTGTCTTAAAATCACTTTATGTTAATGTTAATTTTAAAATAAAAATCCAATTTTTTTTTTGTTTTTTTTTCTTCACTTTTTCTCGTTCGAACGAACCTCGGCAAATAAACAGTCCCCTTTTCTCTGTCGCCTTTGATTCTACAAAAAAAAAAACGAAAGCATTTTATTAATTCCAAATGTTTAGTAGAGTAGTAGTACAAGTTTAATCATATTTTGACTAAATTAAGAAATGTCTGGAGGTTACAAAGTTTCCCTTTGGCCAAAAACCACCAAAAGGGACACACACACAAAAATTACATCGTATTTATACTATAATAACTTATGGAAAAATACAATCCTCATGGATTTTTTGACTGAAGCCGCCATTTTGTTTTTTTTTAAGAAGTGTGAAATAAAGTTTAATAAAGTTACAAATCAAATTTTAGGTAAATCCGATGAAAATTGACAAAGTTATGAGGAAATTTGGTTTTCGACGCCATCTTGACCATATAACCTCAAATATTCAAAATTGTAACAAAAATACCTATTCTATTTTTTACACATTCACGAGAGCATTCCCTAAATATCCGAACTTTAGCGATCGATCGGACGGAAACATGCAGGAATTAGATATTACTTTCAATATCAAATGCAGCGGCATGCTCCCCTGTGTAACGGCCATTTTGAATGTGAATTCACAATTTTGGTATTTGCAAAACCAAAAGTGTTTATGTGAAAAGTTGCGGATTAGTCCAAAAATTTGAAGTTTTGTTTAAAAGTTCAGTGAATTTACAGTGTGGAAGTTACGAATGAAATTTCATTTTCGACAATATTTTGGATTTCACTCACTCCCTAAAAGTGAAATTATGGGGGGAGACAAAAAATATGTTTTTCGGTTACAACAACAATAACAACAACAAGGCTGTTGTTGTACGCTAAAACCAGATTGTTGGTTGTATAGCGAAAAATTAATTAATTAATTCTTTTTAGTTGGTTCAAAATGCTCTCACATTGCATTGGGTTTTATACATACAACGTCCATACAACTTGAAGCCAAAGCTCACAGTCTGTTTTCACCTTTAAACATATACCTGAATTTGGTAAAATTACACTTACCCCGTGTCCCCCCCCCCCCCCCCCCTCCAACTCTATTTTGAGTATGCACAGTTGTAGAGGGTGCTATCCTTACCAATTTTTGCTCTAGACTTATTAGTGGCGGACTCTGCCCCCTTGGCCAGGTAAGGGCGGAACAAAGTTGGGAAAATCCCAAATTCTCATAAAATTCATTTTTAAACTTGTAATAATCGATTAAACCACTTCAATGCGTTAGTTAATCAATAAGTCAATAAAAGCTTATCAAAACTTATGCATTAGGTCCACGGGAGATAGCCAGGGTAAAAAACCGCATTGAAAAGTAACCCTCTTGCGTGATTTAGCAACGACTTAATTTTATTATTAACTTTTTTAATTTTTAGGATTTTTCAAATTTTTTACTCCCTGCCCTGGTCGAGGGTACAGGCGAACCAACTTATGTCGTGTATTTTTTCATGTTACACCAATCCTACCTAAAGTGAGTGTTGTTAAAAAGCTGTTTGTTTCATCTACCGTCTATACCGTGAGTTGTAGCTGTTATTTTCATTACATCATTTACACACTTTCATCACCATTCAAAACTGACTACACTCTCGGTTGTTGGCTGTGTCGATGGTGTAAACACAAACATACATACAAGTTCATTTGTTTTTTTTTGTATTTTCTAATATAACTACATTCTCGTATATTGCCAACACTATTTTCCTTATTTTGTGTTCGTTTCATCGAATTCACTAAAACACACGCGTGGCATTGACAATACCGACGATACTTTAAAGGTGTGAAAAAGAAAGGCCCTAAGTCTTGAATAAAAGTTAGTGTAAGAATGACCTGTTTTAACATCTTGCACAGTAAATAATATTTCTGGAAGGGAAACGTAAAGGAAAAAGAAATTTCTTCATACAAACTTTAAAAGGCGTCCGCTGGTCAAACGAGGTCAGGTTCCAGAATATAATGTTTGCACTGTTCCACCGTTCCACCACATCAAGTACTAAAACAAAAAATTCCCTGTGCGAAACTTTTTTGAGATTTTCGAATTTTCCAAATTTGGTTTATCCTACCCGGCAAATTTTCACCCCTTCCGCAGGCCAGAGGGGAAGTTCCGCCGCTATGTCCATAACAAAAGTTGTCCAGGATAGCATCGTCTTCAAATGCGCATTGCGGAAATATAGAATTCCGGCTCCGCCCTGAATTATAAATCAGCCCTGCATTTTTTCAGACAGTAATTTTTGCGTACTCATATATAACTAACCAATAATTGGGATTATGTGCATAATAAAATTTTGTAGAATCTATGGCGATGGATATTTATTTATTTTTTTTTAGTAACAAAACCGAGCCGAACTTTTTCCATGGGCCTTGCCTTGCCGAAAGAAAGAATGTCTTTGAATTGTAATAAATTTAATTTTTTTTTTTTTTTGTATTTTTGGTAAATGGGATTTTTACACTGTAATGCGAATGCGATTAATGGAGAAAAAAATTAATAAAATTAATTTTAATTTGTTTCTGTTTTTTTTTGTAATCAATTTTGACATTTTTTTTTCGCCAATCTATTTGTGTTATGATGCCGCAGAATATTTCTTCTATTTTATTTTTTAATTTTTTTTCTTACAAATTTTCTATAATTAATTTAATTTAATATTTTTTGTTGATGTATAGTTTTTTTTTTTTTATTTTAATAAATATTTTTCTCTTTTATTATTTTTAATTTAATTTAATTTTTAATTTAATTAAATCGTAATATTAATTTTTTATTTTGTAACTTTTCGTATATTATTTTGGGGCGGAAAACAAAAAAAAGTATTCATATATGAACTTTAGTTGTGCTTTTTGTAAAAGCTTTTTTGCGAATGCACACACAGTTAAAATACTATGATGAATTTTTGAATTTAACCTCAAAGTCCTCAAAAACTCAAAAATTTTTTTCTGTGTATATTATTTTTTTATTTATTTTAATATTACACAAAAAATTTAAAAAATAGTTTTGTGTTATGCGGTTTTGCGGTTTGAATCTTCTCAGTTTTTATTTTGGATTATTTTTTAAGCATAACCTTAATTTTATTTTTTGTTTATCTATTAAATAATTAAAACAAACTAAAAACGCAATTTTTTTCGTATTGTACAATTTAAAAGTTAAAATTATATTTAAAAATAGTGTCTGTATTTATTGAACATGAAATTATAGTTATATAAAATATGTCTTGCGGATTAATTTGCAGTTGTTCTTAAAAAATATTAAAAATCATTTTATAAATATATCTTAATAAAAGTTGAATAGATAATTTTTAAAATCTATCCGGCGGCTGGTGGTTTGCGGGGATGTTTTATGTCTCTTTTTTTTGAGTGTATAAAATAAAATTGATAATGTAAAATAGCAGCGAATGTTTTTTTTTTTTTTATATTTGTTAAATTTGAAGTAGTAACGATTTTATTTTTTTTTTTTTTTTGGTACAAGCATGTCTATAAAAAATTTGTATATATTTTGCAATTTTACACATTTAAGACACTTGCTAAATGTATGTATAATACGATATATACTTCTCTGCATCAGCATTTAAAACTGCGTTCGCGCGTCCGTTGGTTACAGATTGCAATGGTTTTTTTTTTTTTTTTAAATTATGTTTGTTTGTTTATTTGTTTTGAAGATCGTAAATTGTTGATTGCTGCTTTAACCATTATTTTGATGAGTAATAAATATATTATATCGGGAGAATGCGTTCAAATTGTAGTGTTTTTTTTTTGTAATGTTTTGTGGTGATTGAGCCAAAAATGTGTTAAACCAATACGAATATAGAATTAAAATGCCTTGATTTAATATATTTAATTTTATAGCGCGTAGTTTATTTTATTCATTGATTTGTCTATATTTTATAAAATTGTTAAAATTTTAGTGTTCGCGTGTCAGTCAGTCAGAAGACAGAATAAGTTGTGAATATCAGATTCACTTGCTTTTAAATTAAAAAAAAAAAAAGAAGCTTTCAAAATTATTTTTCAAAAAATGTTGGAGGAAATTCAATAAAAATCTCGTTAAAGTTATGATAAACATTCGGGTTATTTAACGCCATCATGCATTTTGAATTTTCACCAAAAAAATTATAAACAAAATAGCGGCCGTTAAAGTTCAATAAAGTTGCCAATCAATTTTGAAGTTAATTCGATACAACCCGTTAAGTTGATAATAAATATTGATGGGTCTCCCGCCATCTTGAATAACGAAGCCATTTTAAATTTTCACCCAAAAAATTAAAAAAACGTCAATTTAAGTTGTTCGAAAAAGCTACTAACTTAACTTAATTGGAGTTAATTCGAAAATAATCGTTAAAATTATGATTAATATTCGTTTAGTTTTTTGCCACCATCTTCAATACAACCTTAAAAATGGATATTTTTGTAAAATTAAAAATTATTTCAAATTAAATCGTAAATACGTTTCATGATCACTACAAAAAATTATCTCATTAAATCTCATCGAAATCGCGATAAAAATGATGTAAAAATTAGATATTTATTTTCAATATTATACGCATGCATGGATGACATCCATTTTCAATTTTAAATTGCCATTTTGACATTTGTAAAAAAAAAAACGAAGAAGTTTTTCCTACAAATTAATTGGAATTATTCGAAAATTGATGTCTGTTCTGTATTTAAGTGAATTTAATATATGAAATAAATCGATTTTGTTGGTGAAGTGTGAATTAATTCGTGCCGGAGTTATTTTGTTTCCTCAAAAATTGGAAAATTATTGCAAAAAAAAAAAACGGGTTTCACATTCAATGCTCTAAGCATTCATTCTGCACACCTGCCAGGCAATTTATGGATTCCATTCTAACAAAATAACTGCGGCGGCCAAAAATGTATCGCGAGCCTTCAACTAAAGTGAAGTGTATTCCCCGGACGGGAATTAGATTGTATGGAATTAGGTTCTAGCTCGAATTAAGAATTAGGTGAAATCGGTATTAGGTTATCAGATCAGAACACATCAAAAGTAAACTATCAGGTCGATTCCGCCGTAGTAACGTAGAAAATAAAAAAAAAAACAGGCATTGTAAGTGTTATCTCATCCGAGGTTCTCCACAGACAGTTTTTTTTACCGGTTGAGCGCCTACATTGAACTGCCACTGTTGAGTGGCCGAACATTGCCAAGCCAAGGAGGAAAGTTATCGATATCTATTGGTGACTGGTCCGATATTTTGAACGCTTTTCGCTTTTTTGACCGCTTTTCGGTCAATTTTGTGAATGGTAGCGTGCACCCGTTTTAAAAATTCACCTTGATTTTGCTATTCTGGTTTTTGATAAAACACCACACTCTTCTGATCCAATTCCCCTCATCAAATATCAAATGCAGTAGTACCTTAGTGTCATGGATATTCGACGGCTTGACAGTGGCAGCGGTGATCGTATTTATCCCACGATTTTAAGTTATTCGTTTTAAGTTATCGTATTAGGTGTAGGAATTAATAATGCGGATTTTTTGGCTTGAAAATGGCATTTATTTGTATAACAAAATGTAAACGTTTGCCCATGGTTGTTTGGTCGACATTCAACGCCATTGCAAGTTCATGTTGCGTTCTACACGAATTTTCCGCTCCAATAACGCTTGCAATTCTTCAAATTTTTTTGGCTGACCTTCGGGCATGTGTTTCGACATATTCGAAGCAAAAAAAAAACATTGTTGTTTACACTTCAACGAAATGACACATACTGAAATTTATAGCCTAATGACAGACAAAAAAAAAAGAAAATGGCCGCGGTGTGTTGCGATACACTTAAACGCTAGTTGTGCCATCTGTTATCTAAATTCGAATTTTTAATTCCTACACGTAATATTTGATCAATATTTCATCACCAGTAATTCAATTCAAACGATTTCTTACGTTGAACGTTGAATAAATGAACGGAATTTTCTCCGATAACCATCCGATCTAAATCACATTTAAACGGAAAACTGGTTCTAAAACCAAATATACAGATTAGATTAATCGTAGTAAATGTCCACTTAAAATAAATTGTGGAATAAAATATAAATAGAATTCCATAAGAAAAAGTTCAATCGCTTTGTGTTGGATAGAATTGATTGAGAAATAATAATATATTAATGGTGGATTACGATCGAACTAATGCTTTCCGCGGCGAAAATTTTCAAAAGGCCGATAGTATTATTAACCCTTAATTTAGGTTTCTTAACCTAAATTATATCGTCTCTGTTTGTCTTTTTTGTTTTTTATTTTTTAGACCTTATTCAATTTTATACATTTTGTTTTTTGTAATCTCCAGCACAAACCAAAACAATTTTCGTATATCGTCACTAAATATTTTTTGGTTTTTTTTTTTTTTTTGTCATCTGGAAAATGGAAACATTTTTATTTTCAAATTCACAACATTCACTTATAAAATTGTTCACAGATTGTTTATTCTCATTGTTTTTTAAACTATTTTCCATTCCAATTTCAACAGCAATTTCAATGTTAATTTCTTAATGTTCTTAATATTCCAAATGTGTTCAGTTAAGCAGCAGCACAACTCAAGTTCTTTACGACAAACAATTTTCGACAATTAAATTGAAAAATGTTGGATATTTGCACGAATACCTGAATATTTGTAAGAAAATTGAAATTGAAATTGGTTGAAAAAATGGAAAATGGAAAATGGTATAAAAAAAATATATTTTTTAAAATGGTATAAAACTCAAAATGATCACATCACAATATATATATGAATAATAATAATATTATAATAAATGTTAATAAAAAAATAAAAAAAACAAAAATCTTTATATAATCTTAAAAAATTACAAAACAAATTTTTTTTTGATATTGATATTGATATTTAATATAATATAATATATAATATAATGATATATTTTGTTGCACGTTGTTTTTTTTTTGAGCGGACGCTGTTTTTTAATGCATGTTCTTTGTTCTGTCCTTGCATGTAGGGATTCGGTTTTGTAACATTCGCAAATAGTAGCGAAGCGGAGCGAGCACGCGATCGTCTTCACGGCACTGTGGTTGATGGGCGCAAGATTGAGGTGTGCATGAATTACATTTTTTTTCTTTTTAATTATTTTATTTTTTAAAAAATATATATAAAAAAAATATTTAGTCCTTTATTTATCCTATCCTTATAGATAACATAACACTACATCCTTGAATTATGTTTTTCTTTTTAACAAATATTCTACTTATTTTCCTAAGACAAAATTCCTTTCGCCGCATTCCTTTTCCTTTCATTCCTTGTAAAGTATACACAACACATAATGCATTCAGTAAACAAACACACACACACACACACATACACACAAAATTATCTGTCATGAACAATGAATTTGGTTTTTATTATGAGAGTTCACAAAAAGTAAAATAAAAAAAAACACTAAAACATTTGATTTTGGGAATGAAAAAAACTAACTTAAATAGGATTTATCTAAAAAAAAATATAAATAAGCGCTTAAAAGCCGCCAGTATTTTATTAATTAAATAATTGTATTTATGTAATTTTTATTTATTTTTTTTTTTATTATTATTTAGATTCTTTCCTAAGATAAGGAAAGAAATTTTTGCACAAATTTCTAAAAAAGATAAAATATTTTATCTTTTTTTTTTTTATCTTTTAAAAAAATATTTTATCTTTTTTTTTTTTTTTTTTTTTTAAATAAGATTCTTTTCCATTTTTTTTTATATAGGTTAGGTTTAAGTTGTAAGTAAAAGTTGTGCAATTATTATTCAGCAGGTTATATTGGAAATATATATGTATTTTATCTATAATTTGTGAAAAAAAAAATAGTTCGAATTATGTTTTGCATATGTATATGTTAGTTAATAAATTTTTCCGTTGGTTACGTTGGTTCAATATTTACTGGGTCGCATGTAAATTTAGAACTTTTGTGTTATGAAAATCATTGTGTAAGTAATTGATCAAAACAAGGCAAATGGTTATTTACAGTGTATTTAAGTAAAAAATTTAAAATTAAAAACACACCACCGTTTTTGTTGCCGATCTACTTGAGATAGTCTGATCAGAAAGAATAAATTACTCTTCGTACAATTGATCCACTAACACTATTTAAATGAAAAAAAATTTCATCTCATATTTCAAAAACTAAAAAATCAAAATCTAATTATTTTAAAGTATTTCGTTACGGGCAATAGATTGCCGTATGCGTAATCTACGGATGCTAAACCATAGGCAACGATAACGAAAAAAATTAATAAATAAAAACCAAATACTAATCAATTACAATTTGATCAAATCAAATGAATGAAGTTTGCCATACGTATTTATTGAAAGAAAAAATAACGGTTGTTTTTAATTAAAAAAAATTTAAAAAAAAAATCAATTTTCCGGGAAAATTTAGTTCATTTATCTGTTAAATTCTGTTTCATAAACTAACTGATCATATAATAAATGTGTGCCTTTCGAAATAGCACCTTGTTTAGTACAATATCACGAAATTTTTTCACGAACCGCTCCGACCAATTCGACCTATATTAAAAATTCGCCAACCTACCAATTTAAATTCGAAAAATTTCTTCTTCCACTGGATTTAAAGTAAATTAAAAATATAAATACATTTTTATTTTGGCGGTTTTCTTGTTTAGTATGGAATAATACCAATAATACCGGATGTTCGGCTTGACCCCACCTACAGCAACCCGAAAACTACGTGCTGGTGTACTAGGACATTTTTTCAGCAAAAAATCGTATGGTGAAGGGAACTTGGTTCTAATTTCATCCCTATCTAATGAATTACAGGGTATTGAAGAAACCAAAAAAATTTAAACAAACATTCAGTCATGTCTGTAAAATTTAACTTCTTCTAAACTATCCGGCCTATTATAATACGGGGTGTCCCAGCTAATGCTATCCAGCCAATAGCTTCGAAACCAGTGGAGTTATCACTAATATGATGTTAGTGGACCCCCACTGGATTCCATTCGGCTACATTTTTATGTTAACCCCTTCCTCCCCACGTTAACCCTTATGTGCTTAATGGATATCAACGTTGGAAAATCAAATGTAAACCTATATTATTTTTTTTGCTTATTTTGAAGAGCGTGATGAGTAGTTAAAAAAAATAATAAAAAAAAATAATGTAAACCTATATTATTTTTTTTGCTTATTTTGAAGAGCGTGATGAGTAGTTAAAAAAAAATATAATAATATGTGGGGGTCCCATGGGGATTTTTTCCACAAATGGTGATTGTCCATGTATTGGAAAATGTGCGAAAGCTCACTAAATCTCTATGAAAACATGTGTTGTGATGCATTAGAAAGTTGTTCTACGTTAAAAATTATGGGGGGTGTTCGAACACGCCAAGCCCCCACGCCCCCTTTTTAAGGGCAAAAATCGAGGTTCTGATTTTTGGATGATATTTTTGCATTCAATCAAAAAAATATGGTTTTATAATGCAAAAATCAAAATTTCGATTTTTGCCCTTAAAAACGGGGCGTGGGGGGACTTGGGCTGTTTGGACACCCCCCTTAATTTACAACGTAGAACAACTTTCTAATGCATCACAACACATGTTTTCATAGAGATTTAGCGAATTATCGCACATTTTCCATCAGATGAACAATCTCCATTTGTGGGAAAATTCCCCATGGGACCCCCACATATTATTACATTTTTTTTAACTACTCGTCACGCTCTTCAAAATAGGTGAAAAAAAAACATAGGTTTACATTTGATTTTCCAAAGTTGATATCCATTAAGCACATAAGGGTTAACGTGGGGAGGAAGGGGTTAACATAAAAATGTAGCCAAATAGAATCCAGTGGGGGTCCACTAACATCATATTAGTGATAGCTCCACTGGTTTCGAAGCTATTGGCTGGATAGCGTTAGCTCTGACACACTGTATAAACATCCCATTTCGATAGCTTCGTTCGATTTCCGAAATGTTGATGCTCAAAATAAAAAAAAAAACGCATTTTTTTCATCAAATTATTCAGAAAAATTGATTTTTCTCGAAATTTTTCGTTATAAAAAAATTATCTTATTTTTTGAACTTTTGCATCCCTTAAAGTTTGCCATATATCAAGTTTATACGACTACGACTTATACATTTGAAGGTATTCTTGGTAAACCGTAAAATTTTGTTACCCAAAACGTAAAATTACTCGTAATATTACGCATAATAACCCTTCACTTGGCGTATGTCTAACTTTTAAGAAGCTTTTAGCCGCTTTTTTAGTAAAAAATTATGTAATGCAAAAAAAAACAAAATTGTTTATTACCCATTTTTTTTAAAAAATATTATTTTTTTAAAAAATATTATATTAAATAAGAAGTCCTCATCTTTCGAGGCAATCCATTCATCGACCCATTTTTGCACATCTTCAGCATTTCGAAAGTGTACATCTGCCAGGCTGACCTGCATTTATCGGAACAAATGGTAATCAGAAGGATCAAGGTCTGGAGAGTACGGGGGGTGATCAAGATGATCCCAACCGAGCCTCTTGATTTTTTCTTTAATGATGTTTGCACGGTCTGGCGTTGTCATCATGAAAAAAAATCTTTGTGGTGTTTTCGAGCTATAAATGGTCGTTTTTCGTTCAATTTCTTTGCCAGTTCGTTCAATTGGCGTCTGTAGCGTTCAGCTGTAACCGTTTCATTCTGTTTTAACAGCTCGTAATATACCACACCCTTCTGATCCCACCAAATACACAGCATAAGGTTCTGGCAATGAATATCGCGTTTTGATTGTGAAGTTGATGGTTGACCGGGATCAACATATGATGCTTTACGTTTGGGGTTATCGTAATAGACCCACTTTTCATCGCCAGTGACAATTCGACTCAAAAAAACTATGTTTTTTGTGCTCGGCAAGAGGTTTATGGCATGCATCGTTTCGTGCTATGAGTTGATTTTCATTCAGTTGATGTGGTACCCATTTTCCAAGTTTTCGAATCTTTCCCATTGCATGTAAACGTTTGCCAATGGTTGTTTGGTCGACATTCAACGCCATTGCAAGTTCAAGTTGCGTTCTACACGAATTTTCCGCTCCAATAACGCTTGCAATTCTTCGTCTTCAAATTTTTTTGTCTGGCCTGGCCGTTCTTTGTCTTCCAATTCAAAATCACCATTTCGGAAGCGAACAAACCATCGTTCACAAGTTGCTTGAGCTGGAGCATGTCCACCATAAGCTTCACAACCAACAAACGATAACTTTCAGCAGCGGTTTTCTTCAAATTAAAGAATGTAACTAAACTTCCCCGCACAACCACTTTTTCAGGCACGAAATTCGACATACGAAATACGACTAAATTAAATACGACTAAATTCGCATTATTAATTCCTATACCCAATATTATAATTGTATGTCTTTCGGAATATTCTCTATTGTACTGGACGAAATTTGTTTCCCATCCCATTGAATTATTCCAGGTAATTATTCATTAATTTAAAAAAATTAAGTCAAGTCTGTTTTGTTCTATTTTACATGTTGAATAGTTTTTAAGTTATTATGAGTTAAAATGAATGTTAATATATTTTTGCTATTCGAAATTTTTAATTATGGAAATCGTCCTTAAGGATTACGTGGTTATATTCGGGTTGTATGGGGTCAAGCTGCTCCTAACTATCTCTCTCTCCCTCTCTCCTCCTCTCAATAGAGAGCTATTGTACGGCAGTCATAAGACTATCAGTCATGTGTTATACGTTTAGGATTAGATTAACCTTTATGTAATTGCGTAAAAATTATTTCCCCGCATATTTGCATGACTCGATTTTGCAATTTATGATTAAAAAAAAAATAATAATATTTGAGATTTAGTGCATAAAAACATTTTTTGTAAAATTAATTTCACAACATCCAAATACAATAAATATTTTTGTAAAAACAAATGCGAAAACTCAATTGAAAACATTTTCATGACAGACAGATAAATAATTCAATTAAATCCCATTAAATCCAAAATATCAATATAATTTTTCCAAACATTTTCCAAAAACATTACCCAATATTTTGCTATTATGTAGCTTTAATTTTTATAAATTAAATTAAATTAAAAAAAATAAACAGAATTTTAGTGTAAGTGTTTTTATATACCGACTTTTTTTTTTTATTTACAAAACAATATATAAAATAAAATCAATAAAATTAAAAAAATAAAAAAAATATTAATCTAATTACAATCACATTAATTAAAAAAAAAAAAAAATTAAAAGACATCTGTAAAAATAAGTATTTAATGCAGAGTTTTTTTTTTTTTTTTTTTTGGTTGTTGATATTTTAGCATAAAACATATAAATTTTTTTACTTATTGAACGAACTTTCTATCTCAATTAATTAATCAATTAATGTTTAAGTAACGTTTTTTTTCTATAATAAAATTAATATGATAATTAGATAAATATTCAAAAAAAAAAAAAAAACATAGAGGTAATTTTTTTTTTTTGGTGCGATAAAAAACAAATTTTTAATTATGGAATTAATTAAAAAAAAATATATATATATAATTTTGTTTATTAGTTGTTCAATTTTTCATATAATAATAATAATAATTATTATTATAATTTTTAATTAATTAATGGATTGCACGAAATTTGCTTTTGTATTTTTTTTTTTTTTTGTATTAATTAAATTTTATTTAATGAAGTTTGAAAATGGAATTTATGCGATTTATGCAAAAAAATTAAAAAGCAAATTGATAAAATTTAATATTTAATTTATATATAATATATTAAAAAACCAATAAGAGTGTACTAAATGGCAAAAAGTTAATTTAATTTTTTTTTGTAAAATTACACAATTTACCGGTGAACTTTCAGCTAACTGTAATTTTAGACCTGCATCCCTGCACATTTGCATAGAGGGTATTCCTCAATCTATTCGGATACCAAAACCCTAATGTTTTGGACTTAATAGACGGACTCTTGGCCCCGGCTTGGGGCCAGACAGCGCAAAAAGGGGTCAAAGTTTGTATTGGGAAATTTTTTAATTCCACTTCGCCCTTACCAATGGGAAATTTAATTTGGGGAATTTGTTAAGGGGTATAAGAATCAGAAACACCTTTGTTTAAGACTATCAAGAGAAGTACCTAAACAGATTTGGCTGATATTTTAATATGTTTTAGAGTACGCGAAAAATAAAAAAAAAAAAAAAAAAACACATATTTCATACTTACACATATCATACCCCCTTAATTCCATTTTTACTGACTGAGTGAGTAAAATCCAAGATGACGTAGAAAATGAAAATTTCCGATAATTTTCCCGGAATTTTGCTACACCAAATTCACTTAAAATTTGAACTAACATCAATTTTCTTTTTACTCTTCCGGACATTTCGCAGAATATACTCTTTTTTTTTTACAAAAAGTCAAAATGACGATTTCATTTAAGATGGCCGCTTTATGACGATTATTCGTTTTTTTTATTACTATATTTAATACATTGTTCTAGAGATCTTTCTAGAATCCAACGGCTATATTTAAATGTTTGAAAAAAATGTTTTTTTTTTTTATATTAACAAACATGAGACAAATTTTAATAAAGTTATATAAATTGAATTCGCAGTAAATCCAATCAAAATCCAAACAAAGTTATGAGGAATAATTCAATTTAATCGACGCCATCTTGTATATGTACTAATTTCAAGGAATTGAAAAAACCCCTTTCTTAACATTTACATTTACGAGCAATAGCCCAATTGCCCAAATTCATATCGGACGGAAAAATGTATAAATTAGATATAAATTTCATGCAAGACTAACGGCCATCTTGAATGTAAAATCACGCCATTTTGACATTTGCAAAAACAAATGTTTCTTATAAAGAAATGTGTTCGGATTAGTTGAAAAAAAAAAATGTTGATGTTTATTTCTAAATATGACGAATTTTTTATTTTCGGTGCCATTTGGAATTTCACTCCTTATAAGTGAAATTAAGGGAGACAGCAAAAATATAGGTTTTTTTATTTGTCGATTAGTACAACATATTAAAATTTTAAGCAAATCGACGCCGGACATTTGAAATAAAATGTTCACCTATTATTAGGCGCTCCAAACTTTTCCAATTTGGAACATCTTCTTTAAAAACACCAATCCAAATGTATTATTAGTTAGCATTAGTTAAAATTTAAAATTATTTCGATAATTATTGGGGGTGGTAAAACAATCGAATTAGTTAATCCCTTCAAAGCTTTTTCTCCGACTGGGAGAATTTTATTTGATTTATCGATTTTTGTGCAAATTATTGACCCCTTTCGCTGCGCATGCCCTGGCGCATCACGGTGGAGGGGAAGTTAACGCATCTATTAAGTCCCGAACAAAAGTTAGTTTGGCTAGATCTTTAACTACGTTTATGTTAAATTTTCTCTCTGGAGGGGAAATACGAAATAGAAAAAAAAAACCCTAAAAAACTATGTACTCTCCCCCGAACAAAATCAAAACTAAACAAACAAGGTTGTAAGGCTTTGCCTTTAGTTCGCCGTTGAACAAAAATAGAAAAAAAAAATGTTTGTCCGCCTGATCCGCTCTTCCCTTTCTCATTGAAAGTGGACATAAAAACCTTGCCTGCATGAGTAAAAGAAATAAAAGAAGAAAGGCACAAGATAGATCTTAATGGTCGCGGTGTGAGGGGGGTATCTTAGACTCCACAACCCTGAGGGAAAGGTCGGTAGTCGGTAGGACGTCCTAGTGTTGGTAGTTCGACACACAGTTTGTAAATGGATTTCCTCTTTAAAAAAAAAAAAAATTAATAAATTTATAGATTTTTATAACTTTCCTCCTTAATTTCGCCTTAAATTTGGTCAAGGAGGGGAAAGGAAATTAGGTTTGAATCCAACTGTAGTTTAATGATAACAAATTGTTAACTGAACCTTACCCTAACTAGGGAACTTGTGTTCTGGACATAGTTGCGAACTCGCAGCTCCCCCTTTTCAGGATCGGCGCGGAACATTTGTATAGTAAATTTTTTTATTTCCCCCTTGAAGGGGGAAATTAGATGGGGAAGTGGTTCAGGCCTACCCCTTAAGTTATTTTCGACAAAACCATCCTCCCCTGGGAAACGGGCCTTTTGAATTTAAGGTACTAAAAACAAAACAAAAATTCTCCCGGTTCAATTTTATGGAATTTTTTGCGATTAAAATTTTTTTTATCCTCTCAATCCCCCGCCGTAGGCTTACACTACCAAGGGGAAGTAACCGCCTGAAACAAGTTTTTAGATTCTTTTTAAATTCCTATATGACGCTTGACAACTCTCACATATTAAATTACACTTTTTGTGGGAGAAAAATATAAAAAACAAAATACCTCCTTCAAAGTTTGAAGTCTCTCTCTCTCTCTCTCAAGGTCAAACCAAGTCAGGCGTTCAGGCCATCTCGTTCTCCATAACAAAAAATGATTGTCCTCCTTTTCATATGGTAACTTACCATAATATAAAAAATTCGCTGTACGGATTTTTTTTATTTTAATTTTTTGAACCCCTCCGCTGCGCATCCCAGCGGATCGAAAATTATCAAAGTGGCTCACAGTTCTAAAACAAAAGTTTTTATATATTTAAAAAAATTTCCCATTTTCCAAACGTTGACCCTCTGTCCCTGGTCATGGTGTATGGTACCGGGTCAAGAGTCCGCCGAAGCACAGACAAAACTTTAAAAGTCAGAATAGATCCGAATTGGACCGTCTACAAATGAGCAGCTGCAACGGTTCTAAATTACAGTCTTCACCGGTAATCTATTTAAAATACAGCCTAATATTTATTTTTTTTATGGTAAAATTAAAAAAAAAATTAACATCTCACACAAAGAAAATGGATAAAAAAAAAATAGCATAAATATTTAAAAGTAATACTAAAATAAACAAAAAAAAAAATACATATTTTATTTATTTTTTTTTTTTATAAAACAATTTAATTAATTTATTTATAAGAGTGTAGTAGAGAGTGTTTATAAGAAAAATTCAAAAAAAAATTGAATCATTTTTATTTTTAGTTTATTTATTGTTATTATTGTTGTTGTTATTGTTGTTATAAGGAATGTGGGGTCGGGGTTTTTTTTTTTAATTCTATTTTGTATATATAGAAAAATATTTTTCAATTAATTTTTATAATCAAAATTTATGGTAAAAAATTTGCGCGAAAATTAAAAAAAAAAAAACAAAAATTTCGTACTCACTCAGAAAGTATTCGAAGAATTTTTTTTTTTATTGGAGTTCCTCTCTAAATAAAATTCTATCGATAAATCGGCTAGAGATTAGATTAGAAAGAAGAATAATTTAATTTAATTTAATTTTAATATACCAATATATATAAAATATCATTAATTTATGACACAGAAATTAAACAATCAAAAATCAATGTTTGTTATAAATTTTTTAGAAAAAATCTTCGTGTTGCGTCCGCGCGCGCGGTGGTGGATTGGGTTGAGATATATAAATAATCATTACATAATGATGATGATGATGAAGAAGATGATGATGATGATGAAGACTTACAGATTTATTAATCATTTATGATTGTTAATTACGCACACACACACACACACCCACCATAGAAATATATTTGTATTGGTGTTGTTTGTGTTCAATTGAAATACAATTTTTTATTAGTAATTTATCCAATCCAATCCAAAACTGTGTAAAAATAAAAAGGTAAGAAATGGGTGAAACATTTTGTGAAAAATTTACACACACACACACACTTATTTTGTGATGAAATTTTGCTTTAAGATTTTTTTTTTATATAATCTAATAGTTATAATCTATTAGTTAATTTTAATAATAATTTAAATTTTAAGAGATGATAAGGAATTGAATAATTGAATTGATTTTACTTATAGTAAGACCTCCTAAGACGTCTTTAGTGACGGGGAATTTTTTTTTTGTTTATATATTATAATTTAAAAGAATCCCTTAGGAAGAGTAAAGTGCCTAAACCTAAACCTGTAAAAAAAAAAGAAAAAACCAATGAATCTATCATATGACAATTCAAAAACGAAAGCAGTAGGATCTGGGCATTACCTCGAATTTGGGCATTAGCCCGAATTTGGATATTTACCCCAAAATTAGACATTACATCGAAATGAAATGACCACGAATTTAGATTACTTCAATGAAAAATGACTTCGTATTGGACACCCCCCCCCTAATTGGACGTTACACCGAATTGGATATTACCCTAAATTGGGCAATACGCTGCATTGGACATCACACCGAATTGGATATTCCCCTTTAATTGGACATTACATCGAATTGGATATTACCCCGAATTGGAACAGTTTTTTTTTAATTGGGTGAGGAAATCGCTTTTACGGACATTGTATCGGACTTTCGGTACTCCATTTTCAACAGGTTCAAAAATCGTTGACTGAGAGATCACAGAATCTAGACCAAGCATTTCGGTAACTGAAATATCAGACGCCGTGTCTTGAATGGAAATATCAGACGCCGTGTCTCATCACTATCTTGGCCTGTTTGTTTTGTTGAAGTCTATTTACTGTTAGACTTGTAACTGAGGATTGGTTAGTCAGCCATGGTAAGGCTAATACTCCCAGAAGGCGTCGGGGAGTTGGAAGTTCTTAGTGCATTGCTCATTGCTCCCCGGATACCTTTCTGATACGGTTGTCAGAATATCAGCATAGGCCTTCGGTTCATTGTAACCTAACTCTGGCACCACGTCACTGTGGTGATTTTCGAGCGAGAGAAATTTGACGCCGACACCGAAATGAAATGACCACGAATGGAGATTACTTTGATGGAAAATCGCCCCGTATTGGACATTATCCGGAATTTAGATATTTCCTTTCCCACCTAATTGGACGTTACATCGAATTGAACATTACCCCAAAATTGAGCATTACACCGCATTGGAACCTCCAATTCCCACATTATTGCAACTGAAATTATGGAAATTATGGAACATGCTACGTGGTAAGCATACGTCGGCGTTTTTTCCATTGTGCTTAATACTTAGTAATTAAATGATATTACATGCTTCCAAAAACTTTTTAAATCCATAGTATCGGTGGAGAATAATGTCGAAATTGGGTGGTAATGTCTCTATTTCGGTGTAATTTTCAAATTCGGAGCAATGTCTAAATTCGAGGTAATGAAGTGAAGTGGTACCAAAAGCGGTCAATGGTTGACCAGTCAGGACAACCATCAACTAAGGAAACATCCAAGGATCATAAGGTAATGGTCTGTTCATAAATGGTGCGCATCCATCAGCAAGGAATTTTGTTCTAACGAGCAGCGGAACAGCAGGGAACGAAACTGTTCCTGTAGATGTTTATAAAAAAAAACAAAAACCTTAATTGGAAAAATTAAATGATGAGCTTTTACCTAAAAAAAAACAGTAAGAACGAATAATGGGCGCGAAGTCATTCTATTGCAGGACAACGTTTGACAGTATATCGCTAAAATGGGCAATCACTAACACTGACCCTCATGTCACCATTGATGAAAAACTGTTGCTCACCCAGATTTTTACTCATACTCAAACGCTTACCACTTGTTCAGATCGATGTGCAGTACAGCTGCTGCTTCAGTACGGTACACATTTCCGAAATCAGATTGAAAATACTCGAAAAATTGGTGAATACCCTTCAAATTGCGACTCGACGACGTTACCGATAAAGCGGTTTCAGGGTTGTCAGTTGCCAGTTGCCAGAACAATAACGATCGACAAATATTTGTAGAAAGAGATGGAAAATATTTTTGATTGGAAATAAATTGATAAACAAATTCCATTGCTGGAATTGGACTCGGAATTGGGAATCAAGTTTTTGAGCCGTTACATAACAGTTGGGCTGAAAAGTTCTAGCGAGCATTCTCTTGAGGTCTGTGAGAACAGAAAAAAATCGCTGATGGCCAGATCTGGTGAAAACGGTGGATGCGCGGAAGCAATTCAAAGCTGAATTCCTGCAATTTTGCCATCATTTTCATTGTTGTCGGTCTAGTAGATTGTGACCCACTTTGTACAGAGCTTTTGTATACCCAAATATTCATTCACAATACGTCCAAAACGTTCTTTTAATATTCGGCCCACCTGATGTACATGTTCAGTTTTCAGAGAGGCAGCGTTAAAATTTTTGCATTAATTCAGTAAATTGAAAACAGAAAATTCAGTAAATTGAAATTTAATCTCTTCTCGGGTTTCATTTTAGGAACATCCACCTACTATTCACATTCACATCCAAGGGATTATTAGAAATATATCTCATTCAGATTCTAACCAATTGAATTGCCAGTTTTAAAGGTACAAAAAAAAAGGTTTGATGATGCATAATCAGAATATGTTTTGATATCTCGGGAACATAATTTTTTTTGTTTTTCGAACCTACTTTCATATATTATACAAATCCAAAGGATGCAGACATTGCCTATTAGAAAATTACACAGAAATTTCCTTCAGAAAATTGTAGAAATTTTCCTTAAAAAGCTTTAGAAAATGTTCTTTACCAACTTTTCGGAATTTCCCTAACAAAATTATAGAAAATTAACATTAAAAAATTTAATAAAATTTCCTTTAGTAAAATATTCAGAGAAATCTCAGATAATTCTTTGGTGTGATTTTTCTTTTTTTTTTTTTGCATCTGGTAACTCGTTAGGGAAAACTATAGGTTTTAAACAATGGTAGAGGGAGTGGCGAAAGGTTTTTAGATAAAATTTCACGCGAGCTTATGGGATCGGAAAAAACTTTGTTTGTAGGAGCGTGATCCTTCTTGATTTTAGATTGTATTGATTGTTATTGATATCGAGTTATCGATGATCCCAACAATCTCAAAAAATTTTTGTTCGGTGAAGTATAAATACTCCAAAATTTTCCAATATATCAATTACACAAAATTTGTTTAAAATTATAAAAAAAACAAATACTTTTAATTGTTTTTCACCTTGATTTTGTAATAAATATTTTTTTATACACTTACATTTTTAACCATTACCATTTTATTTTTTCTAATTAGTTTTAAAAATTAAAATTTTTCCAACTCGCAACGTTCAAAGTATTCAATACATTTAAAAATTAGTTATTCAATACGTGTTTTTTGTTTTCGTCGCCCGATTTGAATATTAAATAATCTTATACTTAAGTATAATTTTTATACATAAAGAATATGTTAAACAATTATATAAATAATATTATTTATTTGTATAATTCTAATAAAAAATAAAATGTTCATGTGTCGGTTGTATTTTTCGGACATACATTCCATATGAGCACTGTATGTATGTATATGTAATATACCTACCATACATAAATAATCATTTCATATAAATTTTTGATACAGTGATGTTCAAAATAATAGTCTCTATAGTTAACAAAAGTTAATACAAATATTAACGTTGTCAATATAACCTTTAAAGCGTTTTACACAATACAGCATCGCAACGTCCTGTACAGGCCGGGAAATTATAAATATGGAAACACTGAAAAGTTCTATTTTTTAACAAAAAGCAAACGATTAATTAACAAACTGGCCACCGGATCTGTATATTATTCGTTCGTAGGTTGGGCATATGAAACGCGAGTTAAGCGTTTGACATCAGTCCCGGAAATGTTTTATAGATCGGGTTTTTGATAGGGCGATTGTGCAGGTCACTGTGCAAAGCCACTCCACAGGTGTTTTTTTTGGGTCAAAATCCTGTCGGACCACGGCTTTGCGTATTTTAAACCAGAGAATTCCGAGTGGAGGAAAAAAATTAAAATTTTTTCTAATGTTAATTCGATTAATAATGGATTTTTTTTCATTCAAATGACTGCGTCCACTGGCCTTGCTCATTGCCCAATGTCCATCTGGTCAACCCAATTTTTCACCATATTTTCGATTGCAGTGTGCCTCTATTATACACCAATAGAAACTTCAATTTCATGCTTTATAAGTTATGAATCGACTCCGAATGATTAGTATAATAATTATCCTAAATGGCTGCTCGCCCAACAAATAATAGTCCAATGGGGTTAAATCGCCGCTGCCAATTGATAATTTCGGAAAATTATGTGACTGTTCGAAAACAGTGAGCTTACGATCGATTGTTATGGTGCTAGTGTGTGACAAGTAACGCCTCCGCCCTTTTCAAACCAAATGTCGTCTATCTTAAACTTTTGAAAACAAAAAAAAGTTTGGACACGACCGAAATGCATGCCATTGACTGTAACGACCTTTTTTTTTCTTTTTTTTTTACGAAACGGGATATCTTGAAAAGACTAAGGGTTGTGTCAGATTCAAACTGACTAAAACTGCCTCCTTCGATTGCAGGAATTATTTAATCATGCCACATCATGTGTGCCCCCCTTTCGTACCTTCCGATTGACCTACTCCCGATTGGCCTACTCGACTCAGGTTACTCAGGTCTCCCAGATTGCTCATCAAATAGTGGGTCTTTCGTTATCTCAAGCATCTATTGGTAGGGAATTTGGCCGAACTCTTCCTCAAAAAGAAATGGGCGAACGGTCACCGTCATCCTTATACTCTCTAAATCCGGACATTTGAACACTCGATGTGCACAGCCGTTTCTTCATGTGCCCCCCCCCCTTCCAGGGTCCAGGGATGCATTCCAGGGTTACCATCACCATCTGGAGGTGTAACTAACATTTACGGATATTCGCATAAGAATCGCCATGACCATGAGCAGGCTTTAACTCTTTCCACCATCTTCCTAGCGACCACGCAACTGCTTTTCGGAGAAAAATAATACCTTCGGATCAAAATACGTACCAAGAAGATCCATGGAACGGCTTCTCCACGAAAACATGTGAATTTCTATTCTGTGAGTCTCAAATGCGATTATTTATGTGTAATTTACGTGGCCTTCTATGTGAAAATGATTTTTCCGAAAAATTGCTCATCGCTTCAACTAAGCGCTGTTCAGCTCATTTGGCAAACCGCCCAATATTGTTGATCCATCGTACTGCAACGCATTTCTTAAACGATTATGTTAACATTCTTATCAAAATACGAATGACATTGGAGTTGCCATAATCAAAATGATCACTAGTTCAAAACGGAATCATTACATGCAATCCACATTATAGCTTATTTACTCTTATCTCCAACTCCTGCGGGGCTTAACTCATGTACACGGGCATTCTATTCTGTTGTCGTTGATCGGCCAATTTTACCAATGAGATTTCTCCGTTTCGGTATCGAGTGGAACGGCATATTTTCTTACAATTAGTAAGGACTTACATACATTTAGGCGATCAATAATCAAGTTCTTTTTGGAACCATCACCTTATGAAATGAAAAACTATTCCAATGTGGGAGAATTTTGTTTGATTTTTCAAATTTTGGATCCCTTCCGCTGTCATGCCCCATGGGAAGTGGAAGTTTAGTGGGACCTGAAATGTCCGGAACAAAACTTTGTTATGGGATGCTATTTTACAACTTTCACATTAAATTATACCTTTGTTCCTGGGGGATTTAAAAAACGAAAAACAAAAAATCTGCTATACAAACTTTGAAGCCTAACACTTGGGGCCCAACCAGGTCATCAGACTGTGCCGCCTCTTGTTACCCAAAGCAAAAAAAAAAAAAGGTTTGCCCTGAACCCACGTTTCTCGTTTGGGTTCTGAAACTAAAAATTCTCCCGGCAACATATTATGGAATTTTCGAATGTTTTGGTACCCTCCGTTGCACCGCACAGCGGGTATGAGAAGTTGTTGGAGCGATTGGCGATTCATAAAAGAAATGTTTTTAGATTTCAATGATCCTTAGCCAATTCCTCCCACATCCAAAAAGTTCCCCCAAAACACAAAATGTCACCACATTTCCTGGCTGACCCAAAAACGAGCAAAGATTCCGCCGTCAAATCCAGACAGAACGGCAACTGTCAGAATAGGCCAGAATAGGACCGTCTACAAATGCGCAGCAGGCCTAAATTACAGTCTTTGCCATTAATCATTAATATCATATGTTTTGAAAAACTGTCCCAAATCGTTATTTTTGAACCGTTTGCCGCCCCCGGTCTTTATATTGCATCTCGGTTTGTAATTGCGTTTTTTTTCTGAACATATTATTGTTGTTGTTGTTCGGATCCAACCAACGGTTCAGATTATTCATTCAGGAAATCACACACAAACACACACAGTGCTATTCTTTTTTAATAGCACGCCAATTATTTTGAACACTTCTATTCTTTCTGTACACGAGAACATAAAATTGAAATAATTAAATAATTGAAAAATATTAAATTCAATTTTTTTTTTCATCATCATCAAAGCTAAAACGGAAATTATAATAATAATAAAATAATAAAATACATTTTTATTTATTTATTTTCATATATTAAAATTAAAAATAATAAAAAAAATAAATACAAAAACGGATGGATAAAATTAATTTTTAAGTATTGTCGCCTCACTTCTAAATATATTTATATAATATAATGAACAACAAAAAACGCATCTACAATAGTAAAAGCACGTATTGCACCACCAGGCAAGAACAAATAAGAAATTACCGGACGGTTTTTTCGAGAAAACATGTTATTTGCCATGTATAGTTTGGGATACCATCCCAAATCAAATTGTGTGGGTTCTTGTTAAGAGCGAAATCATTCAATGACAGAAATTTTCAAAGTGTTGCTCTGCAAGCGCGTGCGTGTCCCATTGATAAGAAAAGGTAAAAAATCGGACGCGGGCAGCGCAAGGTCAGAAGAACTTACCGCCAGGTAAATTGCCCATCAATTTGTATTTGACCATTGTATTTGATGTATGAAACAGAGCGTTTTTCGTGAAGTAAAATCACTTTACCCATTCGGTTTTCGGTTCATCCTGAACTTTTTTTCGGTCAATGTGCATGGTTCATTGCTTGATCATTTGTTGTGATCAGTAGCGTTCACTATTAATCGCATTTCACCAGATTTCATCAGCTTATGCTATACGACGGACGCCCATCTGCCCCTACCCACACCACATCGCATTGTCCAGCGACCATAAGCGATTTCATTGTCATTGACCAGGGAAAAAATTTTAGCCGCACACTGTTTGGAAAAGTCAGCTGTTTTGAACTTTTTTGAACCAATTTTTGAACGATTTTAAAATTTTCTTTTGTGAAATATCACAGAGTTTAATGGAATTTTCATATTACAAATTGGAAATTGAACTAAAATTGAAGAAAACCATAGGGCAGCCTCAGTAGATTGTATCCATAAAGCTCTGATTTAGAGATATATGTAACTAGAGAGATGTAGCTTTCAGAATATTACCTCATTCAGCACAATCGTATCTTGAAATACGTCAAGTTCTCAAATCAAGAGAAGTCAAAAAAAAAAATCGATCGGTTACAAAATTTTCATTGTTTTACCAACGAAATCCAATTAGTCACGTACTTTAATAATATATTCAAAAATATTTATTTATAACTTTTCAATCAAACATTTTTATAGACTGAAAAAAGTAAAAAATTAAAATAAATGCGAAATTGAAGACTGGAATATTAATTAAATATTATTTATATTTTTTTAATAATTGAATCATTATATATTGAAATCAATGTTCATAAAGCAATAGTTAAATAAAAATAAAAAGAAAAAAATATTATATAAATTCAACCTTACCATTTTTTCGGGTGATTTGGTATTCCTTTTGTGCATTTCAAGGATTCCCGTTAATGTGATGCCAGTCGCACACAAATATTAGATGGACCTTATCGGGGCGATGTGTCTAAACAATCACACACGAATATATTCAAATTTATTTCCCAAAAATAACCCATGGATCTCTGTCTCTGTCTCTGTCTGTGTCTGTGTCTCTGTCTCTCTCACTTGCGCTGTATGTGACTGGGAGGAAGAAAGTATCAGGAAAAAAATGCCCTGATATTTATATGTTTTTATATGATTATTCATCTAATATGTTTCGGATAGAAAAATTTCCACAAAAACGACCGTTCAGAAACAGAACGAGATATCTCTAATCTAATCTCTTGGATGTGCATAGTAGTTAGTTTTTTTCTTGTTTCATTCCAAATCACTTGATCCCCCCTTCTTAGGCTACTTAGACAAGTATTGGTTTCAGTATGATAGAACTTTTTATCACTTTTCCCGACGTTTTGAACTTTCTCAAGCCTGCGGCGTAAAAACACTAAAGAAAACAATTGCCGTCCGTCAGATGTATGGGTGGTTGTCATCACTCATCACTTTCGAACGGAACCAGCAATCAAGCGCATTTGTTCACTAGATTGTGTGTGATTGCGTAAAAGGTAGATCATGAGTTACGAAAAATGAGCCCGATCGGCCCGGCCCTTCCGGTTCATATACAAACCATATAAGAATCCTCTAAAAATCGTATGCGATTTCCTTCTCCTCCGTGATGGGATGGTATCCTCCGGAAATGTAGCGTCCGGCGGCGTTTTTTGTGGGCCAAAAATCCAAAAACCCTATATCCAAAATTTCCAGCTAATTTCTGAAAAAAAAACGCATTGAAATAAATACGACTAAATTAAGATTAAGCTGCGAAGTAAATTAATAGAATTGCTGCAAGTTACGACTGGAGCACTTGTCAAACAGCCCAAAAATCAAGCCGACACAGTGCAAAATGTTAAGAGAGAGAGAGAGAGAGAGAGGGAGAGACGGAAAGCACTCTTGTAATTTATGAAAATTTTAACAATTTTAAAATACTAATTTTTTTTTTAATAAATGATCGGCTCGGATTTCTTATATTTTGGTATTCATTTTATTTATTGGTTCGAGACGAGATGGATTCCACAGTTTTTGTACGTGATAAAGACACAATTTGTTATCTTTAAAAGACTGGGGAAAACGTTTCCCACTTGATGGATTTCTAGAAAAAAAAGAATAAGCTTATTCAACAATTTGGTTAATTAAATTTTGCCAAGAAATTATTTGAATTATAGTACAAAAACCGTTAAAATTTCAAAAAATACAAGATTGCCCTCTGAACATTTTGGTTCGGCTTTGTCAATGCGCTGCTTGGTCTTTGAACTCATTACGACAATCTATCAACAAAAAAAAACCTTCATAAATTTAATCCAGACACTGTAAAACAAACACAAATTTTATTACAGTGTTGAGATTATTATACCTCGTTGTTGTCATACTTAAGCTATACTTTAGGATTAAAAAAAAAAAAACACAAAAGCAAACACGTCAAAGTCGATATGCAATTAATTTTTTTGTTTTTTTTTTATTAATTATTATTGATAATTTTTAATATATGTAATTTTTCTACAAGCTAACATAAAATTAATTAAACATTTTTTTTAAAACTAAAAAAGTAAAAAATTTCATATATAAAATGCAAAGATACAAGCAATTTTTTTTTATTAAATAGAAGAATGGACTTTGTTTTTTGTGTCGATGTCGACGTCGACGAAACGTCAAAACGAGTTAAATAATAAAATTAAAAAAAAATAGAATAGTCACAATTAAATTAATAAGAAATTATTAATTATTTAGTTATTAAGAAGAAATGTTATAAAATAAATTTAAAAAAAAAAATGAAAATTTAAAGTAAAAATATTTAATTAAAATTAATTATATAATTAAAATTAAAAAAAAAATAGATTAAAAACAACGAAAAAACAACACTCTAAATATTTTATATATAAAAATATACAAAAAACAACTAAAATTAAGAAAATATTATTTTAAAAAAAAAATGTATAATTTTAAGTATTTTTTTTTAATTAATTATTTTTAATTAGTAAGTTAATTTTTTTTTTTTCATTTAGAAATATTTTTCTTTTTCATAATTATTAATCAAATTTTCATTTATTTTTTTATCTTTTCTTAAACATCAACAAAAAAAAAAAAACATTAAAATTTCAAACACTGAACATTGAAATGGCGTCTAAATAATTTAGGTAAATAATGCAACAGCACGGGTACAGACAAAAAAATTACCAACTACTGTTCCAAATGGTGAGTAAAATCAATTTTTTTTTTCTCTTATTCTATTATTCTCTTATTCTCGCAAGAAAATCGTATAAAAATAGTTAAAATGTTTAGGTTTCTTGTTACGGTTTTTGTCAATTACCAAAATGTATAAGACACGGTTGGGCGAAAAAATTTCACGATATTGTCAAAACGAGGTCAGATTCCGAAATTCTAGTCCTCTGGAATTAAAAAATTAACACATTCAAGTTACTAGTAAAAATTTGCGGCTAAATTGATTTTTCTACAATTTTGAATTTTTATTGTTTAATTATCCTGGTCCTGGCGTTTGTTCAATTTTGATTTTCCCCACAATATCATATTGGAAATTTGCATTAATTTAATGAAATTTTGTAAAAAAAAAAAAAAAAAAAATGCACCCTATTTGTTCAAAAGAATATATGGTCAGCGGTGGTCAGTTAAATAACACCACACCCGGATTTCTTAGATTGAATTCTTAAAAATATCTAATGAAAGCAGCGAGTGTGAAACTGGCTAAGGGAAGTTTATATTAGGTGTAGGAATTGCGGATAATGCGGATTTTTTGGCTTGAAAATGCCATTTATTTGTATAACTAAATGTAAACGTTTGCCAATGGCCATTGTTTGGTCGACATTCAACGCCATTGCAAGTTCATGTTGCGTTCTCCACGAATTTTCATCCAATAACGCTTGCAATTCTTCGTCTTCAAATTTTTTTTTTGGCTGACCTGGCCGTTCTTTGTCTTCCAAGTCAAAATCACCATTTCGGAAGCGTACAAACCATCGTTCACAAGTTGCTTGAGCTGGAGCATGTCCACCATAAGCTTCACAACCAACAAACGATAACTTTCAGCAGCGGTTTTCTTCAAATTAAAGAAAGTTATTCAAGAACTTCCCCCCAAAACAACTTTTTCAGTCATGTGTTTCGACGCATATTCGAAGCAAAAAAAAGCTTTGTTGTTTACACTTCAATGAAATGACATATACTGAAATTTATAGCCTAATGACAGACAAACAAAAAGAAAATGGCCGCGGTGTGTTGCGATACACTCAACGCTAGTTGCGCCATCTGTTATCTAAATCTTTTTTAATTCCTAAATTCCTAAACCTAATAGAAATAATATAGTAATCAATACATACCTTCATAATTAATGTTAGCAAAAAAAAAATTCGTAAAATATTTTTAAAATTAAGTGCGGTCATGTAAATAGCACAGTCCATATTAGGAACTTGGGCTTTATTTGCATCACAAAATTTAAAATCAATAAAAAAAACGTTGATCAACATTTTGGTTTAATATTTTGTTGGGAAATCTTTCATTTTAATTACTTCAGTACATCGACGAGGCAAATGTTTGCATCGATCTGATGGGATTGCCATCCAAGCCTCTTACACGACTTTCCACAATATTTTACAAATTTGTTGGTCGGTTTTCACTAATCCAATCCCCTTTTTCGACATCTTCCCACAAATTTTCACGGGGATTCAAATCCGGATTTTGTTGTAATACACCAATGGATGGAATTTACAATAAAACGATTTAGTTTAACTAAGAATTCAGTTTGACCATCATCATAATATCGGGTACTTTTATATTATACGCAACTAATCTTGTCCTTTGGTCTTTATGATTGATTGCTTCCATTCTCTTAGACGTCGTATTTTCTAAATTTTTACATTCATTCGATTTTTTTGTACTTCTCGTTGCATTTCATGCACGATTTTTCCTTGGAATTCTTCACTCCTTCCAGAATTGTAACTTTCTGAAGAATTGTTTTTAACTTTGTTTTATTAACCCACAAAGTTTTTTTTTACTTTTGTCTGCGCAACTAAATTTAACTAAAACCATTATTTTATGAAATAAAATGATTGTGGTATTAAAAAATTATTGTTTAAAGTCCTTTCTCGGCATCTCAAAATAGCCGGTATCCGATATTATAGTGATTAAAGTAGTATACTGATCCATTTTTCCTATTTCTTATTCTATGTATTGGACTAATACCATGCCAAGATAGCGCTCCCCATACCAAGATACTACCGCCACCGCATGTTTTACTGATTGATGCTTTGATTACGAGAACGTCGTACATACAACTTTCCATCCGATCCACATTGATTATACTTTGATTCGTCGGTTCGTAACACATTTTTCCAGAAACTTGTCGGTTTTTGTACTTGTATACAGTGTGTCCCAGTATCACTACAACAAAGCCGAATACCACGTATTCCTGGGACTATTTCTAGCAAAAATCGTTCTGGAAGGGGGCTAACTTCAACCCTTAGCAAGTTACAGGGTGTTCCATGAAAAATATGGGTTCATCACTTATTAACTCATAATTTCCAAACCGTTGAAGTTAGAATAAAAATTAGATACTCTATTTATAGGTAAATGAATTACCTTTATTTTTGCTCGGGACACAATTTTTGGTATCTAGTTCTCGTTTGGAGTTATTGCGGAACAAAAAGTGAAAAAATATCATATTTTTCCATCAACTTTTTCCGAAAAATTGATTTTTCTCGAAATTTCTCCGGATAAACACTTGTTTTTTTTTCTAAGTAACTTTTGTGCATAATAAAGTTCCCTTAAAGTCCACCATATAAAGCTAAGCGTTGAGAGTTATAAATTTGGAGTTATTACGTGATTTGTAAGGACGAAACCGAAAAAAAATCACGAATTGAACGATTTAAAACCCATAATTTTATTGAAATATAAGTTTTTAAAATATAATACTATGGAATTTTTATAAATGGCTTTATTTTAACGAATTTTAATGGAAAAATGTGTTTTCTAGAAAACAAATTTTTGTTTTTAATTGTTCAATTCGTGATTTTTTTTCCGTTTCGCCGTTACTAATCACATAATAACTCCAAATTTATAAGTCGCAGAGAAATTAAAGGTAATTCATTTACCGTTAAATAGAGTATCTATTTTTTTTCTAGCTTGAACGGTTTGGAAATTATGACTTAATAGGTGAATCCATGTTTTTCAATGAACACAATTTTTTTGAACACCCTGCAACTCTGTAAGGGGTTGAAGTTAACTGTTAAGTTGAAGCTTTGTGGGGTGGTACGGGAACACACTGTATTTAATTTGTACTTCTAAAACTAAAATATTTGCCATAATGAATCACGGTGTTATTGTGAACCGGCCACCAATATTACCAAAAAAAAAAGTGTATCTAAAATTGTATCCTGTACTGTATATTTTTTTACTTTTACAGTCTGTTCAATATTAGACAAGATTTTTAGGGAAAATTTTTCGATCAAATCGAATTTTGATCTTTTCAAATCAAACGGGTGGCAATTTCAAAATTTTCTTTTATGAAATATCGAGAAATTTAGTGCATTTTTTTATTTATTTTTAATGAGAAAATCAAACAATTAAAGAAAAACCAAGGGCCGTGTTACATTAAATAATTAAAAAAAATTTAGAAAAATCGATTTTACGGAAACATTTAGTAATAGCTTGAATCTGTTCATATTTTTTCCCCATAAATGAGCTAAATACAGTTCACAAACTTTATTCAACGATGTTTCAGGGACAATAAAAAAAACAGGATTAATTCAGAAAATCATTGAATCGAGGTTTTTTAGATTTGATTTTCATAGATTAATTCTCATTCATAAAACAACGCCAATAAAAAAAAATTCGTTCAATGAAGAGCATTAGCGAAATGTGTGCCTTTTGCAATATCACCTCGGTCAAGACAGTATCGCTAAAACAATTATTATAGCCAACCGTGTCCCTATTCAAATTATATAAAATCAAGTTTTTTTGTTGTGTTATTAACAGGACGATTATAAAAAAAAACCTGATTCATATAATATTTTGTTGATAACATTTTTTTTATTAAAACACTCTATATATTTAAACCACAATTACAGGGGTGTTTCGCTTAACCCCATACAAACAACCCGAGTATCACGTAATCGCCTGGGACTATTTCTAGCCGAAAATCGTATAGGAAAATGGGTTGAATTAGTATCCTTACTTGTGAGTTACTTGGATTTTGATGAAAAATTATTAAAACAAGAATTCTGTTTCAAATTCAATCAAATTCAATTTTACCTTTAATATATTGTTCTAAAATAATAAAATTATCGCTTGGTCCACTCTGAGATATTATAATATTGCTTAAAGTAAAAAAAAAACAACATAATTTTATACTTCATCATCAAAATTCCGTTTGTAGAATATTCAAAATTTTTCCCTCAATAAACAATCTTTTGTGTGTCGCTTAAAGTTTTCTTAAAATTCGCCAAGTTTATTTAAGCTACCACTTAAAACATTTTCTGGTTATTATCCGTGTTGGGTTCCGTGAAATTATTTTAAACAATGAAAAAAAGTACAAATTAATTCCCGGGAATGGCTTTTTATTATTGTTTTGAATTTATCATCCATTACTCCTCTCTCACCATATACAAATCCAAGAGACAGAATTACATATATTTTTTCGTTCGTCTTGATTAACGGATTGAATAGGAACTACTGTTTGGATCTGGATTAAAGGCAGAAGAAAAAAAATTATACTCAACCCATATAAAAGGTGATTTTTAGCTTTTTATCTTTTTGGATTATCTTTTTGGCAACAATGGTTTAAACAGCTGACGCAAGTTTCGTGTTTTCTTTCACTGTCAAACATCTTCAGTTTGGTCTATAATTTAACCATGAATCGTCTTACAAACGAACAACGCTTGCAAATTATTGAATTTTATTATCAAAATGCGTGCTGTGTTAAGAAAGTTCATCGCGACGAAATTGTGTTCAGCGACGAAACTCATTTTTGGCTCAATAGGTACGTAAATAAGCAGAATTGTCGATTTTGGAGTGAATATCAGCCAGAAGCATTGCAAGAGCTACCAATGCATCCAGAAAAAGTCGCAGTTTGGTACGGTTTATGTGCTGGTGGCATCATTCGGCCGTACTTCTTCAAATATGATGCGAATCGTAACGTAACTGTGAATGGTGAGCGCTACCGTGAGATGATATCCGACTTTTTTTGGCCCAAAATGCAAGAGCTTGACTTGCATGACATGTGGTTTCAACAAGACGGTGCCACATGCCACACAGCACGCGCAACAATGGACTTATTGAGAGGCGAGAGTTCGGTGAACATTTTATTTCACGTTCGGGGCCGCCGGTCAATTGGCCGCCTAGATCGTGCGATTTAACGCCTTTAGACTATTTTTTTGTGGGGCTATATGTTAAAGCTCATGTCTATACAGACAAGCCCGCTTCAATTGACGCATTGGAAGGCAGACAACATTGAAGCATTTATTCGTGAGATACCGGCCGAAATGTTGGAAAGAGCATGCCAAAATTGGACTAAGCGGATGGACCATTTGAGGCGCATTCAAGGTCAACATTTGCAATAAAATAATCTTCAAACATTAAATTATATGGACCGTACTATCGATTCAAATAAAGATTTCATGCATTTTTCTGAATTTTATGTGTTTTTTTTTTTGAAAAACTTTCCTATAGCTTTTAAAAAATCACCATTTACATACAGGCTACCATAGATTAGAGAACAGTAAGGATGTTAGTGTTAAGTTGGTTGCAGATAGTTTTATATGTTAGGTTGAGTTAGGACACAAAACAAAAGTCTTTAAATCAGATCATATACACTCATGTACATAAGTCGGTTTTTTTGAATTCTTCCTATTCCATATTTAGTATTTTTTTAAAATTATTTTGTAACGCAGCAGGTGAAATCTTCAAAAGTTTCAGATTCTTACTGACTAAAACCCCCATTGAGGTATTTTGGGTATTTGCGAATCAGACCCACATTTCGGCCCTTTTCGTAACTTCCGATTGACACCTACTCGACTCAGGTCTCCCAGATTGCGCATCCAATATAGTTTCCCTCGTTATTTCAAGGATCACTTTGACGGGAATCCGGCCGAATTTTTCCGCAGAAAGTAACGGTCACCCTTATCCTTGTGTTGTCTAAATCCGGACAGTTGCATATAATGTGCGCAGCCTTTTCTTCATAGTTTTCATGCCTAGTTGTGAAAGCCACCCATTTTCTAACAGTTCCTCGTGGCATGTTTAGAAGCTCCCCTATTGGTTTTTCCTACTCTCAGTCCAATTCGTCAAAAAAAAAGCTCTCACAATCAGTCGAGGGCTAAACGGATTTCCTTTCCGCTCAGTCGATTGCTTTGAATGTGATCTAGTGCATGAATTAGGGTCATCATCTCCGCCTCGAGTATTGAGGAGTAATTCCCCATGTTTATATGACAGGCCCAGCCAAGCTCCTTCGAATAAAAACCCGCAGCGAAACTGTCATTTTTCATAGATCCGTCTGTGAAGATTGTTATCGTTGCCGATCGCATTTCGTGGAATGCTCTATTATCAATGAGAGTTTTGTGGTTCATTTCCTGTGTCATCACTTTCTTGATCCCATCATCCATTGACATGTTCATTTCCATTTGATCCCTGTGAGAACCCGATCGATTATTGGCTCTATTTTACCATCATACAATGGAGGCACATGTCACGATCGGTCTCATATTAACTAATAATATTATTGATTAACGTGTAATTGGAACAATAATTATTTTATTTTATTTTTCTTTCACTACCGGGGGTTCAACAGCAGTTTGTTTAACAAAAGATGGTGCCGTACCGTCTCCAGGTCTGGGTGAGCCTTAGTTTTTGTTGTTTTTTTTTGTAATATTGTAAATTAAATTCACACTAATACTATACTTATATTAATATGTATCTACACATAACAATAGAAATTAATACACAATAACGGTAAATTGGGAAAAAAAATCCCTATTACCGGTAATTTTTCTTTTATATTTTCTAAAACTATTCTTACAAATGCACCATATGTTTAAAAAAAATATTAATAATTTTATCACAAAATGTACATCATTTTCCTTACATCCTCCTTCTCTTCACGCCACTGTCTTGATCCTCAACAACCCGAATACCTGAGCATGATCCTGGGACAATATCCTAGAAAATATATTTAGGATATTGTGAATATTCTAAAAGTTGGATCGTTAAGAGAAGTTAATAAAAATAAAAAATTAATTTTTCGCTATACAACCAACAATCTGGTTTTAGCGTCCAACAACAGCCTTCTGTTGTTAGTTTCTTAATTTGTGTCTTTTACGGTGTCGGCAATTAGCCATGTACGACCAACCGCAATCGAAATACAACTCTGTGTTAAATTTCAGATTCGAAAAATAACCGAAAACACAAAACATATTTTATGCATTCAGTAGGATTCGAACCCACGACCCCAAAATTTCGTTAGAATTTTAAGGTTGGCATTTTTAACATTTACACCACAGAGTCATATTAATTTCATAGAAGTTAATTTACTTAAAATAAATGCACACATTTTTTCAAACACCCTGTAACTCGGTAGGGGATTGAATTAAAACACCCCTCCCTCCGTATAGCATACGATTATTTATTAAAAAAAAGTCGAAAGATCACGCGCGGTACTCGCGGTACATCCAGAATCGGTCCTTTGCTATACAAAAGGAAATTTTTAAGATTGAGGTTTCCTTCATTTAATTTATTTCAAACTATTTCGGATTTTTGGATTTATAAGTCCCTTTGTACATGTACATGATATTTCTTGGCTAAATCTTTGCTGAAACTCGCCGGTCTTTGACCATTAACCACCGTGTATGTGAACGTGTCAGCCCAATCCAATCACATGCCTATTGTGGTTAATATAATGGTTTCAGGACGAAATTCCCAAAATAAATGAGCCAAGAGAGAAACCTACGGCCTATTTTAGTCGTCATTTGTATTATGACATCACAGCGTTTGCCATTTCCCAATAATAACCATATCCAGTAACTATGGTGATTTCATTGATGTTATCATTGCTTATGTTAATTAAACTTTCCCTCTTTAACCTTAAATGATAATAATAATTTCATGGCCGTGTCTATTCTATCCCATCATCCGTCGGTCCGTTGTCGTTCGGCAAAAATGATGCACTGTATTTTCTTTTCGAACCTCCCACTAGCCCGCAATTCGTAAGCCTGTGTCATGGACCACGCAGTTTCGGAACCGCCGTAGGTGACAATTGCTCGAACCACCGTTTTTCGATATAACCTAACTTTCTGTTTTTATGTTCAATGTCTTTGAGAATGTGACAACTTTTTGTCGCAAACCATAAAAGGCTCTTTTTCCGGAAGCAAACCGGACGATTGAAGTGCACCACCAATATTATTAATTATACACCGGTTTTGTATGCCGACAGCATCCAAGATAAGTAAAGTCGTCGTTCTTCTACGGTTTTTCTGACGACCAATTATTACTCTTGTGCCATAAATCTATTATTATGTTTTGGTGCGATCATTGTTTTCTTAGTTGGTCACCTCGTTTACATCATTTAATCCAATTTCCGAAGCTTCACAGTTCTACATTACAAATGCGTTTTTTTTATCTGCACCTATTTATTTCTTCTGGTATAGTAATAGCCTTCACCACTTATGGACACTATAATGAATTTTCCAAGACGGTTTTGAAAATTGAAAATTTTTGCCAGCCAAAAATTCGGGTCAACAAATTTGCTGAAATTTCAACACAAGTGTTTATATTTCTAATTCTTAGATTCCTAAGCTTTTTGTAGCAGATATTGTTTTTACAATTATCTCAAAATGGCGATTTCATTCAAAATGGCCGACAACTCCGTCCTGCATGAATGTATTTATAAAATATCGAATTTAATATGTACATTCAATTTCGATGCTCTTCGTCAATGAGATTTTGTAGCGCTGCGATTGCAAAATTAAGAACTTAAAAAAGTTTTTGAACAATTTCTATCAAGATACGACTTCATTCATTCATAATGACGGGGTGTTTTTTTTTACGAAATAGGGGAAATCTTCAAAAGATTTGTCAGATTTCTACTGACTAAAAGCCCTTCCTTCGATTGCGAATCAGGCCATTTTCGTACCTTGCTAGTAACTCATATCTGAAGCATCTTTTTCAAAGGGAATAAGCGGTCGAACTCTTCCTCAAAAAGAAACGGGCGACCGGTCCGGTCAACCCGGTATCCGTTTGCTCTCGAAATTCGAACATTTGAACACTCGATGTTCGACACAACCGTTTCTTCATGTGCACAGTCCAATCAAATGTCCCGCCTTTCATACACCAAAACTGATCTGCTGTCGAGGGCTAAAAAGGTTTTCCTTTCCGTTCAATCGATTGCATTGAGTGTGATGTAGTGCATGAATTGGTGCGGCCATCATCTCCGTCTGGTTTCATGGTTTTCCCATGTGTTTTTGATTGCGATTTGGGTGTGTTAGCCGTAAATTGCGCACATACTTTCCCCCCTCCAACCCTCATTCATTCAAGGTGTACCTGGTATTGCTACGTTGTACCTCTGCTCCTTTAGGCTTCCTTCCTGATTGGTGTTATCACTTCGTCCTGCTTTCCACTGCTCTCCGCAGCAGCGCTCTGCAGTGGTTTTGGCGCCCTCCTCTTTAACGCTCGAGTCCGCTTTCTTCACGGATCAGATGTCAATTTGGATTGTGGTGGTTCCGCTATCGTCATAGCCTCCTTTTTGTTTTCGCATTAGTTACTTATCTGCGTATTCTATGATGCATTCCGGGTTGCCATCACTACGCGGAGGTGTAACTAGCACTTGAGGATGATGGAATGAGAATCTCCATGACCATGAGCGGGCTTTAACTCTTTCCACTTCCTCCTAGCAATCAAGATGGCGTGTTAATTCAATAGCAAAAATTACTGTAGATTCATTAGTTTCCTAATTATATTTTTATCACTTTTTATTTCCCATATATAGCATCATTTTTAAATTTCCAAACGCTTAACACATCTATTTTAATGCTAAATTAATTTTTTTTTCTTGGACCGTCCCTGATTATAGATCAGATCAGGGACGGTCCATGAAAAAAATGTCTAGTGCTGCCATAGATTTTTTTTCTCTCTATAAACTTTTTCACGAACCGTTAAACCATTGATCTATGGATTTACAATAAATATATATATATAAATAAACTTGCCCGTTCAATTATAGTTGATTAATTTAATTTAATATACAATTAGTTTTATGGTTGTGGTATATTTTATTTAACAGCTGTTGCTTTGTATTTCTATCTGTATGCTTTAATTAATTAAAATAGTTGAACGAATCAATTAAAAAAAAAAAACCGAATGAACCAGAATTTGTTTATAAAATTATTATTTATACTAATTAAAATTAACCATAAATTTAATTTTATTTTTACTTACAGTTTGCGTTCAATGGCCTGAAGGTAAGAAATTTTTTTTTGTGTAACTCTTTTTAAAAATTTTTAATTTGTTTTTTTAATTTTTTTAATAATCCAATGAAAAAAAGAAACAACGACAGAATGTTTTTATATTTTGTTTAATGTTTTTATCTCTTTCTCTCTCTTTCTGAATGACTTGCAATTACATGAGTGTTTTTTTATGGATGAGAATAAATTAAAAAATTTTGAATTGTATTGTGATTGTTGTAAAATTAATTAAAAATGCCTCTTTAAAACTGGATCAACCCGATAATAATACCAACCGTGTAATCCTGGGATTATTTTTAACCAAAAAAAAATTGTACGGGGAGGTTTAACTTCCCTTACAACTTCTAAATCCAATCGAGTTACAGGGTGTTTTTAAAAATTCAAACATAGATATTCAGTAGTTTTAGCTCATTTCATATCTAAATTATCTAACCGCTAGAATAACCAGAACACTCACTTGATTATGATATGACAAATGAATTACCATTAATTTTGTTCTGAATACAATTTTCTCGGGGGTCGATTCCATTTAGAGCGGTTCAAAGTAAAAAAAAAAAAGAAGATTTATTTTTCATCAAATTTTTTGTAGAAAATTTGATTATTTAAGGTAAAAAAGTTTTATTTATGAGAAATTTCGAGAAAAATCAATTTTTCTGAAAAATTAGTTTGAAAAAAAGAAAATGCTTTTTTCTTTCATTTTGAGTTTTAATATCTCGGCAACCGAACGAATCTTTCCGAACATTTTATTCAGGTAATTCATAATTTAACTAATCAAGTGCCTGTTCTGCTATTCTAGAGGTTAGATAATTTAGCAGTTATGAATTAAAATGACTGAATGAACGATTTTTTTTTGTTAATAATAGTCCTGGGGTTACGTGATGATGGTGTTGGTGATATTCCGGGTTTTGTTGGGGGGGGGGGGGGGGGGTGGGAGTCAATCGGCGGGACACCCTATTTATAAAACAAAAAAAAAACACCCAGAAAACAAATGTATAATAATTTTTAATTGTATTTTACTTATATTATATTTGTGTATCAATAATACAGTTATTTTAAGGGGGTAGAAAAAAAGAACGCTTAAATTTATTAATTTTTTTTGTATATATTTTAATTAATTTTGATTTTGTTTTTTTTTTTTGTAAGGATTTCGTTTATAGAGCAATTTATATAAATGCTAAATCAAGTTATTTTATTGGGGATCCCCAATTTTTAGTTGTATATGTTTTATTTATTAATTTTTTTTATTTTAATTTAATTATAATTAGTATTTTTTTTTTTATTATTATGCCTTTATTTTTGTTTGATTGATTTTTGGTTAATTTTTTGAATTTGATGTGAAAATGTTTTTTGTTGTTGTATGTGTGTTTGTGTTTATTGTGTGAGACAGACAGGATGAGTTTTTTTTCTCTAAATAATGAATACACAGTTTGTCTTTATCTCGGAAATTGTTATGTGCTCCAAACAGAATGAAACGCGTAAAAATAAAACACATGATAGATAAATGAAACTACAGAATAAAACGCGAAACGCAGCGCATCGCAACGAAAGGGAAAACGAAAAGGGTTGCCAAATTTTAACTTTTTTGCCGCAGACACGGTATTGAAGTTATGTTTATTTTTTTTTGAAATCATATGTAAATTATTGAAAAATTATGTCAAAAAATGCGTTCAATGTGTTCAGACAATTTGTAAGTGCGCAACAGCACGCAACAGCTAGCAAATGAATGCATAATTTCTGTTTGAGTCATTAGATATATGGACCAAAAATACTCTCTTTCTCTATTAAGGATGTAGACAATACAAGGAGAATATATATATGGTGACGTTAACTGAACTTGAAATCCGTTGGTTCTTAAGTTACAGGATGGTTTTTTTTTTGTTTTTTTGTTGGTTCTCGACTGTGTATCATTTGATTAAATAGTTATGAAACCAACGATTATTGTATCTGGAAATGTTTTCGAAAATCGCTTCGGGTTTTTGAGCTATGAGACCCTTTCTTCAAAGTTAGTGTTTCTTCAAAAAATAAAAAAAAGGCTCAATCAAAAAGCCTCCAGCTCAAACATTAAGGCTCCATTGATGTTGATGTTGGTCGGTCGACAGCTCGCCCCATTCTTTTATTGCTACAGAGAGTGGTAGTGCGAGTGGTGAAATGACGATATCTTGAAATTATTTCACCACTCGCCCCTTATACAGAGTAGTATTCCACTAAAACAAAAAATTTAACTGTATTTTTGTATTTTATTTCGAGGCGGCTCATGGCTCGAAAACGACCAGCGATTTTTGTTTGTTTCGCAAAGTTATTTGTTTCATAATTCTTTACCCAAAAATGATACACATTCGCAAACGGGAATTCTAATTTTCCGATAAAAACACTTACTTTGGTCTGTAACTAAAGAAACAACGAATTAGCCCATCTCACCATTTTGGATTTCCCTTTCCATTGTCTATTACATAGAGAGAGAGCGAGAGAGAGAAAAAGAGAGTTTTTTTTTCATATATTTAAGGGTAGTTTCCGAGATAAAGCCACACTGCATTTATTATAAAACTCATCCTGTCCTGTATATGTATGAACAAATTTTATATTAGTGAGACATTTGCAATTGTAAATTATTATGAAAATGCCGTTATTTATTTGGATATAATCTAGTTAATTTGTATTTTTATTTATTTTTTTTATTTCAAACGTAAATTTTATTTTTTTTTTGTGGTGATTGACGTAAATACAACTTGCTTGCACTCTCTCACTAAAATTAAACTATTTGATTTTTAATGTATTTAAACAAAACAGGAAATTTTATTTCGTTTGATTTAAGCGTTTGATGTGAAAAATTCACTAAAACAAACTTTTTTTAAAGAAAAATTTAAATAATAGAAAAAAAAAATAGTAAATCCACAAAAAGTTGGTGTAAACTGAATTTTATTAACAATTAAATAAGAAAATAAATCGTTCATCGTACAATCGTACCGTACTTTAATTTAATTTAAGGCGCGGCGGTCGGTCGGTGGGTGGTTGAAAAGTGATAACAACCAGAACGAGGTGATATTCTGTTATTTTGGCACACATTTTATAATAATTAGGTAATTAATGGGGAAAAATTGAATAAATTCCAAATAGAAGCGATTTTGGAGGAAATTTTGATGATTTTTTCTATGTAATTACGGCCCTGACCCTTTTTTTAATTATGATTTTCATAATGTCATGTCAAAAAATTCAAATAATTTCTGATATGTCAAAAAAAAAAACGAAAACATTTTTAAAAAAACGTCCCATTGGTTTGAAATGATCTAAAAAATCTAAAAAAGTGTTCCTGAAAATGTTGTCCAATTTTTTTTTTTTTGCTTTAACCTACTGTAAAAATAAAAAGAAAAATTATACAGTACGCCAAAAAAATGTTCGAAATGTGTTAGGTACACATTTTGGCAATTAGATAATTTAATTGAATTTGGCAAAGGAAATTGATCGAATTTTTAATTTATACAAAAAGAAAAATAAAAATTTAAGAAAAACCAGGGCCGTAATTCAAAAAATTAATCAAAAATTTAGTCGAAAGGTCGATTTTTCAGGAAAAATTTTGTTCCGGAAGATTTTTTTCCCCCCATAAATTATCTAATTATTATAAATGTGTGTGTGCCTCTTCGAATATAATCTCGTTCAGGACGTTCAGATCGTGAAATAACTTTTCATGAACCGCGCTCCTATACTTTAAATGTATAATTCTTAAAATTTTCTTTGTTGGTATGTGCTTTTATTGGGTAGAGTTTTTTTTTTTCATAATTTGCATGCATAACTTTGCATAAGGCAAAAAAGACAAGAAAAAAAAATAATCAAATTCAATTTATCATTCTGTGGGATAATTAATAATTTTGCATGTGAAATGTAGTAAATGCAGATTGCAGGAATTTTAAACATCAAAAATTTAACCGGATTTAATATTATGAAAATTTCTAAAATAATTGCTGCTATTTTTAACACAAATTATTTTGGAGAGACAAGAGGATGAGGGGTTGTCGGTCGCCGCTGGTCCTACACAATTTTGAGCTAGCGCTCAACCCAAATGTTCTTCGGGGGAGTTATTGTTTACTACTTACTATGTTAATGATAAATCTAGTGAAAATCGAGATTTCTAAATTTTCTATGGATAACGGCCCCGAGGTGGAATTATCGCGGTCGATTACGATATACCATTGTCATCAAACATACGATTTTTTTTTTCATTTTTGCAATTATGAAAGACGTCGGTTTAAGACGATAGGGTAGTAGCAATCGTTACGATTGTCGTTTGTATTGCTTTTGTTGTGTTTTGTTCGTTTATTCAATTTGAATATTCATATAATGGTCATATTTATTACAAATGCCACCGACTGACTGATTTGGTACATTTTGATCGGTTAAAAAGCCTCGTCGGTCAGTGCGTTTGTTTTTATTACGGCTTATTTTCACAACTGAGTGCGCACTCATTTTCATAAAAATGAACTTGGTCCCTTTCCCCCTTAACAACTGATTTTATTTTCGGTTGGCACTCATATACGAATGAAGTATAGGTTTATATAAACACACATACAAAGACAAATTCTACAATATTTTATTTTTCATGTTTATTACTAAACCGCACCCGTAAAATAACAACTCGTGCTGTGGCAATTGTAGTAATAAAAATACCGCATAAATAAAACAAAAGAAAAGAAAATATTTATAAATACCCAACAAATTAAACATTCACCTATAAAGAATACAATTTTTGTTATTTTACGGGGTGGCAACCCGAAACAGGCAGGTTCTACACCTCATTTCCAATCAAAACATATATGGCGACCCCATGTCTATCTCGCTTAGGTTTCGAGCTAGCCCGAAAAAAAAAACGAAATGTAATAAATGTATTTTAAATTTTTGAAAAATTTGCATTTCAATATTGATTTTTGACATATCTCTAAAACGAGTTGACACATTTTAAAAGTTTGAACAGCAAATTAATGCTAAAATATCAAAGAAGTTTTCCTAAAAACCGACAACTGATAAACGTAAAAACCCTATAGTTCTAGGCTTGCAAAATAACATAAAAAAGGATTAAATCCGTGAAATTTCTTGTGTTTGACCAGCTCTAGCATGAAACGGGCTGTCGCCGATGGTTATGTTATTAAAAAGATATTAAAGATCGTTAAAATACCTTTCTAACGAGGTTATAATTATTAGATTCCGATAAGTGGTTACTGAGATATGGTAAATAACATTTATGTACTACCTTAAACTTCAACAAAATCGTTTTTTTTTCGGGCTAGCTCTAAACCTAAGCGAGATAGACATGGGGTCGCCCTACATTTTTTGATTTGAAATGAGGTCTAGAACCGCCTGTATTGGGTTGGCACCCTGCCTGTTTCGGGTATACACCCTGTATATATGAAAACGATTTTTCACAACAATATCCACAGAGATGATATATAAATAATATCGATACCCACAACATCGACTACCATAATCACAAATCTCAAATCGTATGGTAATTTTAGACGATAGACCATAGACGAAAGTATCGACTCCCATAATACGACTGCCTCAGGTTTTTTATTTTGTCAATTTTTTAAATTTTTTTTCATATAAAAGAAACGTTTGCAAATCGTTCATCACCGCCATAGATTTAAAACGATTTTTTCGATTTTTTTCAATGTCAAAAGGAAATTAAAAACAAACTTGTGTGTGACCTGTAAAACTGAACACCTAACCTACGTGATATAAATGCATTTTATACAGTACACGTCAACAAAAATGGGACAAATTTTTCGCAACAACGTTTTTGACAACGAAAAAAAATTATCGCATTTCAGCCAACAATCGGTTTTAGCGTCCAACAACTTTAGCCATAACTCTGTTGCTAGTTTCATAATAGTTGTTGCTACTGTGGTGTATGTAATTAGCCGTGTACGACCAACCACAAGGGTAAATACAATGCAACTCTGTGTTCTTAAAATTCAAATTTGAAAAATAACCGAAAACATATATTTTATGTCTTCGCAGTGTAGAATTCGAACCCCGACGACCCCCAAAATTTCGTTAGAGCACAACAGAGCACAACGCTTTTATTGACGGAAGTTCAAAGTTCAAAATTATTTTCTATACCCAAAGACATAGACAATTATTGCAAAGATAATAAAAATTATCAAAAAAAATAAAAATAAAACAGGACCGTAATCAGGGATTTTTCGGGAAAATGTAATTAGTTTCCTACCAACATTTTTATTAAATATTAAATCCATTTACCTTTTGGTATATGTCGGTCAATCACACTCAAATATTGGGACCTTGCATTAATAATGTCGATTTAGATAACAGATGACGTAACTAGCGTTGTGTGCATCGGAGCACAACGCGGCCATATTCTTTTTTTTTGTCTGTCATTACTCTATTTCAGTACTCTATTTCAGTATATGACATTTCGATGAAGTGTAAACAACAAAGTTTTTTTTGCTTCGAATATGTCGAAACACATGCCTGAAAAAGTTGTTTTGGGGGGAAGTTCTTGAATAACTTTCTTTAATTTTAAGAAAACCGCTGCTGAAAGTTATCGTTTGTTGGTTGAAGCTTATGGTGGACATGCTCCAACTGACAAAACTTGTGAACGGTGGTTTGCACGCTTCAGAAGTGGTGATTTTGAAGTGGAAGACAAAGAAGGTCAGCCAAAAAAATTTCAAATCGAAGAAATGCAGGCATTGTTGTATGAAAATTCGTGTAGAACACAACAAGAGCTTGCATTAGAGTTGAATATAGATGCCCATACCATTTCTAGACGTTTGCATTCAATGGGAAAGATCAGAAAGCTAGGAAAATGCGTCCCACATCAACTGACTGATAATCAACTCAAAGCACGAATCGATGCATGCCATAAACATCTTGCCGAGCACAAAAAACATAGTTTTTTGAGTCGAAATGTCACTGGCAATGAAAAGTGGGTGTATTACGACAACCCTAAACGTAAAGCATCATATGTTGATCCCGGCCAACCATCAACTTCACAATCAAATCAAGCGATATTCATGCCATAAGCTTATGCGGTGCATTTGGTGGGATCAGAAGGGTGTCGTGTATTATGAGCTGTTAAAACCGAATGAAACGGTTACATCTGATCGCTACCGACGACTGAGCGACGACTGAGCGAATTGGCAAAGATATTGAACGAAAAACGACCATTGATAGCTCGAAAACACCACAAAGTTTTAATGCACGATGTCAATGCCAGACCACATCGTGCAAACATCGCTAAGGAAAAAATAAAGAGGCTCGATTGGGATCATCTTGATCACCCCCCGTGGGTCGATGAATGGATTGGGACAAAAGATGTGGACTTCTTCAAACGAGGAATCAACAATGTTCCTAAAAGATGGTAGGAAGTCATAGCTAACGATGGGTAATATATTGGTTAATGTACTTAATCATTTTGTTATACCAGTTTCTAGGCAAAAAATCGACATTATTAATGCAAGGTCTCAATACAATCGGAAAAAAACCAATTATTTCCAATTTTAAACTAATACAATAAGAGAAATGTTGATCTATAGTTTTCCAAATGTGGTGGGTTTTTCAAATGCCCTTTTTAAAACCCGCGGTGACGCGAGAGAGACCCACGTTCTATTCCGGTGACGAGAGACTCACGCTCTATTCAATAAAAGTACATAAAAAATTATAACTTTTAACAATAACATAATATTTAAAAAATCTTTTCAAATTGATTTGGCGGGAGAGGTTTTATTTCTTAAGTATATGTTTTTAATATCATTATTATAAAATGGTTGTGTAAAACCTAAAATATATTAAAATGTGATTTTTTGTGATTAATAATAATAATTTTTTTTTTTATTATTTTTATATACATATATTTATTATAAATTATTATAGTAGTAAAACATAAACCAATTAAATTTGTAAAATATTATGGAATTAATTAATAATAATACTTATTATATATGAAAAAAAAAAAAATCAGGGTATCGACTTCCTATGACATGGCCATTTTTAGGGGCGGTGGGGAGCACCGCATTGGCCCCCACAGCTCAAGCTACACAATTAGCTTCAACACAACAACTCCACCATGTATTAGCTCCACGAACCGCACAAAGACGGAGGTACCCATTAATTAACAAAAACAATTTAAAAAAAAAAAAATATAACCATAAAAATTGCATTTTCTATATTATATTTTTATTTTATTATTTATTTATTTATTTTGATTGATTTTTTTTCTATATATTTATTAATCACAATTAATATATTTTTGTAATGGAGAATGTGGTTTGCATAATATATAAATAATAATAATAATAATTTCGTAAAAATTTCAATAACCAAAAACACTAAATGATTTTTTTGAGATACGCCGCTGCCATATCATTAAATTAAAAAAAAAAATGTTTAACTAACTGCTCGTGTTAATTATATTTATCTAAATAGGGTGTTCTGGTTGATCCCATACAATAACCCGAATACCCATAATACAATCAAAAAATTTCGGTTAACTTCGTAAAGAGAGGTCTAACTGTGACCTTTAACACTGAGTTATAGGGTTTTGTCAAAGATTAAATCATACATTCACACATTTCAGCTCAAAGCTATTAAATTATCCAATGTAGAAATAACAAACAGGGCACTGGCATTTATAATTGATAATTGAATTACATTTAATTTTTGTTTCAGAACAAAATTTTTGCATGGTCCATTTAAAGATATTTTGATGCTTAAAGTGGAAAAACTTATCGAATTTTACATCAAATTTTTGTAAAAAAAAAATAAAATTAATATTTCTCGAAATTTCTCCGTTCTCGGAATATTTTTCGGTTTCATCAATTTGATTTTGATATGTTGTAGTACTCGGAAAAACAAAGTGTCTCCTATTTTTTTCCCATCCTTTAAATTTAATTTTTAAGGTGTGAAATTCAAAATGGCGTCAAAAATGAAATTTCACCATACTTTCTACAATTCTGAACCAAAATCGCTGAAATTTTGACGGCCATTAATTTCGTTGAACCAATTCCTATTCTTTGTAGAACAAATTTTTTTTATTTTTATAATTTGTCAAAATGGCAATTTCATTCAAGGTGGTCACTAACCTTGTATGCTGCATGCATCCATTCATGCAATATGGAAATTAATCTCTAATTCAAGAAAAATCAAGTATTATTGAGTTTATTTTCAAGATGGTGTCGAAAAATGGAAAATTTGCTCATAACTTAGACAATTTTTAATAGAATTTTGTTATAGTAACTTTATTGAACGTTAACTCTTTCGTCGTAAAACATTTTTTAAAATAATATTTAAAAAATATATTTGATAAATTCAGGCAAGTCGACCCACGAAAAATTCAGAAGACCGAAAAATGTTTCCTTGTCCTATTATTAACTTCTGCGCTTCAAAAAGTTGCCCCATACGCCAAGTTTATCGCAATGACTTGTAAATTTTTAGGTTCTGGTGAGTAAATCGTAGCAATAAACTTGGTATATGGAAAATTTAAGGCAACTTTAAGGGATGCGTGCAAAGGTAAAAAAAAAAGCATTTAATAACAGAAAAATTTCGAGAAAAATCAATTTTTCTGAAATATTTGATGAAAAAAAATCGAACCTTTTTTTGAGCTTGAATACCTCAAAATGGAGTCGACCTAGAAAAAATATTATTCTAAACAAAATTTAAGATAATTGAATTATACCTATCAATTAAGTAACTATTGTTATTGTTATTCTACGTAGGGTAAGTTTAAAAGTTGTGAGCTGAAATGACTGAATGCGTGTTTTTGATTTTTCAAAACACCCTGTACCTGTCTCGGTTAGGGTTCAATTTACGCCCTCCCCAAACGTATTTTTTGCTTGAAACATACTACGATACTACGATTACGACGTGATGGTATTCGGGAATTATTGTGGGGGTTTTTTTTAAGCAAAATATCCTGTATAATAGTTTTTTTTTCTTATATATTACGTTGTGTTTTATATGTAATATAATTTATGTATATAACCTTTTTAACCCTTTGCACCCGATTTTTTTTTTGAGTATGAAATTAAAGCATGGAATGGGATGGGAGGGCGCCTGTTGATGATGATGATAGGCGCCTTTCGGGTGCAAAAGGTTGCAAAAAAATGAATGCGTAAAAATGGAGTAGAAAATTATCCTTCTCCTCCGAATGCTTCGCATCATAAAAAATGTTTAATTGTTTTTTTTTTGTTTTTGATGTTATTTAATTAATTAAATTAATTATCGTAAAATAATAATAATGAAATTCTAATCTAGAAATGCAATAAATTGCGCTTTTTAAATCAAAACAAACATTTTATCTTAAAAAATCGAGTCTTCGTTAAATGTATTGCATGTAATTTTCAAAATTATTTAACCCATTTTATGTACTACTGTATTACGATTGTTTTTTTTTTGCATTACAATAATAATACTACATTAACCTATTAAATATAATTAGATTTTTTGTCTCCTGTATAGCAATCAATTTCCTTGCAATAATAATGATATCATTAAGATATTTGGAGACGGTTAATAAATAAATCACGTATATGTTAATGTGATCTCCAATAGTTACATTCCATTTGATTACTGGGGGCGTGGGTTTGGAGTAGAAAAGAATTGATTTCTCTACTCCAAACTTTGCTATAGTACGGTGTAGTGTTCGGAGTAGAAAACAAATCAACTCTTTTCTACTCTTACCTATTCCTTGTAGTAATCGAATGGAACGCAACTAATATTGGTTTTAGTGTTCGGAAAGGTTAAAACTTTTTTTTTTGTTATCTAATCAATAGGTTAGATGTTACCGAAAATTTCAGTAATACACACAAGCTCATTACTATTATTGCTATAACGCTTTTTGACAGTGTACCGCATACGGCATTAATATCCAACAAAAGTCATTCATTCGGATTAGTAATAAAAAAAAAGAAAGCGTTATTAAGTGAATTGGCAACCATGTTGGAGTCTCTGAAACACCCTACCGACCCCGTTGGCACTTGACCGCCCCTTGTACTGCGACCCATCGGGTCTATTGCACCTCCTCATCAACATACCTACTTTAAATAAAGAATGTAAGGTTTAAATCTGCGATAAAATTGATTAGACTGTAAAGAGTTATCTCTGTTCTCTGTTTTCTTTGCCGAGTTATCTTTCAGTGCCTAACACTTGGTATAAACTGCACTATAAACTAAACTGCACGTTCCTGGCATTTACCTTCTGTATTTTATGCATATTACCGTAGAACGACCTAAGGAAGTTGCATGCGTTCCTCTCTCTCCTCTCGTTTTACCGCGCACAATCTTGCACATATGCATCCGAGTATTCTAGGAGGTAGGCTCCATAATTCATTCTAGCCAGAATTGAAACATGTCCAAGTGCAGTCGCCTTGAACTGGTTTCAAATGTTTACAAGTAATACCTGTACGCATCATCGCCGCCGACAATTCAAAAAACTTAATCCATTCCATTCCTTGAGGTCTCAGCGGCTATAATCATCACCCAATCTTTTTTTTATCATCAACGATCTTTAGATAACAGAAACCCGAATACCCAATTGTGTTATCCTGACGATACATTGTAGTATGTTACGACCCCAACCGACCGCCTCTCCTCCTTGTAAGAAGCGAGCAATGTATGCTGCCTAAACCGCCCTCTGTTATCCATGAATGATCTGATAAAGCCGGACACTAACACACAATGTCTCGTTTTTTTGCAACCTTTTCCACACAACCATTTCTTCATCCTCCAGGGTCCAGGCACAATCCCCGTACTTATCAATCCTTGAGAATATTTACATCCATATGACGCCTGAAGTCACCCACCATGCAATTCACGGTGCGAAGATGAAATATTTTTTTATCTTTTATAGTACATATGCCCGTTATATGGTGCAAATTTGGATTCATCCGTGCCACGGGAATGTGCTAACAGTCTCAACAATTGTTCTACGTATAATAGCGGCGGTCACATTGTTTTGGGCGGTCAAAAGGGCAAAACAGAATTGATGGGGAACGCAAGGGCGCTTTGGGTATAGATGGAATTGCTTCCTTTAGGTTTACGAGGCTGAAATCGTAATACACTACAGTATTAGTAGGTGTATGGTGAAGGATCAAAAGTTAAGAATTGGGTTATTTCCAAACATTAGAAACAATGGCAAGTAAAGTACAATGACGTTTTGTCCCCTTAATTATATTTTTATGAAGGGAAATCCAAAATGGCGTCAACAATTAAAATTCGCCATAACTTCTACGGAATTCTGCATTAAATTCGCTGAAATTTGAACAATAACAATTATGGGCTAATCCGTACATTTCATAAAACAATTTTCTTTTATAAATGACGATTCTGTTTCGAAGATGGCCGCAAGATGGCCCTGAATGCATACAATCATATATTATGCTTATTATGCGAGTAAAGGAAATGTATACATAATTTCTACATTTCTTTTTGGTTCGATTTCAATGTGGTTGTTCGGATATTTTGTAGTGCTCGAAGGTGGTTTTCATTTTTTCCAATCTTTGAAAATGAAATTGCACATAATTTTGTCAATTTTCATCGGATTTACCTAAAATTTGATTTGTAACTTTATGGCTCTTTGTTTCATAATTCCGGAAAAAAAATTTTATTTTTTTCTTTTATCAAACTTACGGATTTTTTTATTTTTTGAGTACACTTTCGAGCAATTACAACATAGCAAAATTCATTCAGCATCCAAATCGACGTAATACAGTTAGTTCAGATACTACCCTTGTTAGCCGACACTTTATATGATAACTCATCATGGGTTGAGAGTAGGAAGCAACACAAATAGAGATGTTGTTAGCAGGATTCGGGGAATTCTTAGTAAATTGGTGTCTTATCACAACTGGACATAATCTTAAATTAAAAGATCTATTGTGTCTGGTACTAAAATGAGTTATTTAAACAAGTTCCCGTTTTCTGTGAGATATTTCTTTTATCTTTGTATTGAAATGTATTATTTTTTTTTGTAGAAACTCACTTATTTTTTTTTTTTACCTTTATTTTAAAATAACAGCTAATAAATTTTCTTATGCGGTCAAATACTTGCATAATCTATTTTTTAATTGTAATTAATAAAGTTTGAAGGACGTTTAAAGAACGAAACAACCTTTTATGTATTTTGTTATTATTAACAACAGTTATTTTAGATTATTGAATAAAATTATCAGACGTTTTGTTAAAAATCGGAAAACAATGAATTTAAATAAGGTCTCCATTCACTTCGATACGAAAAACCTTCGTAAATGAATTTTTCGTATTTTTTGACAAAAGATAAATCACACAACCTTGGTAAATAAATTTTTTTGAAAATTTACGCTTCGTATCTTCGTATTGTATCTTCAAAAAACAAAAATACGAAGTAAACAAACTAAAAAAACGCATCGCGAACCTTCGTAATAAGTGATTTAAAGCTGTCAAAAAATTCCATTTAATTTATAATAATTTAATTTAATTCCATTTAAGAACAAATATTTCGTATCGAAGTGAATGGCCCTGGCAAAAAATAAATAAAATATTACTTAAATTACCGGTTTTTTTTTATCTATAAAAAATAATAACCTAACGCAAATGGCGTCTGATAATTAATTATGCATCAACTTAATATAAAAATAGAAAAAATGCAAATGTTTTTTTTTTTTCTTGTTAAATAATTACATGTAATAATTTTGGAGCAGCAAATTATCCGTATATTAATAACAAACAATAGTTTTAGACATTAAATACATTTAATCCACTCACAAAACCAAAAAAAAAAAAATAAAAAACACTGAAAAATGAGCTTTTATGAATTTATTAAAATACGCCAAGCTAAATTATTAAACAAAATTAAAATTAAAAATATGTTAATATATCAAAACTTAACTTAAAAATAAAACTTTAAAATGATTTTTTTTACCAAAAATAATTTATGTATTTATTATTAAAAAATATGTAAAAGGTACAATATATTTTTTATGTCGGTGCAGCAAAAAAAAAAAGATTGCACCAAAATACCATACAAAGTGAAGTTCAATTTGTTAAGTTCAATTGCGGTTTTTATAAAAAAAAAGGAGTAAAAAAAAAATGATTTTATTTTTGAAATAATTTTTTTTTTATTTATTTAAAACGCTAAATTTGCAAATTTGAGGTTAGATTACGTCTTTACTCTTGCACTAAATTGCACCTCGTCTAGAAGGTTTTTTTTTCTAGCGATCTAGCGATGGTGCACAATTTTTTTTTAAAGGGTAAAGTCAATATAGTTCAATTAAAGGTAAAAATAAACCACCTAAGCGCAGTGCTTTAAATATGTGTATTTACTAATCTTTAACATTTTTGCACTTCATTTTTTTCATGGTGCTTTTTTGTTTTTTTTTTGCACCGACATAAAAACCTTGTACCTTGTACTGTGCGCAATTTATTAAACTGCAAGCATGTGATGTGTTAAAACGTTTTTTACTACTAAAATTATTTAAAAAAAAAAAAAAAAAAAAAGAATAAATCAAAAAGCAAATTATTTTATAATTTAATAAGCATTTTTTATTTTAGAAAAACAAAATTAATTATAAAAAAAAAAAAAACAAAATACAATTATTTTGTTTTTTTTTTTTTTTTTCAATTATTTTATTATTTAAATATTACAAAATTTTTTTATTTTTGTTATATTAAAAAAAAATGTATAACTAACAGCATGCATTTTCCTTTCTCTCTCTCTTTCTGTCTTCTGCATCACCTGCACAAATAAATATTAAAAAAAAAAAAAAAACCAAAATAAAAACATGCACGAACCTGATCAATGAACGAAACAAAACAAATTAACCCGTAAATGCATTATTACGTACATATTCTTGGCGTTTGTGTTGTACAAAATGTATATGGTTGTGCAATCAATTAAAATGATGATGTAAACAGCCGCAGCAGCAGCAGCAGCAGCCGCAGCCGCCGCCGCAACATTACGTGGCGTTGTAGGTATACAAAGGGGTGGTCGACCAAGAACCGCTGCATTTCCAGCACCTGCAGCTGCAGCTTTTGCTCGTTTACCACCGTCACCGGCTTTAGCTGCAGCGGCCGGTGCAGCAAACGCTTTGCATGGATATACGCCGTAAGTAACTAACAAACTTGTACTAAAAAAAAAAAAATTCAAATAATTCATTTTACCAATGATGCCAATTTGGTTTAATCATCGGAAATAAGACCGACGAGGACGCGCGCGCCGCAACGCGTACATTCAATGAATACAATTCAAATTCATACTTTTTTATTATAATATGAATTCGTTTAAAAAAAATTATCATTGTTAGAATCTTTTTTTTACGGACAGAATGTTTTTGTACCATTGATTGTTATCGAATTTACCGTCCTAACGATTTAAACTTCACCCCGAGGTTGCCGCAGGTCTACCGGCCTGTGTACTCCGACCCATGGGATCTATTGTACTGCTTCCGTTAGCATTATAACGTATTTGAATTTCTAAATTGATCTCGAAAATCTGAGACCGCCGTAAAGGGGTATTTTAACGCAAAAGACGATACTGCTGATTCAACAAATTGTTGAAATTATTGACTGAGAGGCTTCGGAATCAAGACCAAGCAGCTTTTCGGTATTTGAAATATCAGACGGCATGTCTTGGGTGGAATGGTAAAGTTCCGTTGTTTCATTTTTAGGCGCTTAGAGAAGCATCTGTTCTTTTTAGTCTTGTAACTAAGGAGTAAATTAGTCGGCCATAGTAGATCCTCTTGTTATGCATGGTAAGACGGCGAAATACTCCCAGAGGACGCCTGGGGGTATCTGGGAGTCTGGCGGTTATAAACTTCTTATCGCATTGCTCCATGGAAGCTCTCACACCACATTAAGATGACTGCCGCCGCGCGGCTCTTGTGGTGATAAATTTTATTCAAAAAATGATAGGTAATTTTCCGAAACAGACAAATTTATAATGAGCTAATTTATGAGAAAAAAGTGGCTGAATTACAGATGACCGTTAAAACTGATTTTTAAACTAATTCTTATAATTTGGGATTTTTAGAATTTCCAAATTTTGGATCCTCTCTCCACCTCTCTCGTGGGGGCCACGAGAGGGAGCTTAGCGCGATTACTAATAAGTCCGGAACAAAAGATTGTTAAGGTTTAACATTTAACAAACTCCACATAGAATTATCTCTCTTTATGGTAAAACATGAAGACAAAAAAATGCCATTTACAAATATTGAACACTTCCCCGGGTTAGGCCAAACCAGTTCAGGCCGTACTTAGTTCTAGAACCAAAAATCTATTTGTAATGACATCCTCCTTCTCCCCTTAAGATATTAAATTAATAAAATTCCTCACGGAGGGGAAGTTGGACTGATTATGCTTTGACCAAAACTTTGGATTCTCATTATCATTAGGAACTTTCGTACATAATTTTCCCTCTGTATGAGGTAAATTTTAAATTGTCCCATACAAACTTTGATTCCCCTTCCCCTCTCCGTCCAAAGGGAAGAGTCGTCCGTCACTATCAAGGGAACATTGTGAACACATGCGCCAATTTTGAGTGAAATTTTGGTCAATTTTCATCGAGTTTATTTGCGAATTTGTTTTGTAATTTTATTGAACTTTGACGAACATATTCCAAAAATAATATTTTGAAAAATTTCAAAATGGAGGGTTCATTCAAGATGGCTGGAAAATTGAATATTTATTACCATAACTTTGATAATTTTCATTGGATTTATTTCAAGTTTTGTTTGTCTGACGCTTCATTGCATCTTCAATATTCTCTTTGTGTTTCCTGTTTCCTTATACGCCTTGAATAAAAGTTGGTCAATTTGGAATTGGATTTCCTACAATATAAGGAGTTCCACACCAAAGTGCCAAATTTAGCCAAAGAATGCCGGGTAGCCTTTTTTTATTTGACATTCAGGTAGTACACGACAGTAGATCACTGAGCAATAGTAGTCTAACAATCAGCACCACCTCTTGACAAAAACATGATAAAAACTGCCAACTGACAATACTTTTTCCTTAACCCAATTATAATCTAATTGTAATTATTCATTTTTATGGAATTTAAGTAAAAAAAAAAAGTTAAGAAAAAGTTGAATTACATTATAAAAATGCTATTTTTGTGTGCATGCTGCACAAAACAGAAATTATTGCATGAAAATTGTGTAAAAATAACAAATTATAGAAATTAAAATTAAGATTTGAATTGAATTCTTTTTTTAATGTTATTTATTTTGTATATGCTAATTTTTATTTTTAGTATAAGCTATGTTTTTTTATTTTTTTTTGTACCTACACAATGAGAATGTTTTGATTGATTTTTTAATTTTTATTACAGTCTTTAAATTTTTTAGTTCCTTAACACCAATAAAATAACAAAAGTTTACCAAACACACACACACACAAATAAATACGTAACATAACCAAAAACAAAAAAAAAACACCTAACACCAAAACCATTTGAACACAAATTCAACAACAGACAATTTAAACATTTTTTTTTCTTTTCTCTTTTTAATCTACTAATTAATTTTTAAGTGATAACCATAAAATTAACTATTTATTAAGATATTTGTTTTTTTTTTCAATTAATTTTCAGGAATCGAAATTTGCTTAATATTTGCAATTTTAAAAATGTAGTTTGGGTTCTCCGCTTCTGTAAAATTTGATATTTCATCACATTTCAGGTACGGTCTCAGAGAAAAAAAAATTTCACGATATTTTTTGTCAAAAGCAGAGGTCCGAAAGGATAATTTATGAAGAAAAAAAAAACTGAAACTACACAAAATTGTCTTTAAAATCAATTTTTGAAATTTTTCATTTTGAATCACTGTTTTTCTTCATCAATTTTCATTTTATTTACATATATTATATTTAAAATTCAATCAATCAATCTGCTGATTGATTCATAAAAGAAAAGTTTCAGTTTCAGTTGCGTTCCATTCATTTACCAGGAGTAGGTAAGAGTAGAAACGGGTTGATTTTTTCTACTCCGAACTAATACGCTTGCTTTGCTAATATAGTACGGTGTAATTCGGCGTAGAAAAAATCTATTATTTTCTACTCTTACCTACTCCTGGTAATTGAATGGAATGCAACTATACGTGACGATAAACCCCAGTTAAAAAAGAATTCAGACAGATTAGTTGAAAATGCTGTAATGCTGAATCCAATCACTGTTCATGGAGTGTCATAAAATATTTGTCAACCGATGAAAACTGAATAGTTCCATTCAGCGTCATGTACGAGACAATGAAGCAATTTTCCACCACTGAATTTTAAACATATACCGGGTATGTAGCGGTATGAAGTGAGTTTTTGGCGAAAATAAACACTAACTTTAAATGGGACAGTAAAAACACGTTTAATTCAAAGTATTGACCATTTGCTTTCTACTCATTTTGACCACTTTACTGGCAATTTGTGGTGGTATCGCCACGCTAATAGAATTGTTCGTCTCTTAAAGCACACCGCAATCAGACACCCAATTTTTGACTTCTTATTCTGTGAGGAATCGTAGTGATGCTCAGTCTATGCGTGTCCCATCGATGAAAATAAATGGTAGTCGGAGGAAGGAACCAAGTCTGGTGAATACGACGGGTTGGGTAACAATTTTCATCCAAGTGCTTTGATTGCATCCAACACCTGGCTTTGCTTTGTGTGCGCAGTTGCATTCTCATGGAGCAAAATTACTTTACCGTTTCTTCTGGTCATCATTCTGGTCGCTTTTCCATCGCCGCAGTATCAATTCGATGCAAATTCTGAATTTCTTTCCTGTCTTTGAATTTAAATTACACAAGTGTTTTGTCGGTTTTTCATTTGTCTTTCATTCAATTCATATCGCAGCCATTTTCCAATCGTTTTGGCGGTAATTCCGTCTCTTTAAACTTTTTTGGTGATCTTCCACGTTCTTTATTTCACGCACATCAAAATCATTATCTATGAACCGTTCGTTGAATCGTTAAGATACAGCATGATCACCATATGCATCGAAAATGGTTTCCAAACAATGTCTTGAGATAAACTAAAAATATGTTTTACAGATGTCATAGCAACCAAACAATAAAAAATTATTAAGATTCGCTCACAACAAATGTTCCCTATCAACACATTTGTATATTGACGCCGTTTCATTCCGATCATTCCGCTGATTCAGAAGCGCAACTCACAAATAAAATTCGCCATTTTGACAGTTTTAAGATTTTTAAATGTTTCTTTTTTCAAAAAAAAGTTTCTTCTCGCAAATGCCCCGGGATTAGTCCTGCTAAATTGAATTGGTTCGGTTCGTCATTGGTTATGGTTCGTCAAAAGCGAACAAAACTATTTCAGTAAAATCGAAGTGCTATCATCATATTAGGTAGGTTTGCTTGTGGGTGTAGACCGCACCCAAACTATTATTTTAAATGTAAATATTAAGCAAATATATGAAATTTTTTTTTAAATGATTATTCCTGTAAATTAAAAATTTATTCAATTGATATACCAAAAAAAAAAAAAAAAGGTAAAAGTTTTTAATAAAAATGATTGTTAATCGAATTCGTTTAATCGATTTCGTTTCGAAATTGCAACCTAAATTTCAAACGGATAAAAACTATTTCATAAAAAATCGAAATTATATTGTTCATTATCCATTTCCCATTTGCAATTAATTAAAAAAAAATCGCCTCTCAGGCTCTCTCACATCTCTGTCACAATTCGCTCTCTGTCACTCTCACTAAGACTACTCTGACAAATCCGCGTTTAACCGAAAAAGCCCACTCCTTTGCAAAAAATGCAAATTTAAATGTAAATTAAGTTAAATTAAAAAGAAAATTTTTTCTCATCATTCATATTTTGCGAATTTTGAAATTCATTTAATTTTATTTTTTCGCTTTTCCTCTCTTCTCTTCAAATTTGCCAATTTTTCATCAACCCCAAACCAAACATCTCCCAAGTACGATACATGAATAAAAGTTCTTCAAATTATTTATTACGATGAAACTCGTATGAAGTTAATTTATGCAAAAACATTTAGGTGCGCTGCTGTTGATGAATTTTCATCGGAAAATCGATTTTTTTTTTTTTAATTTCTTATTTTATTGGATTACAGCCCTGTTTTTTTTTTCTCTCAATTTTTTTTTTTAACTTTCTTCGAACAATTTTCCATAATTCCATGATTAATTTCTTAAATATTTCTTAGAAGAAATCTTGAAAATCTCCAAAACCCACCCACCATTGGGTTATGTTGTAAAAAAATTCAAAATTTTTCATCCAATTTGTTTTCGTTAAAATTAACGTGTTCAGTTTTACAGTATAGAACAAATTTATTTAAATGTTGTACTGACACAGAATGGAAAATTGACTTTCCCAATCTTTTGGCGGAGCGATGATTTAATAATGTTCTTCTGTGAAATTGGATTTAAGAAATTGATTGAATTATTGTAAATCGAAATTCGAAAAATTTGACAGAAAATAAACCACAGGGCCGTAATCTAACAAAAGAACGAAAAATTTTTTTGAAAAATCCGATGTTTCTGAGCAAGATTAGTTCATTGTTGAACGCCCACCATAAAATAGCAGCTAAGGTACCTTTCAGCAAAACATTCTCTATTGTTTTGGACAATTTACCGAATACTTTTAACGCACCTCTACTAAAAACCTCCATATTCAAAAATTACAACCCTGTGTACAAATTACATTGTTTAGAAAACTGTCACCCAGTCGATTAAATCATTTTATAGGGTGTATTATTTTTTATTTTTTACAATCATCATTTTTATTAAAAACTTTTAAAAAAAATCGATTTTTTTTTTTAAATTCAACAAAATTTAGATTCTGATTTAAATGTTTTTAAAGACTGATTTAAAAAAAAAAAAAAACACCAATTTTCTTTTTATTTTTTTTTTGTTGAAATTTTAGTGTCTACTATGATCCATTCTTAGCAGCTGCAGCCGCTGATCCAAATTATCGTTTTCAGGTAACTATAAAATTAAAATTGTATTTTTTTTTTCATTGCAATGATTATATTTTTATTTATTTTTATGTAATGGCGTCTTTTTTTCCGTTAAAAATCTGTAACATACATTTGAATAATAATTCACTTGGTTTATGAAACATTTTTTTTTGTCGATTGCGGTGCTGGTAAATGCGTCGCGGTGTGACGAAATGCACAAAAAATAATATTCAATAGGTTATGTTTCCTGTCTCCATCAAAAGATTTTCAAAACCAACTCTGTTATTCGGTGGCACAAAAAAAAACAACCATTTATCTTCGCACCGGTTCGGTTAACGTTCGTAAAAATAAACAAAAATTGAATTTAAAACCGAACCTGTTCTAGAATGTAACATAGTTAACGGAAAAATAGACGCCATTTTTTAATTATGTAATATTAATTCTATTGTATTTATCGTATTGCAAAAAAAAAACGCAAACGCATAAATGTGCTTAAAAAATGAATTTACATTTTGGATGTGTTGAATTATTAATACACATTTATAAATCAAATTCAATATACATATATATTATTTATACTTTAATTATTATTAAATTTATTAATTTTGCGACCGTCATGTCGTTAAATACATGGTGTACCGCTTGATACCGTCATAACACAACACCAAGGGCTACCAAGTAATTCGATTTTTTTTTTTCATGTCATGTTTTACAGTTACGGATTTTACGTAATTATTTCAAATTAATGAGCTCCGGCTCATTAAACTTGGTATAAATGGCGAACTTTAAGGGTCGCATAAAAGTTAATTGAAATAAAATCGGTTCGCTTTGACGATGAGTTCGGTTTATTCAACTGTTTTTTTTTTTTGTTCAATTTTGGTTCAACTTGGCTTCCTGCTCGTTGACCTTTAGTCCCATTTATTGGAAGACCTTAGGTCATTCCCACAGGATTTACGTACAGAAAGTAATATTACCAGTTTATATCGCAGATTAGATGAAAATTAAACATAATCCGTTTCATGCCCAGTGCTCAGATTCAAATTGGCGCAGTAATCTATAATAAGATTGCTCCCAAAATGAAATAACTCTCTAAATTATAAGCGGAAAGCTTTGAAATGTTACGGGTTAATTCACCCTATTATCATGTTTCGTGGAAGAAATTTTTTTTGGAGGGAACAAACAAAAGGGTTGGTATATTCAAGATGGCGGTACATAATGCAAAAACTGACGTATCGTTGATATAACTTTATCTTAATTAGTAGTGGAAAGTTTTAAAAAAATCTTTTGGGTTACTTTGATTAATCCTTTTATCATCTTTCGTAGCAGAAATAATTTTGAAAGGAAGCAAAATGACCGAAATATTTAAGATGGCGTAATCTTATGACATACAAAGAATCGCGTTTCATATTGGCAATTATTAATAAATATTTGATTTTTGGTCATTTTTTGAGTAAATTATGAGTTTTATCAAATAGGTTGGAAAATATTTTTGTAATTAAGATCTAAAAAGTATCACGGATGGATGAAATAATTTTCATCTTCATGGATTTCAGGCTGATTTAAATTAAAACATTCATAGAGAACGCACCCGCAAACTTATGCGTAATGTAGACCGTAATGTTTTGTTTACACGAGCAACTATTGTTCGTATACATTCCGTTTTCCATTTACATTTTGTCAGCTCCATTTAGACATAGGGCCATTCTAGTGAGATTATGCTCATTATTGAAACGTATTTGCCCTTCGAACAATCACAAACCACAATCTAATGTAGATTATTATCCTGTATCAGGAAATCTACGGATACCTTTTTCCATTCCAATTTTCTTTAACTTCAGTGACAAAATAACTTTGGTTAGGGATTTTTTTACTCAAATATGTTAACCGTAGAGCAACATTTGTGTCAACAGGTTTTGCAACAAACGGCTTTTACTTAGTTTTCATCTAATCTGCCATAGAAAAACATAAAATTGCTTTTGACTTTTTTTTAAATAAAGAACACTTATTTATATCGAACATATTCATTTCATCAGATTAGCAAGTAATTGAATAGGTAGAAGGTAAACTGTGTAGGCTGTGTTTGTACTTTGTACCCCGGATATTACTGATTTTATCCTTCTGTACACACATTTTACTAACATTCGCAGGTTTCGGCTGTGCCAGCAATTTATATTACGATAAAATTTCCTACTCACAACGCATTTTTTTTTATGTATATAGGAAGACCAAACAATAAAATATTTTATTTTATAAGTTCAAAAAAACAAAAAAAAACTATTTTACATTCCGCGTTCACCGCGTAATCATTTATGGTGCGTGGTAAACCCTAAATTAACCCTGTTAATTCAGAATTCTCGACCTTTTATTATCTAGCCTACTTTTTATCCAAATGGAAATTTTTTGAAATTATGGTTAAGGGCAAATACTTGATTCTTACAGTAAGAAGAACGGATTAATAATGCGGCATTATCCATTATTAAAAATGATATTTTAAACTGTGTTCGGGAACAAACATTTCCTAAGGGCATCCTTAACCACTTCCGCACAAAATTTCGCCTACGGGGGGGAAATTAAGAACTTTTTCCAGTCCAGTTTTGCCTCCAATTCTCTGAGAAAAAAATTTGGTCAGGATCAGCAGGTCCTTAACAATTTGTCATATTCAAAATCATATCTTAACTACGTGGATAAACGGTAGCTTTACCTTAATCTATTTATAATATCTTACATTATTATTGCAAAATTGAATTGAATGGCATTATTATTATTTTGTTGTTATGTTTTAATTTGTAACAACTATATAGAAAGATATGAAAGCTTATTACATAATTTAAAATTACTATTACTTTAAGTTAAAATTATTAAATAAAAGAAATCTAATGATATTAAAAGTTTCCCAATTCAAAGTTTATATTAATTTATATTAAAATTATAAAAAAAATTGCCGACATGCAGGGGCGGTCCGTGAAAATAGCACTTTAACGGTATTGTCAAAATGAATTTGGTCTTTGGAAAAAAAAAATCTACGGTATCACAAATACTAATACTTTTCCGGAAAACTTGATTTTTTTTTTTAAATTTTGAATTTGAATTGCAAATTAAATGACCATGGATTTTTTTCAATCTGTTTTCCATGGAAGTCGTATGGATATTCAATAAATTTCTGATATTTCATAAAATAGGGGTGAGAACAGAAATGCATATAAAAGATGGTGTAACAGTAAAAAGCGGTTAAAAAGTGTGGAAGAATGATCGAGGAAGGAGAACGGGTTAAATGTTTTGGGCGCAATTTAGAGGGTAGCAGAAAGAGAAAGGATGGATTTTATGGAGCCAATGGTAATAAATAAACAAGTGGATGAACAGACAGATATTGGAACGGATAGAGATGGAATTAGTGTAAATTAATTTAAATGAGAACAGGGCCGTGGAGCAAGATGAAATACCAGCTGAATATTTTAAATGTTTAGGAGACGGGGGAATAGAATATGGATTGTGGCGGGTTTAAATGCAATATGGAAAGTTACGCAATCTGTGGATAATTACAGGGCGGGAAATCATTTTTTTAATTCAGTGGAGAAGGTGATGGTCGGAGTATTAAATGGGCGGTTTGTGAAATAGATGGATTAATGCAACGTGACGAATGAATGTCAGGATGGTTCTAGCAGAGGGTATTCTTAGCATTTTAGAGGTAAAATGTAGGTGTAGACAGGGGCGAGAATCTATGGGTTTTTTGTGGATTTAACGACGGACACTTTTAATTGGGTGCGGTGGAAATGGTGGAATTGCCGAGGAGATTGTATGGCGATAGTACGGGGGTGTGTGGAGATTGTATGGAGGAGATTGTATGGCGATAGTACGTGGGGTAAGTCAGGGATGTGTTTTCAGTCCAACATTGTTTTTGTTGTTTTTGAACGATCTGTATGGAGATTTCTGGTGGCGTTGTATGGATAGCCGGTGCGAATGTAAGAATTTTGGCGTACACTCCACGACAAAATGATAGCACGTTTTAGATATTTCATTTATTTTTTTTTGTATTATTCATAAGTTAGAATTATGTTTTTTAGTACTTACCTATTGATATAGGTGAATTAAGACAAACTTATTTTTTCTTGTTACTACAAGCATTATCATGATTTGAATTTATTTAGTAAAAAAGGCGCATTTTGGTGCGACAAAAAGATAGCACAACCTTAAATTAATGCATGTTTTTTAAAGATATAAAGAACATTTTATTTAATTAATAATGCGTTGAACCTCCTTTATTTTTAACAACTTCAATTAATCTTTTGGTAATAGATTTGAACAATTTTCTAATGTACGTCTGTGTGAGCTTACACCATTCCTCAACAATTGCTTCTGTTAACTCATGTGTATTTTGAAATTGTCTACTACCCCCATAAACACGTCTAGAAAGCTCTCCCGAACAATTCTCAATAATATTTAAATCCGGGGAACGTGCTGGCCACTCTAAGGCATTCAGATTTTTTTGGCTGAAGTAATTTTTAGCGATTTTACTGGTATGTATACTGGCGTTATCTTGTTGGAAAATGAAATTTTTGCCAGCTATTATAAAAAAAATAGCTAAAAATAGCACGACTTTCTTGTGGCTCATTTATCATTTGGATATATTTGGCACTATTCATCCTGACTTTAACGACAGCAATTTCGCTTTTCCCATTATACCCAATCGCACCCCATATCATAACACTGCCCCCGCCCATGGCACGATGACTTAAAATCATTTCGTCTTTCCTTAAATCATGGAAATAATATTTATATCCATCCGGACCATCTAAATTAAATTTCTTTTCATCACTAAAAATAACTCTTCTCCACTTTTTTTTCCAATGAATATGTTTTTCAGCAAAATTCAAACGATTCAGTTTGTGGCCGTTGGTTAAAGGTGGTTTAATCTTAATTTTCTGCCGCTTTATTATTTTAGATTTTTGTAACACACGTTGTACATTTCTTACATTAGTAATAACACCGGCGTTCAATGCAATTTGTCGGGCTGTTAGCGGTGAGTTTGAGGCTTCCTTCAATATTAAACGTTGCTCGCGCTTAGATAACACTGATGGCCTACCGGGACTTTTTGCTTTTCCATAATTTTCTTTTTTATTCAATAAATTATGAATTACTTTTCGGCTTCTGCTCATAAAATTGGATATTTTCGTTATATTCCACCCTTCTTCCCTTAATTTCAATATTACATCTCTTTCAGTAAGATTTAATTTTTTTCCACGACCCATATTTTATAACTATGTAAATAAAAAAACTTAATAATTCAAACAAATCGCATACATAAAATTATGATGTTTCATCCACGATTGCATCAACTATACTAGATTGTGCTATGTTTTTGTCGCACCAAAATGCGCATTTTTTTATTAAATAGATTCAAATCATGGTAATACTTGTAGTAAAATGAAAAAATTAGCTTTATTTTATTAAGCATTGTAATTCTATGTAATAAAAAATACATTTCTAATTTATAAATATTGTAAGATAAAAATTAACTGTAATATTTAAAACGTGCTATCATTTTGTCGCGGAGTGTATGTGGATGATGAAGTGTGTTGGGCAGATAGTGTATGAGGAATGTGGATGTGTATGAGGATGATCGTAGAGGTTCGAGAGGGATATTTTGAAAATTGGAGATTGGAGATGGCAAAATCAAAACAGTGGTGGAGTTTGTGTGTAGGTATAAATATCTGGTACTGGAAGTGTCGGATAGAGGTTCGTGGAAGGTACATTTGAAGAAGAAGGTTTTGAATGCAAGGCGGGTCTGTGTGTGTGTGTGTGAAGGTTTGATGAGTGGAAAGAAGATAAATGTGTAGGCAAATTTAAAAGTGATGGATAATGTGTTTAGGAGTGTTGTAAGTTATGGATGCCAGGTGTAGGAAGTGCTAAAGTATGAAGAGGTAAAAGGTTTTTGGCAGGTATGTTTTAAAGAAGATTTTTTTTTGTTGCGCCGGACTACGCTGGAAGTGTAATATATTTGGATTTAGCCGATTTGGGTACGTTGTTTGAGATTGCATGTAAGATATATAATAGATATGGTGGGAAAGGGAGGGTGGGGTTTTATTGGTTGGTTGAGATTTTATTTTTCATTTTGTGGAAAATGATGAGAAGGAATATAGGATGGATAAATATGTGAAAGGTTAAGTCATGGGAGTCAAGGGATATTGATTATCGGGCTGGTGAAGGGGGACGGGGAAGTCAATAAGGTTGAGGGTAGGTGGTGTAGTAAGTAGCTGCTAAGTAAGGGAGGGAGGCAAAAATATGAATGATTGTATTCGGTTTTGGAGTGGGGTGATCAATTCCAGGAGTACCTGAGAGAGAATATGAGAAGACGATAAACAAAAGGTGTATACCCTTAAAATTTTGTTCCATTTTTGAAAGACTGTAGAAGTACGTATTGGTGGCCAGTTGGTAATCAGGGCTTAAATTTATCACCATTCAACTCCTCCGAATTTATGGGAATGGATGGGATGGTATGAGAAAAAATTCCCCGATTTTGCATCAAACCTCCAGATCCAAAATTTCTATTCAATTGGTTAGAAACAGAACGAGATATCTCTCATAATCCATTGGATTTGTATGGGAGCCACCGGAAGGGATAGGATCAGAAAAAATGTCCAGGAATGTAATTATTTGCATTTGGTACCAAACCCCTAAATCCAAAATTTCAAGCAAACATCTTCAAAACTCATTGAGATATACAAAAATCAAAAAAGTTGTAAAATTTGCAAGGGGGGCGGGGGTAGAAGGGAAGGGATGACATACCCCATCTGCGAACTCGTATAATTTTTCACAAAAAAAAGCTTATGCTAAAAATTTCAGCCAAATCGGTCCGATAGTTTCCAAGAAAAGGTGGACCGAGCGAGCGAACGACATTTTTGCGGAAATTTTTTTATTTCATTTTTATCGATAAAAAGTTCCAATTCGTGGAGAAAAGTGATAAAAAATGGGGGTCAAAATATGTTTTTGGAAAACGATCATAATAAGTATACATTGAAAATATACGTACTTACAAGATAAACTAAAAATTCCTCGGTTGAATGCCTCACCATCACCGCATACGACTTGTAAAGCCGCCTCAAAAATAAAAAGTATTAATTATACAGTAGGGGAAAAAATGTAAAATACAATTTTTGTTGCAAATGTCGACTTTTGCATACTTTTGAATCAATCGATTTGATTTTAAAATGAAATATCAGAAATTGAATTGAATTTTAAATGTATGCAAAAAGAAAGAAAATATCGAATAAAAACCCTAATTAAAAAAAATTAATAAATAATTAAAAAAAAAACACAATTAGATAAATTAAGAAAAATCGATTTTTCCGGAAAATTTAGTGTGTTGCTTCCCGAGATTTTTTTTGCAGAAATTAGCTAATTATAATAAATGAAAATGTGTTACAAAATAGGATAATGTCGTGGTGATTTATTCACGGATCGTCCTTGCCAGCATGAAAATGGATTGATTTTAGAAAAAATCATAATTACATTATTTGTGTATTTTAGAATTTAATTACGATTGCGATTGTTGTGTTGTCATCTGCTATGTATATTTCATTTCTATTGAACAGCTGTTCAATTTACATTTTATTGTATTATTTTTGTAAAACTTTCCACTTAGGATCCAAATACCTCTCTCGATAAGCGGATATTTGTTTTTTATCGATAAAAACAAGATATCTGTTTGTCAAAATAAGCAAAGGAAAAATTAAATCGTGTGTGTGTGTGTGTGTTGGAGATATACAGAAATAAACATAACAGATGAAAACAACAACCGATTTAATATTTAAGTAAATTGGGATCAAAAAATTAATTAAAATTTTTTTAGCTTGTGTTTATTTTTTTTTTTTTGTTTAATATCATATATATTTAAAAATTTGGAAATATACCTATATTTTGATTTCAGGCAGCGAAACCAGTGACGGAGGTTCCACCTCAGCCAACAATTTTGAATGTATTAAGAATTATTTTTCTATTATTTTTTGTGCTCTTTTTTTTTTTTTTTTTTGCAAATTAACCCAATTGTGCTTTTTTAATTTTATTAAAATGTGTGTGTGTGTGTGTGTTTTGGTTTTATTTTTAATATTTGTGTGGATTTTTTTTTTATCTTAATTGCAATATTTTCAGGTTTTTTTTCTTCTCTCTATGCATCCTAATCGTTGTTTGCACATTTAAAATTGAATATTTTGTGGTGATATCATGATAAATTGTGTATATTACACAGAGCATTCTCATTCAAAGAATGAGAGAGAGAGAGAGAGAATAGAGTTAATATGGATTCATAAACATTATTTTAATAAATAAAATAAATTAATTTTTCGCATTACAACCAACAATTTGGTTTTTGCGTCCAATAGCAACATCCTTCTATTGTTAGTTTCTTAATTTGTGGCTTTTCCGGGTGTCGGTAATTAGCCGTACGACCAACCGCAAGGGGAAAATACAGCTCTGTGTATTTAAATTTCAGAAAACTTCGCAGTGTAGGATTCGAACCCACGACCCCAAAAATTTCGTTAGAGTTTTTCAGGTTGGCATTTTTATCATTTACACCATAGAGTGCAGTTATTTTAATACCATTTTATATTACAAGTGTGAATTAATTCGTATCGATTATCAACAAAAGGAGGCGCAACTAGCACAATATTCCACGGTTCGCATTATAGTTATACTAATGTAGTGGTGACTTTGGCCTGCAAGGCTCGCATTCCAAAAAAATCGCGGAATTACAAAAAAGGTTGAAAACTTTAAAATTGTAAATCAGGAAATTTTACAGTTTGACAAAATTGGTGTCAAACGCAAGAAGAATCACTGATCCGTCACCCGCAAATTGATGATGAAAAACGTTTAGAATATACGTTCAGACACGATTCTGTAATAAATTTCCTCTCCATGACAATGCTCTGCAACTGATCGCCACTCAATCGTTCAAAAAATTAAATTTTGTGGGTAACGTCGGATTTGTTAAATCTTATCGCATCCGACATATAGACCCAATTTGGCGCCACATCTTCTACGTTCACTTTTTCTGATTCATGCAAAATGATCCTATCCGAAATATACTGCTTCACTCCTATCAAAAATTGGCTTGATACACGTTTTTGCGGCTGCAGTTATTTTTTAGGATGGCAAGAAAGATGGACTGAAAAGTAGTGACTAGCGATGGGCAGAATACTTTAAATTGATTGAATGTGAAATCAGAAAAACTACGAGAATTAATGCACACCACTAATAAGAAATATAAAAATCAAAATAAAATTGAAATTTAGAGGGTAGAGTGCAGGGATCTGATCATTTTTGGACAGTTTAGCCCAACACTTTAGTTTAGTTCCCCCTCTCCCTACTTTTTTCACGTTACGCTACCAATCACGGGACTAACCCATTATACTCGTTCACCATCATCTCTCTCTCTCTCCCTCTATTTGCACATATTTCCAACACATTACAGCCGCCCCACACCTTTTCAATTATACAAATCACCCGTTATCTGAAAAGTCATTATGCCCAACTATATCTCTTTAACACGTTTCTTCGGCATCCCCGTTCACCCCCAAACATTTTGATTTTACTCTTACCCCACCCTCTTCCTACACCTGTATAATTACAAAAGCCCGAAATCCCCGAAATTGCAAAACACTCTCACGAATTCTGAATGTTGCACATATTACACAAATATCTTTCCTCTCATGGGTTCGGTTTTCCTCTCAAGCGTTCCGTTTTTGCCGCCACTCCAACCTTGGAGCACATCTAATCATATTTCGTTTTCCTAATCTAATTTCTTAGCAGCAGTTTCCTCTCGTACACCTATCTTCTACCGTATTTGTCCTCCAATTCTCTTAATATCCTAAATGACCCCAAATACCCTATCATATTCTGCTACCTGAGCCCTCGCAAAATAAAATAAAACTTTAAATGTTCACATTTTGGAATAAATAACTTGCCTGCAAACGTTTCTCTCACATTTTTCCCAACATACCGACTACTTTGTATACCTAAACCTGCATTTTCCCAAATAACACACCAAAATCGGAAATCTTTTCACAATTCCAAATACCTCATGACACACTCCATCCGTACAAACATCCAAAAAACAAAACATATGGAGGCCACCAATAAAGACGCTCAATGGGAAGACCACTGGAACGATAAACAAACAGAATCAAGCAAATTGCAGTTACCACATGACAACCAGTGGCGACTAATCGAGATGAATGGAGGTGATTAGCGGAGGCCTACATCCAGTAATGGATATAAATGGCGGTGAAAGAAGAAGAAAAATATTCCTTATATTTTGTATAGCATACAAATACAACATATCAAGTTTCTGTCCTATGACTCACCTACCAGGGACGGTCGTCGGAAAAATGTCACCTTACTTTTGTTTTTTTTTTAATTCTTGGATTTTTGATCTTTTAAAATCAATCAATCGAGAGTGGATTTCAAAATTTTCTTTTACGAAACAATTCATTGAAAAATTGATTGAATTTTTAAATTATGTGATGAGAAAATAACAGAAAAAATGGCAGAAAATATAGGATCTATTCTGAAAAATTTAGTAGCAGTCCTTTTTCCATAATTTAACAATAATAAGTCATACGCATGCGTGCCTTTTTTTTTACGAAATATCACCACATCGTTTAGGACAATATCGTGAAATTTTTTTGTCCCGCAACCATTCCTTGCTACCTATTAACATTTTACAGTTCCCTGTTTGGTATGAATTTTATGAATAAGTTTATTCTTAAGTGTGTAATTGATGTTAAAATTTGTTTTTTTGTTTGGCATGTTGCTAAAATTATACTTAATTTCTATTTTTGATGCAGTCCTAATAGATTTAATTTAATTAATTTTAATCGCACTAGTTACTGCACTATGAGCTTTGTGTTTTTGTATGTGTGTGTGCGCACCATCCCAATATATTATTACAAATAAACTTTGTGTATTTTTTAATAGAATAACAGCTTACGATCAATTTCATTTAGCATTGCAAGAATCAAATTGACAAATTATATAAAAAATTTTAATATTTAACGATTAAAATAACCTATAAAATTAGTTGTATTTTAAAAATTATGTGTGTTTGTGTGTGTTATTAATATACAAAAGACAAAAACAGATTAGACATGCGTGTATTAAACATTTTTTTTTAATTTCTTTTTATCAATTTTATATGATGCATATAGACTAGTGAACAGCATCCATACTATAAGATATTAAATGAACATTTACAGGCTACAACTCCTTTATTAAAAACACCGTTATCACAAGCACAACAGGCATATTCGGCTGCAGCCACATATACGGCTGTGGCTGGTATGAGAGCGGCCGCTTATAATGCGGCAGCCGCAGCAGCAGCAGCCGCTGCACAACCCGTTACAGGTTTTGCCACTGTTGCAGGGTATGTCTTCATACAAAAAAAATCCAATTTTTTTTTTCAATCCAATTACTACTTCCTACACCCTTTCCTTCACACATACATCGCCACGAGTATTGTACATCTTGAAAATTGCTATATCATTAAAAAATATGTCAACCATATCAATAGTTTGGTGTACATGTGAGAGAATTTGATGTGCTAACAAACTGAAAATCAATCTAATAAATTTTATGTATTTGGATATTTTTTTAACTTTATTTTTAATTTTTTTTAATATTACTTAAGCTCTAAAGAGGGCTAAAATTGAGTCAGAAGACAAATCATCAGTCATCGATTTCGACTTCAGCTAGAATTTTTAATAATAATTCAAGTGAAATGAATTGGGGGTGAGAAGTCGGTTCAAATATTATCGACTTCTCGACTTTTACTCCTCACAACCCTGATTTACGGCAAACACATGAAGTCATTTTTGTATTTTTGCAATTTTTTGCAATTTTTGCACTTTTGCAGGTTTCATATCAGGGACAGTCTAGGAAAAACATGTTTTCACAAGATTGTCAATACGAAGGTTTGGTATTCAAAAAAAAAAGACCGGGTTTATGGAAAACAATTTTTAACTTTAAAAAAAAAATCGATTTTCACAGGTTGAATCTGTGTTATTAATTTTTATATTTGCCATCCATAAATTAACCTTTCGAAATACCAAACCCTCGTTTTGACAATACATGAAATTTTCGTTTCCGGTGACCGTCCCTGTTTTTTATATGTCAAATAAAACAAAAAAAAGAGTCCTTTTTTCAAAAAAAATTAAATCTATTCCATTTTTTTTTTTTTTTAATTTTTTTATTTAATAGATTCTTAGAATGTTGGCATTATTATTACAACACCAACAACAAACCCAATATTTCCAACCATAAGAAAAAAAAAAATTCATTCATCAAAAGAAATCAAAATCATGAACAATTCCTTTCATCCAGAAGATCCTTTCAAGAATTCAAAAAAAAAAAAAAATAAAATCCAATCCAAAGTTTTATTTTAATTTATTTATTTATTTATTTATATGTCATAGATTTAAGATAAAAAATTAATTTATTTTACTTTATTATTAAATAAAAAACCAAAAAAATAAAAATAATATTTAGATATGGACGTGAAGCGTATGCAGATCCATATTTAGGTCATGGCATTGGACCAGTACCCGGTTATGGCGTAAGTAAAATATTATATTTTGTTTTATTATAATTAATTTATTATAAAAAAAACTAATGAAACATTTTTGATCATGTCATTGAACTGCATTGCGATAGAATGGCCCCTGTAAGGTGAAAATGATTTTTGTCAACCGATTCAAATATATTTGACTTTGTCATGAATTTGGTGGTTGCCACCAAGACGGGTTTTGAACATTTTTGTTCAAAAAATTGCCATAAAATTCAACGCTAAAAATTCACCAAACATTACTGACATAAATCTAAAATTTCCCTTTTGAACCGCCGAGCGCTCTTTTGTTCTGGAATCTACTCTCTCGGTTGTTAACTTGCACTCTACCACTGCTTTGTTTCGGATAACTTTTTATTTACCGCTTACACAGTTTTTAGTACTTTCGGCACTGTCCATTGGTACAAAATGCCAAATTCCAAATTGGTGGAATACCGTACGATTGTCATCCATATGGAATCTTGGTTTCAAACATTTGGATTTTCCACGTGCATATATGTTACTTCTGGGCCACCCAAACTTTGGTTTGTGTAATTTATCAATCTCTTCCAACAGGATAGATAGCAATCGAGAGGTCGCATATCCAAAATCTTCTGAGAACCATGTCTTTTCTAATGTCTTCACCCAGTCACCGAATACTGATTCTTAGCCACGCTGGATAGGCCTTCGTTAATCATGGCTCCGGTAATCCTCTGTAATAATCCATCCTATAGAGTCTGTTATGTAACGTAATATGCGCAAAGAGGTGCCTCGACATTTTATCTCGATTACCGGCCAACAATAAATTCGAGTACATAAAGGAGAATATCCAACGGCGTCTGGAGGAATCGCAACAGTCGCGACTTGATAAGCGCGATGTCAAGTACGAGGGGGTTACTGGAGAATCTCCGATGCAATGGTTACGAACCATTTCAAGTTTCAACGGAAGATTGTTCAAGTAGGCTCATAGTCCAACTGTGGACTACGACGAGCCCTTTCTCCACACGTTCAGGCTATTTTGTTAACAATGGACCTCAACAACCTGGACACCTACCGCAGACAAAATCATGAAAGCAAGCAAACGCAAGCGTCCAATTCCGTAGCTTCCAATACCCTGTCCCGGGTCCCTCAACAAAACACACCCTTGGACCAAATGTATCAAAGTACTCTTTCTACATCGTTCCGATTCCGATTTAGAAAAGCAGGTGCATAAAGCCGAAAAACAAATGACAGCATTACAAGAGCAAAAATTGGAGCCAAAATTCATTCAAAAATTCAGGACCGCCACAATACTTTTATGTTGCAATTGAGTTATTTATAACAACATATAACCTGAAGCCGACCAATCTTGATTGTACCGAAAGATGTCCAAAGGGTTCGCCATATATTTTATAAACCTCATGGTTGTATCGCCGCCTATGCTACCACGTTTCGGAACCTACCGCGTCGGTGGCAATTGGTTGAATCACGGCTCGAATTATATGAACCGATATCGAGTAATAAATTATCGAGTAAAAATTTCGATCACAATGATCCCCCTCCTCCAAGTGTACGTCAGTAATGCCAATATTGTCAACATCTTCTGGGGGGACATCTAGTGCTTCCAAGAGTTCTGCCGGGTGCTCCAACCCCCTCCTTTGATGCCTGTGACAGGCCCACATTAAGGTTGTTCCCCGTAACCTCCGTCAAGGGTTCTGGTTCGTTTTTTCCCACGGATATGGCCACCTCTTTTCGACGTTCTAGTCCGCTATCGCGGATTACATAGCAAGTTAGATGGCGATAGTTCCGCCATTTTCAGAGCTTCCAACGAAAGTAATAGAGTGCCCCGCCAGCGTCCGTGGAACATTCCTCCGAAGGTGGTGGACTTCCACAGTCTGTTTTTCACTTGGAGTAAAAAATTTTAAGATTTTGTTCTCCATAACTTTTTATTTTCGCATTAGTTACTAACACTGTTCTGAAGCGGTGTAACTAACACTTTCGGATGATTGAATGAGAATCGCCATTGCATAGAAGACTTTAATTCTTTCAGCCATACCCCTAGCAGAACCGTTTCGTGTTAGTCAGCCACGGTAAGGCAAATAGCCAATAGCGGTTAATTTCTATTAATAGCCAGATTTTAAGATGGCGTTTTAATGAAAACGATGAAGTTAGCGGCGATGGCAGGTTCTGAGTTGACCAAAGAGTTTTTGCCAGCGTTGCGGCCCCCGCCAAGCAAATAGTCCTCTAATTAACCCCCCCCCCCCCTTTTTCTGTTGCGGAGGCCATACCTTATTAAAACGCGTCTGTTTTTGCTTGGGACATCCTTTTTTTTCTTTTTTTTTTTGTGGGAGGGGAAATCCATTTACGGACGAATTGTCGGACTCCCGCCAACTAACAGTTGACGTCCTACCGACTAATGCTCCCGTGGATTGTAGTAGTTACGTAAACCGCTCCGTGTACTGCGACCCATTTGATCGATTTTGCCCCCGATTGAAAATAACCATAAATTCATTGTTAATGAGCAATTACGTCCTAAATTTTATTATGTGAAGGAATTAATAATGCGGATTTTTTGGCTTGAAAATGACATTTATTTATATAACAAAATGATTGAGTACATTAACCAATATATTGCCCATCGTTAGCTATGACTTCCTCCCATCTTTTAAGAAGTTTGTTGATTCCTCGTTTGAAGAAGTCCCCATCTTTTGTCCCAATCCATTTATCGACCCATTTTTGCACATCTTCAGCATCTCGAAAGCGTACATCTGCCAGGCTGACCTGTATTGATCGGAACAAATGGTAATCAGAAGGAACAAGGTCTGGAGAGTACGGGGGGTGATCAAGATGATCCCAACCGAGCCTCTTTATTTTTTCCTTAACGATGTTTGCACGATGTGGTCTGGCATTGTCATCAGCGTGCATTAAAACTTTGTGGTGTTTTCGAGCTATCAATGGTCGTTTTTCGTTCAATTTCTTTGCCAGTTCGTTCAATTGGCGTCTGTAGCGTTCAGCTGTAACCGTTTCATTCGGTTTTAACAGTTCGTAATATACCAAACCCTTCTGATCCCACCAAATACACCGCTTGCAATTCTTCGTCTTCAAATTTTTTTGGCTGACCTGGCCGTTCTTTGTCTTCCAAGTCAAAATCACCATTTCGGAAGCGTACAAACCATCGTTCACAAGTTGCTTGAGCTGGAGCATGTCCACCATAAGCTTCACAACCAACAAACGATAACTTTCAGCAGCGGTTTTCTTCAAATGAAAGAATGTAACTAAACTTCCCCCCAAAACAACTTTTTCAGGCACGAAATTCGACATGTTTGATGCAATAAAAAACTTTGTTGTTTACACTGCAATGAAATGACATATACTGAAATTTATAGCCTAATGACAGACAAAAAAAAAGAACATGGCCGCGGTGTGTTGCGATACACTCAACGCTAGTTGCGCCATCTGTTATCTAAATCCGCATTATTAATTCCTATACCCAATAGATTTAGTTCTACTATAAAATTTAGCAGATTGTCAAGAGTCTCCGTTATCATCCCGTGACCCTAACGTCTCTGTGCAGAATTACCTGTGTATTTTATTATCTCAGAGCGTCACATTCGAAGCGTAAACGAGCGGACGTCTCTTTCTTCTTTTTTTTCAGAATGCGTTTTGTACGCAGATAGCTGCATTCCCTGAGGCGTACCATAATAACTGCCTTAGCCACCCTTGATTATCATAATATTTTGAGATCGTATTCATCGGTTGTCATTTGGACCACCCGCTATCTGCAGATGACATGATCAATTCAATGTTCAATGTTCAGATTCTATTCAAAATGTTTGACTCTCTCAATCAGTATCAAAGAAAAAATTAATTAAATAACGAATTTCGGGGTTTTTAAAAAAAAAAAAAACTTTAATTTATATATAAAATCATTTTTCGTATTACAGGCCACCATGTATCGTGGAGCTTATAATCGATTTGCGCCATATTGAATGTGAAATTCAAATAAATAAATAAACAAAATCAATTTTTTTTTAAATTTCATTTGATATTCATCAATAAACATCAAAATAAAAACAAACAAATATTAAAAATTCGTTCAGTCAACATAAAAAAAAATTGTTAGAAAACAAAAAAAAAAAACAGTGCGTGTAATTTGAAAAAAAAAAAATTAATGTATTATTTTGGAATACATTTTTTTGGCAGCTGAGATAATTTTTGTTTTGCTACAAAACAGAAGTTTTTTTTTAAATATTGTTTTGCAGCAAAAACAACAAACAAACAAAAACAAAAATCTCTAAAGTGTAATTGTAATAAATAAATAAATAAATAAATAAAAAACGGAAACCGGAACAAAATAATAAAAAAAATCCATGACCAAAATTAAAAGAAAAACAAAAACAAACTGAATTTTTTCTAGAATAATTTTTAGTTTTTTTTTCATTTTTTTATTAAAATCTCTTTTCTTTTTTGGTTATTTTTTTTTTTCAAAAATTTATAGATTTAAGAATAATTTAAAATTTTTTTTTTTTTTTTAAATGTTAATTGGCGCTCTCTAAATAACTTCAGCATCAATCTCACTCTCAATCTCCCCTCCTCTCTCTCTCTCTCTCTTTCTATTATAAGTAAAAACAAAAAAAAAAATATGTAAAATTTAGTATAAGAAGATTTGATTAAAATTTTGTTTTCGAACTTGTTATAAATAAAAAAAATATCAGTAAATTAATTACAAAAGATATTTAAAAAAAATTAAAGAATTTATTTTAATTATACACACACACACACACACACACGCGCGCGACGAAACCAATTACAAAAATAAATAAGTTTAAAAATTAAAAATGATATTAATTAAAATTAAAATAAAAAAAAAAAAAAACCATATTCAAGAGACAATTTTTTAATGAGATTTTTCAAAGATATTGTTTTTTGTGTTTTTTTTTTATTATTAATTAATTAATTAATTAATAATATACCATTTTATTTTTTTTTTTTTTTAATTAGTGTTATAAATCTTATGATTATACAAAATATTGCAGCCAAAGTTAGTTGTTTTTTTTTTTTTTTTTTTTTTTTTTTAATTAATAAAATAAGAATAAAATAATAATAATTAATAATAATAATAATAATAAAAATAAAGTTAATTAAAGTAATGATAAAGTTTAATAGATTAAATAATAATTAAAAAAAAAAGGATTAAAAACAATTTTTTTTCGTTTTAATTTTCGCGGCTATTTGTTTTGTGTTTTTTAGTTATTTATATTTAAGTTATTTTTGTTAAAAAATTTTTTAAAATGGAATAATTTTGAATAATTTTGAATATTGAACGAAACAACAAAAAAAAAAAAAACTCCAATACACAAATTTATATCAAAATTTTGTGAAAATAATTTTCAAAATATTATTGTTTTATCTTAAATACGGGGATTCAATTCTGATCATAAATTTATTTAAAAAAAAAAAAAAAAGACCCAAAAATCCCTCAAATTTGACAAATTCACCAAACCCTCAAAATCTCACAAACTCCCCACAAAATTCGACAAATCCACCAAATTCCGCAAATTCACCAAATGCTGCAAATGCGCCAAAAACCCGGCAAACATCCCAAATCCACCAAAATCCTCCAAATCTCTGAAAACGCCGTAAACATAAAAAGTCTCTAAATTCACCAAATCCACTAAATTCGCACCAAATCCACCAAATTCTTCAAACCCCCCAAACCTGCCAAGCCGCACAAATATCCAAAAAATTCACCAAAATCTTCCTAATCTCACAACAAACCGCCACCAAATCCTTTTAAACTCCCAAAACTCCGCAAACATCCCAAATCCACCAAATTCCTTAAATCTCCCAAATCATCCCTCTAAAACCACCCACCAAATCTCCCCAAATCACCCAACAAAACCCAACAATTTTCACAAGACAATTTTCCAAACCCCCAAAAACCAAAAACCAAATATCGCCACGTAAATCTTGTGAATATTTCTTGTACAAAAAAAAAAACTAACCAACTTGAAATTTCTAAACTGAAATACATGATGTTTTTCAAAAGTCAAACATGCATTCAGTTATTAACCCATACCACCCATAACTTTTAAAACCCATTCTGGTTAGAATAACAAATATAGTTACTTCTTGATTGTGAAAGGTAAATAAATTACCTTGTGATGAATTTTGTTCAGAAAAAATTTTCCGCAAAGTCAATTTAAATCTTTTGACATTAAAAACATCAAATGTTTGATCGAAAAATTTATATTCTCTTAAAATTCCCCCCGTGAAATCATTCAAAATTAATTTTTGATTGTTTTCCTGAGTTTTATTTTACAGTCAACAGAATTACTTAAAATTTATAAGCGGCATCGCGGTATCGCGGCTTGATAAACATTTTCTTGTATATGAGCAAAAATTTTTAAGTGTAACTTTTAACAAGGAGCACGTAAAAGTTATGATTAAGATAAAAATTTTGAGTTTTTTTTTTATTACAAGAAATTTGAAAAAAAAATTAATTTTTCTATCAAAAATTTCGATTGTTTTTATCCAATCTTGGGATTAATCTCTATCTCTAAAAATGAGAGTGAGTGATTTAACAAAAGATAATTCAATCAAGTATCTTCCTTGATTGGTTTATTCTCTAAATTGGGTGTGGTTTAGATAGTAGAATTCATCAGTTAATAATTGAATGTATGTTTTTATTTTTCAAAACAACCTGTCAGTTCTCTCGGTACAAATTATTTGCTCCAGCAATAGTCCCCAAGGATTACGTTTCAAGACGAAAACACCCCGTCTAATAATCCTGGTATTAGAACTTTCGATTACTTCGGTTTTATAGGATAGGATTCGATCCTCATCTGTGCGAATGATTAATGAATATTTTCTTATGTATGGATATGTTTTTTTTTATTGATTTTTTAAATTCATTTGCATATGCGCGGATCTCCATCACCAACAATCCGAATCACTGAACCATCACATCATCATTTTGAATCGTTTAAGAAACAATATAGGATTAGGATCGATAAAAAAAATTATTTTCACAAATCGTTTTTGGAATGGGGGGAATTTAATGCAAAATTGGAGATTGTTGTTTTTGTAGGACACGACGATAAGAAAATTATTTAAAATTATTTACGCTTTAATTATATATACTTTTTTTTTTTTAAATAATTAATTAATTCAATACTCAATTTTTATGTCATTTTGTTTTTTTTTTTTTATTAATTATTTTGGTTTACTTTTATTTATTAAAATAAGTATGTATATTTTTGTGATTATGAGGCTGGTTTTGGTGACCCTTTTGGAAGGTGGTGTTGTGTGAGGGTGGGGGGTGAAAAAAATCCATTCGGCAATTGCCAGATAATTAGATTTTTTTTAATGTTATCTTCGAAAAAGGCAAACTCATCTAGCGTACGGCTGCGGTTCGTGAAAATAAAGTACGTATCCTTTGGGGTCCATAAAACAACAGCAGCAGCAGCAACAGCAGGATATTTCAAAAGGTAGACATTTTATAATAATTAGTTAATTTATGGAAAAAAAAAATAAAATCTCTGAACGTTCTCTAGCGAACTAAATTTTTTAATGAAAACTAATGATTTGGATGTGGATTTTGGTGAATTTGGTGACTTTGGCCGATATTTTGGTGGATTTGATGAATTTTGGTAGCAAATTTTGGCGAATCATGAATCCGTTTTTTAAGAAAACCAGTAATATTTAAAACTATTTTCACACAAAAATTGTAATTAGCTAATTTATGGTGGAAAAAAAAAAATCTCTGGACATTCAACGAACACAAAATTTTCACGAAAAATTGAAATTTTTCTAAATTTCCTATTTTCTGTTGTTTTTTTTTTTGGATACGTTCAAAAATTCCATTAGTTTTGTAATATTTGATTTGAAGAAAATTTAAAAATCATCGCCTCCAAATGCGGCAAAATGGCGCCCCGGTTTTTTTTTTGTCCGGGCCTGTTAAAAGACGGTAAAAGTGATCATTCCCAATGATGGGGGTGGACAAACGTTTTTTATTCAGTATGCTAAAAAAAAAAAATTGGATAAATTCAACCCGTTTTTGGAACAAAATTGATCGGGGGGCAAGATTTTTTTTAAAAATTTTCTTCTCTATGAAATATTTAGAAATTAATTTAATTCGTAGAAAATTATTAAAAAAAAAAAAAAAAAAAAAAAAGCAGTAAAACAAATAACACAATAACAAATTTACGAAAAATCGTAATTTTTCGTGTAAAATTTTGTTTTCGTTGAATGTCGAAAGATTTTTTAGCCAATTAGTTTTTTTTGTGCGAAATAGTTTTAAATATTACTGATTTTCTAAAAAAATGGATTCATTCCGGCTCAAAAAATTCCTCAAAATTGATCAAATTTACCAAATTCATCAAATCTACCAAATTCATCTAATCCCCAAAATTTCCGAAAGTTTGTTGTCCAGCGCCCAACGATTTTTTTCTTCCATAAATCAACTAAATAATCTGTTTGTATTTTGATATCAATCAGATGAAAACATTTTTCACGTACCTTAGTCACGGCGCTGCCTAACGAAGAAATATAATTTTGTTTTTTATCTAATAAAATAATCATATAAAATTAAAATAAACAAAGTAAAACGCGCACACTCGGTTAATATTTGACCCCCTTCCCCTCTTCTCACAACAATATCACAGCAAAAAAAAAAAAAAAAAGGGACAGCAACCGGCCTCTAAAAACGCACATCATTTTTTTTTTAAACGCACAATTTAAGAACAAATGGCTCTCTTTTATATATTGTAATAATTCTCTCTTTTATTTTTTTTTATGTTTTTTTTTTTTTTTTTGATATTAGTTGCGTTCCATTTGACTGTCGCAGGAGTAGGTACGGGTAGAAAAGAGTAGATTTTTTTTTTATCCCGAACTGCTCTTTGCATAAAATAAAACGGAGTAGTTCGACGTAGAAAAAATCTATTCTTTTCTACTCTTACCTACTTCTGCGGTAATCGAATGAATGGAACGCAACTTTTAGTAATAATTTTTTGTTTGGTTATCCTGTGAAAATTATCTTTCTCTCTCTATCTCTCTCTCTGTATTAAGATAATTAATCATTTTTTTTCTCGTACAAAAACCGCTTTAATTTACTCAGTTTTTATTTACTGTAATTTTTTTTTTTTTTATTTTAATTTGTGTAATAAATAAACAAACTACAAATTAAAAAAATAATGTCAAAATTAAAACAGTATTAATGATAATTAAAATAATAATCCAATGAACCAAAACGCCCAAAAAAAATAATTATAGTAGAGAATAAAAATCTTATGAAATGTTTTTTTTTTAAAGTAAATTTCATTTTTAATTAATTAAATTTCTTTTCAAAACAAAAACAAAAAAAAAAACTACGAAATAAAAAACTTAAAGGTTAATTAAACCAAAATAAAAATTTGCATATCGACATTAATTAATTTTTTTTTTAATTTAATTTAATTTAATTTGTTTAATTTAATTCAAAAGTTAATTTTTCTTTTTTTATTCTGTAAAATTTAAATAATTAAATAAACAAAAAAAAAATATTATTAAAAAGATTTTAATTAAACATAGAATTGAAACCAAAATGATAAAAAAAAAAACAAAACAAAATATATTTATAGATAAAAATAGACAAAAAAAAAAAAAATTCAAATATTTTCATATCAACAAAGTACATAATTAAAAAGTTATTAAATTTTAAAAAAATAAGTTAAGTTAATTTAAACTTAAAAAAAAAACCAAAAAAAAACATTTTTCTCGGTGGTTATCAATCAATTATTTTCTATTGTATTAACAAAAATTAACAAACCATTTTAAAATCAAAGAGTGAGCCCAAAATTGATTGATCAAAAACTCAAATTCAAATCAAATTTTTAATAGCCGCGTTCCATTCAATTACCAGGAGTTGGTAAGAGTAGGTAAGAGTAGAAAAGAGTAGATGTTTTCTACTCCGAACTACTCTTTGCTATATTACGGAGTAGTTCGGCGTAGTAAAGGGTAGATGCTTTCTACTCTTATCTACTCCTACCTACTCCTGGTGATAATTTGAATGGAACGCAACTAATAGAGTTAATGGGCCTTTTTTGATCTCACTCTTTTATGATATTCAATTCAAAGATCATTTGAATTGATAAAACTTTAGTCTTATTTAGGGACTATAAAAAAAAATTGATAAAAGAAAAACAATTGTTCCAATAATAGTTTAATGTGAATTTATTCTCTTTACTCTCTATTTTTTTTAGTTTTTTTTTTTTTTACTTTATTCTCTTTACTTGTATATCGTATTTTTTCTCCGTAATACCGTAATTTTCTATTTGAGAGATAGAAAAGATTTTAATAAAATTCTCCAAAGAGAAATTCCATCCAAACTAATATAAATTACGTGAAATTTTTATTTTTTACGATAATTTTCAAGAAATTTTTACATATTCAAGATTTCAGTTAACCCTCATCCTCTGTTTTGGGTCAAATTTTTACCCAACATGATATTTTTATTTCAATAATTTAGCAACTTTGCTAAACTTTGTTAATTTAACAACTTTGGAATTTATTTTATCTTGTTTAATCGATTTTCTATTAATAAATAAAACGCTAAATATGTTATTATAGTTAATTTACATTCACCTGATTCTATAGTTTAATTTTATCTCAAAATATCTATTGGAAATGTTTTGTTCTAACCCGGGGATGAGGGTTAAAAAATATTTAAAATTACAATTTTTCAAATAAATTTTTCTTCCATTTACTACATTACAGGGTGCATCTCGCTTGACTTGATCCTCGGCCCCCACAACAAACGTACCGCCCGGGTTCTTGGACAATTATAATAATTCTGGCAAGACAATTTTTAGGCTAAAAAGTCACATGCATAGTAGACACGGATAGAAAGCGGGTGAGGTCTAACTTTAAACCTAACTATCGTGAGTTACAGGGTGTTTTAATAAAATTAAAAAAAAAAACAATTAAAACATACATTCAGTCATTTCGTCGTTCATTCAACAACTTTTAAAAAAAAAAAGAAGAGAAAAACGAAGAAAAACGAGATTTATTCCCACAAAAAGCTCGTCAGTAAAAAAATTCTTTTTTTTTTCTCGAAAATTTCTCGTGATAAAAAATCCGGTTAGTTTTTTTTTATTACCCTAAATAATCGTTTTATGCGTGGTTTAGAGAAAAGTTGCCCGAAAAATAATTGTAACTTTTTATGCGTAATTTAAGTTTGAAATTGGCAAACTGTAATGAGAGGCAAACGTATATTCTTTTTTTTTCTGTGACAGCATACATTGGACGTATACTCACAGATGTCGTTCACCGGACAACAATGTAACTATGTTCAATACGGTCACTAGTTTCCGAATAATGACCACCCAATAGCTCTATTTTAAAACCAATAGCTCGAATTTGTGGACAATGTGGCCTTTAATTCTAATTATGGCTTAAACCTGAAGGATGCATTTTTTGGAAGCGCATGATGGAAATCGACTCGTTGTCGTTTTTGTTTTTGTTCACTTAAAATTAAACTTACCTACACTTACGCTTTGGCTAAGTTTTTAAATACTTTTATTTTTTTATTGTGAATGTTTTTTTTTTTTTGGTTTACAAAAAAAAAACTCGAAATGCCGATTGTTAATTATTGAAATATTTTAAAAAATTTTTAAATTTCGTTTCAAAAGATTTATTATAGATTAGTTGTCTTTGTGGCGCCTGCAGAAATCTGATAAAATTTTTAAGGCGTTGAGTTCGAATCGGTACATAATTGGTTGGATTTATTTCCCCTGAAATATCACACATGGGATAACCATTTCTTTATTTTATATGACCGTCAATTCAAATGGCTGCCGCTAACAATTTCATTTCCTAAGTGCCGCCAAAAAAGAAATACCTTAAGAATTAAAAAAAAAAAACAAAGCGTTTGCGTCTCTGTGCATTTTAAAATGTTTTACATTTTGTCATATAAAATTTACTTTATCAACACAATGGCGGAATGTTCCAAATTGAGCCTTTTCAAATGCAACAGATCAAGGCAAATAATTTATATTTTGTTGTTTATTGAAATTTCTTGAATATTGTTGTGCGTTGTTTAAATACACCCTAAAACCTTCAATATCCATTTAGCACTTATTGACTTTAAGCGCTAATCTAACAACGTGCGGCCCTTAAAACCTACAGCGAAAATCTTCGAAAAAAAAATCCACCAAAAATATGTTAAGCTTGAGATCCAATAGCAATTAGATATATCGGAGACTTAAGACGCACACAAAAGTCACTTAATTCTAATCCTCATTTTAACTTATGTATACGTACATCCCATTAAGTTATACGTAATTCATTATTGAATGAATAAAAATTATGTACTGTGTACAGGCGTCTAACGACATCGTTAACATAAAAATCAATGCCTATAGCACAGCGCATTTCAGCACACTATTCATATAACTTTTGCTAGAATCCCATCATAATTTGATTATTTAATTACAATATTTACTCAAAGTACTTGATTAAACGTTTAAGGTGAAAAAGATTAGTGTTTTATTCTTAGAAATTTCGAGAAAAATCAACAAAAAAAAATCGATTGCTTTTTCCCCCCAGTTTCAATCTTAAACGGATGAAACGGATGATGATAGATGGCAAAAATTTTATTCAAAACAAAATTAAAGGCAATTCAATTACCTTTCCATCAAGTACCTATTTGTTATTCGGCAGCTTAAATGGTTTAGAAGTTATGAGTTAATTACTGAATGAATGTTTGTTTTTTTTTCTAACTTTTTAAAACATCCTGTAATATTCTCTGTAGATTAAAAACCTCTACGCCCATCGGTTTTTTTGCTGAAACCAATATTACGCTTTTATTTGTCTGAATATATATATGTGGTTTTTTAAGGTCAATATTAAGCTCACCACCCTGTAGTATAATAAAATCATAAAAAAAAACATAATCTACACTGAGAAAAAAAAAGTTAGTGAAATCCGAGAAAAAAAACACAGAAAATTTTTACATTGAATTTTTAAACAAAAAAAAAAAATTATTAAAATTCTCTCTTCATTGATATTCAATGTGCGAAAAAATCCCGTAAAATTTATATAATATTTGTATAAACAGAAAAACCTCTAAAAAAAAAAAAAAAGATCAAAAAAAAAAAAGAATTTAATTAAATTATCATTAAAATTATAAGAAAATAAAACAAAAAATAATTAAGAAAATATCAAAAAAAAGAAAAATTAATTTTTTTAATAGAGAATTTAATTAATTTTAATTAAAAATAATAAAAAAAAAAAACAAATCAAAAATATAAAGAAAAAAAAACAAAAAAAAAAAACCAATAATTAATTGAATATTTTTTTAATAGAATTATTAAAATATTTTTAACCCGAGTTTTATTTTTCATTTTTTCGTTAATTTTTTTTTTTTTTGTTTTTAGTTGTCTTCCATCCCAAAAATTCTATTTTAATTTATATTTTGATTTTTTTATGTCTTCCGATTTGTTTTTCTTTTTTTTTTTTTTAATTTTTTATTATTCTGTTTAATAACAGAATTTTATTTGTTTTTGTGAATAAAATTCTCTTGGGAAATTTTTTACCAGAATTTTCCCGGATTCCAAAAATGTCTTCAAACGCTCATTTAAAAAACAAAAACATAAACAAAAAAAAAAAAACTCAACAAATATTTTACAATAATCTAATAATAGAAATAATAATAATAATAATAATTAATTAAATTTAAAAATAAAGTAAACCAAAAATTTTATTATTAAAATTAAATTAAATTAAAAAAAAACCTAAATATAAAAAATTAAAATTAAAAAATCTACATCAAACAAACATCACAAAAAATATAAAATAAAATTTATAATACTCGAAAAATAAAAATTAATTTGTTTTTAATTTAATTTTTTTTTAGTGTAGTAAAAAAAATAATATTTTTAAGAAATTTATTTGTTATTTAAATACTCATCAGTTTTTTTTTTTTTTTGATTTATTATACATAAACAAAAAATGTCATTCATTTTAATAAAAAAAAAAAATTAAATATATAATAAAAATTAATTAAATTAATTAATTAATTTGAACAAACTTCGCTCAAAAATAATTGAAAGAATTACAAATAGTTTTTCTATTTCTCTTTAAACAAAAAAAACCCGTAAAACTATAGCACAAAAAACTATTTTTTGTTTTTTTTTTTTAAATGTAAAATTTAGAAAATTAATTAACTTCCATTTTAATAGATGATTTAAAATAGTAATAATAATAATAATAATAATAAGAAGAAAAAAGAAAATATCCAAATCAAATGAAAAAAATAATAATTATAATATGAAAACTATGAAAACATTTTTAATTTTAAGCGAAACAAAAAAAAAAAATTAAAAAAAAGAACCAAAATTTAAAAATGGTATAAATTAAAAAAATTAAATTTTTTCTTTCTTTTTTATTTTATTTTTATTTTATATAAAATAAAATTATATTCAAATAACATTTTAAAATTAATGATTTTGGGGTTTTTTTTTTAAATTTTTTTTACAGCAATTGTTGCACACTCATTGTTTTTCAATATTGGCAGTTGATAGATGATCATCGAAATTGTACCCCAATTGAACTTATAACTGGGTAACGGGGGGTTTCTTTTTCCCTTTTCATCATCATCACGATGGTCACACTTATTGGCCCCCTTTAGCCCGTTCACGGTTTCCCTATAGTGATCAATATGAAAATATCTTGGCATCCTTACGTTTTCGGCACGAATACAGTCATTGACGATGCAAATATATCTATACCGAGTATTCCTAATACTAATTTTTGAAATTGAAAAATATATATTTCTGAGATAGGGTTGGTTATACAGGGTGTCCCAGTACAGGGTGCCAACCCGAAACAGGCAGGCGCTACACCTCATTTCCAATCAAAAAATGTATGGCGACCCCATGTCTATCTGGCTTGGTTTTCGAGCTAGCCCGAAAAAACGATTTCGTTGAAGTTCAAGGTAGTACGTGAATGTTATTTACCATTTCTCAGTAACCACTGATCGGAATCCAATAATGATAAACTTGTTGGAAAGGTATTTTAACTATCTTTAACACTTCTTAATAACACAAACATCGGCGACCTCCCATTCATCATGCTATAGCGGCTCAAACACAAGATATTTCAATGGCTTCACATATTTTTGTTATTTTGCAAGCCTAGAAATGTAGGACTTTGACGTTTATTAGCGGTCGGTTTTTAGGAAAACTTCTTTGACGCTTTAGCTTTAATTTGATGTACAAACTTTTAAAATAAGTAAACTCGTCTTAGAGATATGACGAAAATAATATTGAAATATCACGAAAATAATGCAAATTTTTCAAAAATTTAAAACATATTTATTAAATTAAATTTAAACCTTTACTACAAAAATTGCTCAAAATGGTGTCCATTATGTGATCGACATATTCGACACCGTTTTATTACTGCCCTAGTAGCCGATCGAATTTGATTCGGATTTTTTTTTTAAAACTTCAAACGCATTATTAATGTCATTCATTAAATCTTTCCTGGTATGAACTGGTGTTTTATAAACCATGTCTTTACAAACCCCCCATATAGATAAAAATCTAATGGTGTGCGTGGTCTGGCGGCCGTGGTGGCCATTTAATGGGGCCATTTCTTCCAATCCATCTTTGACCGAATGTGTCATTTAAGTGTTCACTTACACTTCGTGCAAAATGTGGGGGTGCGCCGTCATGTTGAAAATGAATGAATCGCAAATCAACGCAAATGAATGAATAGAATAACCTATTTTGCAAAAAAAAACTAAATATGAATCTGAATCCAGTCGCCCAGGTAGAAAGTATGGACCAATTAATTGACTTTAAATGCTTGTATTTTTGCAAATGATAAGGATGTAAACCAGCAGCCTTCATTGCACGCCAAGCATAGTTTTTACTTACACGAATTTGGATGGCTGCATGTCTTGTGCTTATTCTTGGATTTGCTTCGACCATATCCATAACATCTTCATCGCGAGAACTTCTACGTACTCGTTCTTGTTTTCTTGCAAAGGTACCAGTAGTTGTTAGTTTCCTAAATATGTTTGAAAACGATTTTCTTGATGGTTGTATGCGATTTGGAAATCGAATTTGGTATTCCGCCTTTGCTTTGCTAGCGTTACCATATCAATATCCATAAACATATACCATATCCGCTAATTCACAATTTGAAAGTGACCGGGCATATTGCTTTAAATTAAACTTAGTACAACACTATACACTTTTGAAATTTGTTTTTTACTGGTTTTTACCGTTTCAAACTTCCAAATTATTTTTTATAAAACAAACTTAATTTTTTAATGAATATTAAACGTAAAACAATGTAACGTACAAATGCCGATGAGATGTAGCATAAAAAACAAAAGAATTGAATGAATTTATGACGGTAATAGATTTAACTGTTTTTATTTCTAAGTAACCATTGAATTAATTGCAATCCCTTGAACTTATGTTACCTAGATAACGCGATAACAACAGAATATTGAACTTTGCAATGTAATAAATGTGTTTTAAATTTTTGAAAAATTTTTGAAAAACTTTCGTCATATTCCAATATCATTTTCGTCATATCTCTAAGACAAGTTGACATATTTTAAAAGTTTGTACATCAAATTAAAGCTAAAACATCAAAGAAGTTTTTCTAAAAACCGACAGCTGATAAACATAAAAGTTCTACAGTTCTAGGCTTGCAAAATAACAAAAATATTTGAGGACGTTGTAATTTCTTGTGTTTGACCAGCAATAGCATGAAAACGGGTTGTCGCCGATGTTTGTGTTGTTAAAGATAGTTAAAATACCTTTCCAACAAGCTTATAATTATTGGATTCCGATAAGTGGTTGCTGAGATATGGTAAATAACATCTACGTACTACCTTGAACTTCAACGAAATCGTTTTTTCGGGCTAGCTCGAAAACCAAGGGAGATAGACATGGGGTCGCCATGCATTTTTTGATTGGAAATGAGGTGTAGAACCTGCCTGTTTCGGGTTGGCACCCTGTACTGGGACACCCTGTATACAAAACACTTTGGGATATCGATATTAATGGGCCTCGGGCAGGACAGGAAAAACAGCGGCAACAACTTAGAAAACAAAATATAAAAACATAAATAAAAATAAAATTCAAGGAGTTGACTGGAGCATGGACAACAATTCATAGCATTGATAGTTTTTTGTTGACTATTTCTTTTTTTAATTCCAATTTTTCACTTTTCAATCTTTAATTTCCTCAAACGATACACCGTTTTGCTTTCATTTTCCCTTTTTATTTCTTGTGTTTATATATCTAGTTTCTTAGATTTTAACTCAATACACTTTTCATAATAAACCGTTTACAAATTTATTTGTGTTTGAAACGCTTTTTCTTTTTCATTATTATTTCTAACGACGGTCTTTTTCGTTGGAACGTTACGTACTACGTTTTCTTCGTCGTCATCATCGTTTACTTCGTCCAAAAACATTATCTCATTTCCGATCTCACGTAATGGATGAACGTCCATTTTCGGTTCAGTTGTTATTTCTTGATTGACAATCGATTCATTGTAGTCATTCATGCACTGCCGTTTAGATGGGCCAGCTTCTTCGTTTGAAGGAAATTGCGTTTTTTTTGTATGGAATTCCATTTACCGAAGTATCAATAGCGAGCAACTCACATACTTTTTGCTCCATAACACCTAATGGTGTAAATTTACACGGCCCGCCACCAGTTTTTAAAATATTTTGTTCATTTTTTGTTAATTTCCTTTTAACATTTTGTTTGTAATCAGCCCAAATCTAATATTTTTACGAAATAAAATTAATATTTTAAATAAAATAAGAAAAAAAAATATTCACCATCTTCCACCCTTCAGCTTCTCTTATAGGACGACCAATGATATTTAAATCATTTGCAAGACGAGTCCACATTTTTGCTGACTCATCCCTCGCATTACCACAATTTATATATCCTTTGGCTAACCCAGGTTCTTTTTCCATAAAGGGCACAAGCACTTTGTACTGCTTTTGGCTGGTTGTGGTCTTCGCCCTAAAAAAAAAAATAATTGAAAAGAAATAAAAGAATAATATTGTATATCTTTTTTATATTTTAAATAAAAAGTTAAAATCAACGTCATACATTTATAGTACATTTTACTACAATAATACATTTTTTATCAAACATTTTTAATTTATTTCATGCTATAAATAAAAAACACTGTGGTGTAAATGATAAAAATGCCAACCTAAAATTCTAACGAAATTTTGGGGTCGTGGTTTCGAATCCTACTGAAGAGATAAAATATGTTTTGTGTTTTCGGTTATTTTTCGAATCTGAAATTTAACACAGAGTTGTATTTTCCGCTTGCGGTTGGTCGTACGGCTAATTACCGGCATCGTAAAAGCCACAAATTAAAGAAGGCTGTTGTTGGAAGCTAAAACCAGATTGTTGGTTGTATAGCGAAAAATTTATTTTATTTTTTATAAATAAAAAACTACTTACATGTTTAATCAAACAAAATTTAAGAATTGGATATTATTTTATAATTAATAATTTAACAATTTAACTATTAACAAACAATTTAAATAATATCTTAATATTTTTAACGATAATCGACAGTTGATTGTGCATCGGATGTTTTTTACAATATTGTAACAATTTATGTAATTGTTTTCTTACGTAACTGTCAAAATTTATTCATTTTCGTTAAGTTTTTGTAAAAGAAAATACAAAAGCAAATTTTTGTGACGAAAATGTTACATTATTGTTTTAGAAAATATGGCTACTGGAATCTAAGAACAATACTGCGACCAAGTGGATTGAAAACATTGACCGATTACTTAAAGAAAGCTAAACTGGACAAAACAGTAGTGGTCGGGAAAGAACATCTATTAGCTATTACTATTAGCCGTTCATCAAACTGGACATTGTAGTCGATGCAAATGTTATGCAATGCGAAGCAAACATTTAAAAATTTGCAAACATTTTGTGGAGTGTAAAAGAATACAAATTCTACTACAGCAGTTGAAATAAAACAGAGTTATTCGGCACTGCAACTTTATTGTAATGGGTAAAGCGAAAGAATCGGTCATTGGATTATACGCTACCCATAGATGAGAGATTTTTTACATAACGGATACGTGATGAAAACTTTTTAACGTAATCTTTAAAAACTGTCATGACCCAAAACAGAAAACAAAGATGCTGACACAATGAAAAATATATTTTACGAAAAGTTCAATCCGATTTACAATCAAGCGCCCGCAGTCGTGACATTAAAAATGTAGTTGGTGCACAAATGGACAATGCACAAATGTATAGAGAAATTGTATAACGACCGGCAATTGGTCATTGCGTAACCTTCATACACACTGCAATAATAACCGGGAACGTTTTTGGGAGATTTCACAATATCAAACAATATGATAATAGGCAGCACACGTTTTTCACACACAAGAACATAAACAAAGGAACTTACGATGTTCGCCCGATGCAAAAACAACAAATCAAATAGACCAGGTGCTCAGAGCGACAGTTGTCATAGGTTCGACATACTGGATGTAAGGAGCTATAGGGGGCCGATTCTGATTGATTTTGATCATTATCTCGTAAGAACTTTGTTCAGAAATCGTGTGTTACTGCCAAACCGCCAAAAAGTTATTGCCAGAGAATTCAATTAAGAAAATCTTAAAAATGACCAAGTAAAACAACACAGGACGACGATAAATTGGTGTAATTAATCGTGTTCGAACCGATGTGGATCAACAACAAAATACGTGTAATGAACTGTCGAATCGATTACGTAACTGGAAGAAAATGGGGCGCCAACAGAGATGGTAAAGTGGAAATCTGATGGTGTGTGGTCAGAAATGGATGGTTCGATCATGATGAATGTAAAATGGATCATGATGAAAAGAACGAACTGCCCCATGGAGGACTACCGAACCAAAACAAATCCAATTCAACGTAAATTATTCCGAAATAAGAAAATGCGTCATGAGCAGGCAATTTTTGCGGGATCTATTGACAGGCTGTCCAGTGCATGTATGACAATAAAAATTTGTACAGGAGAATAAAATCCGTAACTAGCGGATTTATACAATAACCCCCTTCTTTGAAAGGATACCAGCGGCGAAATTTTAATGGATAAAGAAAAGGCCATCGCGAGATGGGCTGGGTATTTTAAAGATCTCTACTTACAGTAAGCAACCCAAGAGGTGGTAGAAATGAAGAAAACGAGCTTCCGTACCAAACTCCAGCACCCACTACCCACTAATTTCGGAACCAACATATGAGGAAACCAGAGAGGAAGCCATTCTGAAGATCAAGAATGACTGGTGACTCCTAAAGTATGGGGGAGGTGATGAAATGTTATACACGAGCTAATTGTGCATGTTTGGAAGTATGCAAAGTTATACCAGATGAGTGGAAGCTTGCTGTAAATGTCCCAATATCGAAGAAGGGAAACAGGATATAGTGTTCCAACTATCGGAGAATATCTTCGTAGGACATATAATGAATAATGGAAAAGTGTAAGGAGTTTAGAACATAGAAACACATCACCTGTTTGTTGATTTTAAAGCCGCACAAATGACAGTGTTATTAGGGAAAAATTATGGCACACACAATGGAGGAATTTGGAATTTACATCATAGTATAACAATTGCTCGCAGAATAACTACAAACGTCGGACGGCTTTTAAGTAATTTTTGCCTTGGATTCGGCATAAACAGTAAAAATGATATTGAGTGAATTCGAATTCAATTTTTGGATGGAATGTTAATTGTTGTTGTTGTTTTCAATGAAATATTTATGTCAAAACGGTTTGACAGTAATCCAAAGTACCTTGACTTTTTTTTTAATGTATAAGTGAGATAAAGCCATCGTTTTTTTTTAATTCGTTGTTCATCTATTTATTTCTATTATCTACTGTATTATCATCTATAGAGCATTATACTTTAGTGTCAAATAAATATGAAAATCTCTTATAAATTTTGCTGTGTGCCAAACAATGTGAAATTAATTTCTTATGTGATTCGTCATTCATAGTACATGAATCATATACATATTTGTATGCAGAATAATATTTTTCGAGTATTAAAATTTTGTGTTATTATCATTTAACTCTGTGGTGTAAATGTTAAAAATTCTAACGAAATTTTGGGGTCGTGGGTTCGAATCCTACTGAATGCATAAAATATGTTTTGTGTTTTCGGTTATTTTTCGAATCTGAATTTTAACACAGAGTTGTATATTCCGCTTGCGGTTGGTCGTATGGCTAATTACCGACACCGTAAAAGCCACAAATTAAGTAACTAATAACAGAAGGCTGTTGTTGGACGCTAAAACCAGATTGTTGGTTGTATAGCGAAAAATTGTTTGTTGTTGTTGTTGTTATTATCATTTATAAAATAAAATTAAGTATAAGAATAATTTAATAAAAAACCAATTGAAATCAATTATTTAATTAGCATTTTACAATGTGAAGAAAATGTAGTGTAATTAAGTGTTCCGTGGGCAGTGAAAGGGATAATGTAAAATTTTACAGATTTCCAATGCTATATAAAAAGAATTCCACCTTATTGGAATTATCTGAAAAAAATGCAACTTACTTGGTTAAAAGCTTTAAAGCCTAGTATGGTATTCACAAGTAATCAGTTAAAGTAATTTATATACCTATTCCTCAAGTAAAATTTGTATACAAAATAATTTTACTTTTTTAATAATAACGTAAAGGGTGATTTTTTAGCTATTATCTTTTTGGCAACACTGGTTTAAACAGCTGACGCACGTTTCGCGTTTTGTTTCACGATTGGTGTTCTCGTAATTTTATGTTCTTAAATATTGACAAGTGTAAGGTTATGCATTTTACGCGTAAACGCACACCCTTATTTTATTCATACCATTTAGATGGTAATTTTTTAAATACCTTGGACAAGACCCTAGATTTGGGTGTTTATCTTGATGTTAAATTAACTTTTAAATTTCATATTGATTATGTGATAAATAGGGCTAATTCGGTATTGGGATTCATTATTCGCACTGCTAGGGAATTTACGGATCCGTATTGTCTCCGGGCATTATTTTATGCTCTTGTTCGTTCCATTTTGGAATATGCATGTCCGGTGTGGTCACTTTATTATTCTAATGCAATAGGCGGATTAGAATCAATCCAAAGAAGATTCCTTAGATTCGCTCTAAGGTCTCTTCCTTGGTCCGATTCAAATGCATTGACCTGTTATACTAATAGATTGGCACTATTAAACATGCCTACGCTTGAGAAGCATAGACAGTTTATTGGCCTGTCTTTTACTTGTGGATTGATTAATAATACTGTCGACTGTACAGCATTATTGCATAAATTGCATAAATAAACTTTCGATGTCCAAGATCAATTGAATTCTTTAAAATTGATTGCCATCATACCAATTACTGCCGTTTTAATCCCCTTGATGTCTTACTTTCATCTTATAACTCTTATAGTGATTTTTTAATTAATAATAAGGTAAATTCGAATGAATTTAAATTAATATTTTATTGTAATTCTAACTAACATTTATTCTTCCGGCTTCCATTGCATTGTACATTATTGCATTTTGCATATTTTTGTTTTTGTATCATTAGTATTTAATGGCTTTTGAAATAAATAAATAAATAAATAAATTTGCAATTTGTGTTTGCTGTGCCCCGTCTTTATAACCCTCTCCTGAGTTGGTGGTTTTAGTAAATTAAATCTATTATTAATCTCACGGCGAAACATCGCCTTCGCTGGAGATATCTGTGTCATGCTGCTATGTTTGCTTATTCTGTAATCACATAAAAATCGATTTATTAATGGTTTCTATACCTCTTCTTTTGTATCCCGATTATGTCTAATTCTTTTGATGATAAAATTTTTAACTATATTTACCATATTTTCTGCGGCCCCATTTGTCGCCGGATGCCCTCTGGCCCACAATATGTGTTGCATACCATTTGAGTGCATGCAATTCTTGAATTCTAATGCCATAAACTGTCCCCCATTGTCTGTAACCAACGTATTCGGCAATCCGAACCTACAAAATGTCTGGCGAAATTTATTGTGAATGCGGTTGTTATATGTTTGGTTTTAAATATCTCTGGCCATTTAGTAAACGAATCTAAACCTATTAAATAATAATATGCATCAGTTGGTAACACAAAATCTGCGTGTATTCTATTCCACGGGCTACCGGAATTTTCCCACGGAATTAATTTAGCCTTTTTGTCGGAGAATCGTTTCCTAAGCGACATGCCTCACATGCCTTTATTAAATCCTCAATTTTCCCATCCATATTTGGCCGCACCATATGAAGGGTCAAGCAATAGATTTCGTTTTACTGATCAACTCAACTCTGAAAAATGGTTCTAACTCTTTTGATGCGTAATTTGCTTCAACAAAATTTCCACTTTTAATCGATCCCAAAAACCCGGGACAAAACCGGATCCTTAACCGTTTCCTGCCCAGTGGATTTATAATTTAATTGAAGGGAATTTGGTTTGTCAACATAATTTATATAGTTTACATTTTCATGACAGTCATCCTCAGCAATATTTAATGGCAACCTACAGAAAGTGCATCTGCTCCATTTTCACTACCCTAGTTATATTCTTTCTTTTTTGTTGGTTTGGATTGGGATCAATAGGGTAGGCACTGACTGATCGGTGACCCAGTGTTGCAACTGTTGAGTTCCTGATCAAGTGCTTACTTTACCTCCACGTGGTAACCAACGGTAACTGAATGATACAATCCGTATCGTTCAGGCTAAAATTGTAAGTGCGAATCACATGCGGTTGGTCGTACGGCTAATTACCGAGACCGTAAAAACAACCAATTATAAAACTAGCAACAGTGCCTCGAATAGGACAGGAAAAACGGCAACGACTCAGGCAATGGAACAAGGACAATGATTTAAAACTGGCATTATGGAACGTGAGAACAATATTGCGCGTGGGCGGTTTAAAAATTTTGACTGATTGCTGGAAAGAACATCTTATCCAGTAAAGAATACAAATTCTACTATAGCGGTAGAAATAAAACAGGGTTATTCGGCACCGGCTTTATTGTAATGGGTAAAGCGAAAGAATCGGTCATCGCTTTCAACCCCATTGATGAAAGATTTTGTACATGACGAATAAAGTGAAAATTTTTTAATGTAACCTTTATCAACGTTCACTCCCCAACAGAAAACAAAGATGCAGACACGAAGGATATGTTTTACGAAAAGCTCAATCGTATTTACAACCAAGCTCCTAATCGTGACATTAAAATTGTGCTTGGCGATTTTAATGCACAGGTGGGTAGGGAAATTGTATATCGACCGGCAATTGGTCAACATAGCCTTCATACACACTGCAATAATAACGGCGAGCGTTTAGTCGATTTCACAATATCAAACAATATGATAGTAGCCAGCACACGTTTCCCACATAAGAACGTACACAAAGGAACATGGTGGTCGCCCGATACAAAAACAACAAACCAAATAGACCACGTACTCATTGACAGCCGTCATGCGTCCGACATACTGGATGTAAGGAGCTGTAGGGGACCTAACATTGATTCTGATCATTATCTCGTAAGAGCTTTGTTCAGATATCGTGTCAGTGCAAACCGCCAAAAAGTCATTGCGAGAGCATTCAATTTGGAAAATCTCAAAAATTGCCAAGTAAAACAACAGTACGAAGATAAATTGGTGGAGTTAATTGTTCGAACAGATGTGGATCAACAGCAAAACACGTGTAATGATATGTGGAATCGATTACGTAATTGTATGAAAATGGCGGCAGCGGAGACGGTAAAGTTGAAACCTGGCGTGGTCATAAATGGTTGGTTCGATGACGAATGTAAAACGGCTCATGAAGAAAAGAACCAAGCGCGTTTAAAATATCTTCAGCGCGCCACACGTACTGCCATGGATGACTACCGAACCAAAAGATCCATTGAACGCAAATTATTCCGAAACAAGAAAATGCGTCATGAGCAGGATATTTTGCAGGATATAGACACGCTGTCCAGCATGAATGACAGTAAAAATTTGTACAGGAGAATAAGGTTCTTTAACTAGCGAATTTATATAACAACTTTGTAAGGATACCAGCGGTGAGATGTTGACGGATGAAGAAAAAGCCATCGCGAGATGGGCGGAGTATTTTAAAGATCTACCTACAGCAAGCAACCCAATTGGTAGAAATGCAGAAAACGAACTTCCGTACCAAACAGCACAACCACTAATTTCGGAACCAACATATGAGGAAACCAGAGAAGCCATTCTGAAGCTCAAGAATGGAAAGGCGGCTGGATCTGACGGCGTACCTAGTGAACTCTTAAAATGTGGTGGGGATGTATTGTGGAATAGTATACACGAGCTAATTGTACATGTTTGGAACTATGAGGTTAGACCACAGGAGTGTAAGCTTGCTGTAATTGTGCCAATACACAAGAAGGGAGACAGGATGGAGTGTTCCAACTATCGGGGAATATCTTTGCTGAATGCAACATATAAGGTACTCGCTTATGTGTTGCATAAGCGCCTTTTATCATATGCGGAGGAAGTCATTGGTGAATACCAATGTGGATTCCGTAATGATCGCTCAACAACTGATCAACTGTTCGTCATACGACAGATAATGGAAAAGTGTAGGGAGTTCAACGTAGTAACACACCATCTATTTGTTGATTTTAAGGCCGCATACGACAGTGTTATTAGGGAAAAATTATGGCGCACGATGGAGGAATTTGGATTCCCACAAAAATTGATAGCCATGTCAAAACTAACACTGACGCAAGTTACATCTCAGGTACAAATAAGGGGTATCAAATCGGATGCATTTGAAACCATTGACGGAGTACGGCAAGGGGACCCTTTGGCTACATTGTTTTTCAATGTTATATTGGAAAAATGTATAAGGAGGACGACCATTAACACCAGCAGCACTATTTTTACGTCATCTGTTCAATTACTCGGCTATGCCGATGACATTGACGTAGTGGATAGAAGTATGGGCGCCGTTAAAGAAGCGTTCTTACTGTTGGAACGGAAGCTTCGGAAATGTGATTATGGGTAAACGAGGAGAAAACCAAGTATATGATCGCATCAACGAACAGTGGGGTTATGGCACAACATCAATGCGTATCAATTGGTCAGAACAAATATGAAACAGCATAAAGGAAGCAGCATAAACAGCGAAAACGATATAGCGGAGGAAGTTCAATCCCGGATTGCTTCGGGAAACAAGGCCTTTTACGGTTTGCGAAAGATGTTCTTCTCGAAGACATTGAGTAAAACATTGAAACTAAAGCTATATCAAACACCGGTTCGACCAATTGTCACCTACGGTTCTGAAACGTGGTGCATGACACAGGCCAACGAACGGCGACTTGGGGGGTTCGAAAAGAAAATACTACGCCTCATCTTTCGCCTCACCCGACATCGTTCGGTTCATTAAGATTGGTCGCCTGAGGTGGTTTGGTCATGTGGTACGAATGGATGGCGATCGTATCCCGTCAAAAATACCGGCTGGCGGACGTTGGCGGTAAATAGCTCCGGTTGGAGGAGGCTGTTGATGGACGCCAAAACCAATTGTAGGTTGTAGGCGCGCTGAAGTAAGAAAGTAGTTATATTCTTTTGTATAATTGAATGCTGTTAATGTAAATGCCCATCTTTGAATTCTACTAGCCGCCATTTGTGGTATAACCTTATTTTCTCCAAAACTTCTTTATATTGGCCTATGATATGATCTGTTCTGATAATAAACTTATTTCCCAGTAAATACTCTTATTTTTGAATCGTACTGTAATTTAATTCCGCCTTAGATAGGGTTTTTAAAATAAAAGCTACCGGCCTTTCCAAACCGTCTTCATACTTATGCGCTAAAATTCCACCTAATCCATAACTTGGATCCATCCATAACAAGAATACAATTTGTAAATTTGCATTAAAATGTGCTAACGTTATGTCGTTTGTTATGTCTTTTTTTTTTAAAAAGTCTGAAAAGTCTTTTTGTTTCGCATTCCGCGTCCCAGCAAAATACTGCGGATTTTTGTAAAAATCTGTACAATGGGTGCATTTTTTGTGCAAAATTTTCTATAAATCTGCTATAATAATTTACCAGGTCAACAAAACTTCTAACCTGCGTCAAATACTATTTGGAACTGGTGCATCTAAAACGGCCTTAATGCGTTCGTTCGTTTTTCGCAACACCAACTTCGATATATTATAGCCCAGGTATAATGTTATTTCGTTCCTAAAAAACTCACGTTTCTGTTTTTTTGAGTTTCAATCCGGCCTTTGCCAAAGCCTAACGAATTGAAATTTATCACATTTGGAATACCTTCTCTATTTCCCCTTGGAATATATTTGGTGCACATTTAACATCGGACGTTAGTCGTCGTGTTGTTAAAAACTACCCCTTTTCCGTTGATATCGCACCGAATTTTTTGCGATTCTTCATCCAATTCTAATTGGTTGAATGCTCTGGATAAATCCAGTTTCATCCCTGTCCAATAAATGGGTAAATGGGTATTTCACATCCAACAGATATGCTTATTAATTGTGACCCGATAATCACCGCACCGCATATTTTAACTTTACCGTCCGGTTTGATAATCTAAACTACTGGATTTGCCCAACCATTAGAAGCGATATGGGCCTTAAAATATCAACTTTTACAAATTCATCAATATAAGATTCCACTACCTCTTTGGAACGCAAATGGCACTACCCGAACCGTCGTGCAAATTATAGGTTTCGCAACCTCATCGCCCCGCTCTAACGATATTTTAGCGTATTTATATGTAAAGCCCTAATTTCCCATCAAACAAGGAATTATGTTTTTCCACAAATTTATTCAAATTCGTATGTGTATTCACCTTAAATACCCTTTAAGTAGGTACACTCGTAATTTGAATCTTATACCCAGATAAAAAATCTCTACCTAGCATCGGAGGGCCTCCCTTTTCAACTACGATCATATATAATCTCCGACTTCATTTCACGGATAACCTTAAGTTGGTAACCCGCGTCTTTTAATTAATGGACACATTCAAAAGAATTGCATATAGATCTTTGCTGATCACGGAAATATTCGCTCCCGTATCCACATGCATATCTATAAATTTATTATTTATTCTGACCCCATAAATATCATAGGATCGCGATTAATATTATTTATGTTAGGCGCCGTTTTGTAATACGCATTTATCAACCTTGCCTCAAATTTTTTTTCAACTTACTAGAATTTTCCCATTCCAACGCATTTCCATATTTATCGTTCCCATAAAATTTATCTATTTTAATTTTATCTATTTTAATAATAAATAAAGCTTAATATAAAGCTTAAAACAATAAAATTAAGCTTTATATAAAGCTTAAAATCGATATCAATTAAAAAATTAGATTAATTTCCTTAAAAAATTATGAAAAATTCCTCAAAAATTTAGACAAATGGCCGAAATTCGCCATTGATGTTTAACCAAACCATTTATATGAAAACATAAAATAATTTCGCTTCTAGTTCTACCATATTATTTCTATGCCTATTAGTGTTTCCATAATTTTTATTTCCATTCATCACCGTTATTTTTCTTTTTGAAAACTCCTATTTTGTACATAATTAACTGCGGTCTGCGATCCATGATGATTTCCATAAGTTAACGCCCGTTATAACGTAATTTTTTCATCTTCCTCAACATCAAGCGCTCCATCAATTTGTCATCCAAACCCGTAATAAATTTATCGATTAAAAAATGTGTTGCCAAATTTCTTACCCTTACGTACCAATCTGAAACATTTTCACTAATGCCGATCTTCCTTGCTGCATGGAAATGTTTCGGTTTCTTTAAACCCAACTAATACCGATGAAAAATGTTTCTTCATCTGCGCACATAAATCCGTAAATCCAACCTCGTTCAAGATATGGGCTGGTTTAAATCTATTAATATTCTATACGCTTTTGAATCAATGCATTCTAATAAATTCACCCGTTTCGATACATCTTTTTGACAATTTATTTATATAGAATATTGCTCTATGTAGACGGGCCCGAAAATGTCCCAGTGGATAACCGTGTTTTAAATTATTAACTGAAACGCTTTATATACAACATTTGAATTCACTTTTTATTAGTTTAGTCTTATTTCAATTTTGTGCAAAGTTCTATAGGGGGTTCTTATAACGATGTTGCTTACTATATGGTTATATCATCACGACTAACTTTTTTCTTGTAATATGATGTGTAGTACCATTTCGATGGTTCACCTCTAATTCTGTAATTGATTAAAACTTGTTTGTACCGTATCATATACAACTTGGTAAGCACCAATTTATTCTGGCTAGTATCAATATACTACAAAGACAATGCGCAAACACAACAACAACAACTAGCAGATTCCTTAAATGTGTCAAATTTTGATTCAAAGGCAGCAAAGGACGTCGTTTTTTGCATCGAGTTATCAATGGTGATGAAAAGTGGATTGATTTTGATAATTTTAAACGAACTAAACATTCAACCAGGTCGATAACCATTAAAATTGACGCCAAAACGCAATCCAATTCATGGAAAGAAGGTTTTACTGTAGTGGGCCTACCAAAAGGGTGTGCTGTATTATGAGTTGTTGAAATCTAGTCAAACTGTTACTGACGGAGCGTTACAAACAATAATTGATTGAATTGACGGACATTGAAAGAAAAACGACGAGAATGGGCCAACAACAGAAATGGAAAAGTGATAATTTTGCACGACACGAAATCGTCCTCATATCGCAAAACCGGTAAAAAAAAAACATTGGAAGCACTCGCGGATGGGATGTGTTATCACACCCGCCCTATTCACCAGATGTTACTACACATTAGATTAACGCTTGTTCAGATCGATGGATCATGGACTCTGTACACAGCGCTTCCACTATACAATTATGAAGACGTCCAAAAATGGTAAGAAATTTTATTTTGAGGGTATTTGACATGGGAAATGAGAATCCGATGCTTAACATTTATAAGGTTAAGTTTATGGTTGTCGTCTTGACGTTTGGATAAGCGACTCTCTGGCAATACATTCCATTATAATGATACGCAATCATTATATTGTGGAGGAGTTCATCAACGAGCGTCAAGGCGCCTGGTTCAGACACGGGGGGACGGTGCGAGTTTATATTTTTACAATACATGTAAAATACAACAACAAATTTTTATCACATTTCTCAACGAATTGGAACTTTTTATCGATAAAAATCGAATAAAAAAATTTCCGCAAAAATGTCGGTCGCTCGCTCGCTCGGTTGTCTCCACTTTTCCTTGGAAACTACTGGACCGATTTGGCTGAAATTTTCACCATAAGCTTTTTTTTGAGAAAAATTTTACAAGTTAGTAAAATCCCTCCTACCCCTTCCCTTGCACATTTTCCGAATTTTCCGACTTTTTTGTTTTTTGTATATCTCAATGAGTTTGGAAATATTTAGGGGTTTGGTACCAAATGCAAATAATTACATTCCCGGAAACTTTTTCTGATCCCATCCCATCCAGTGGCTCCCATACAAATCCAAGGGATTATCTAAGAGATATCTCGTTCTGTTTCTAACCAATTGACTAGAAATTTTTTGGATCCGGAGTTTTCGTTCAAAATCGGGGAATTTTTTCTCATCCCATAACATCCATTCCCATAAATTCCGTTGGGATTTACTCGGAAATGGTTATAGTTAGCCCAACCATTTCTTCTACAAGGTATGCTTCATTTTTATTCTCTACAAAATTGCATCATTAAATTTTTTCTAATTCCACCCCACCGAGGAGCTCCCATACAAATCCAATCGTATTCTTGGGAATGATTTTGAACATCATTTTATGTTAAAATCTTTTGCGAACTTTAATGATGATAAATTTAAGCTCCTTTACCACCAGGCCACCAATACGTGGCAGCGTTTTTTTATATAAATAAAATTGTGTTTGTTGGTAAATCACCGATAACAAAAAACAACTACATACAAAAAAAGACATTCGCACAAAATCCTCTCATGTGTAAATCATCTCAAGGGTTTTTTTTTAAATGTTCACTAGACCCCGGGGTTTCGTTCCTCATGTATGAACCAACCTTCAAGGCAGCAGCACCATTAAATATAATATAAGCCTACGTTCACACTTCTTGTTTTTCTTTTGGCTGTTATATTGTTTTTCTAAAGGGCCGCACATTCTGACGGAAGCTACGGTCCGTTTTCACATAGAAATAATGTATTTAATATGTTTGTAACATACTGACGGACACGATGGTACGTTTTTTTCTATTTCTATCCGTCTTTTACTCTCCAACAAATCGCTTAGTATTTGTTTCGTTAAAAAAACGGAAGAGAATAGAAATGATTCTATTTTTCATCCGTTTTTTAACATAAAGATTTTTTTTTCAGAAAATTATTAGTATTTTTATTGTTATTGTGTGAATTTGAGAGCCCAAAAAGCGGACGGTAGCTTCCGTCAGTATGTGCAACTTAAATTGTTGTTGTTTTGCTAATAAATATAAATTCACATACAGTATAAAAGACCTCACTCTTGTTATACAATTGTGTTTCTATAGAAATACAACAGAAATATATAATTTTTTATTATTTTTTCGTTGTTTTTCTCTCAATTTTTTTTTTTTTTTAATGCTCACTTGATTTTTATTGTTGTTGTATCTTGTTGTATTTACAATATTTCTAAAAGTAAAAGTCTCACAAATACAATCACATGTACGCCAATTAAAAACTAATACACATGAAAAAAATTAAAAACCAACCAAAAGAAAAACAACAAGTGTGAACATAGACTAATAAAGACAGTATTCCTAAATTGCCAAAAAATATTGGGAAAAGATTGTCTTAACGTAACGCTATGATAATTATATCCAATAATAAAAATTGTTTACCGTCAAAATTAATGTGTTTTATTTAAAAAAAAAAAACGATCGAACCATATTAGCAGAGACCTCCGATGTTGAATATATATTCTTCTTCGCAGATTATTATTATTATTGTTTACAACCATGAACCAAAGAAACAATTTGTATCAAAAATTCGATTTATTAAACTTAATATCTATCTATATATCTATATTTTTAAATAGCATACACTTTAACATAATCAACTTTTAATTGTGCTAAATTATCACCGGCCGCATTCGTCCACGTTGAATACCAATTTTCACGATCATTCCAAAAACGGTATGCATTCCTTGGATCTCTATTTACCCATGGTTTGTTTTTATTACGCGTTAAACAATTGTCGGGAAAATCTGAAATACCACCGACACCAACTCCTAACGATATAAAGAACTAAAAAAAATGGAAAATGGGAAATTCAACCTATAAATATTTCGATCGCATTACTTTAATAACACAAAAAATCTACTTCTCTATCAAATGAGGTGAGACGACTCCGCCATTTATTTGCTAATTTATTATGAGTCATTTTGTATTCTTCACTCATCACTTCTCCATACATTTCACCATCAACATACAAAGAAATTTTTTTAGCAGTCCATGTCAGTCCATAAACATGATAATCATTACCAAAATGGTTTTCCATTATTTTATTCTAAAAAATTATAAATATATATATATACATATATATATATACAGAGTGTCCCAGTAGCACCCCACAAAGCCGAACACCACGTGTTCCTGGGACTATTTGCAACAAAAAATCGTTCTGGGAGAGGGGTAGGTCTAAAGCCTCGATTTCTATGAAAATATTTTATATATCACAAATATGATATATGTGATATATAAAAAAAATGTGCTTTTTCTGAAATTTATTTTGCCTGGATAAAAAAACCGAAATTTAATAATACATACCAATTACTGTTAAATAATTCCATTTTTTATTAGTTTGTAAATAAACTGGATATTTTATTATTATGAAATTAAATCATAAAAATTAAATAAAAAGTAAATAAAATGAAAAATGAAGTTTGGAAGACGGTCAGCCGACGGCAATAGAAGAAAAAATATCAATGTCCGCCGTCAGCCGTCGACAAGTCCGCCGTCCAATATTCATAAAAAGCACCTACATTGAAATGTATGTATTTTCAATTTGACATTTGTCGTCGTCTGCCGTCGGCCTTTCATAAAAAGCATTACTTAACTCCAACGCCTACCGAGTAACAGGGTGTTGAAAAAGTGGTGTTCACTGAAAAACATGCGTTCACTTATGTTCACTCATAATTTCCAAACCGTTCCAGTTAGAATGAAAATTAGATACTCTATGTATAGGTAAATTTTGACCTGAAAACCTTTAACTTTTTTGCTCGGGATACATTTTTTGCTATCTAATTCTCGTTTGGAGTATTGTGATGCTCAAAATGAAAAAAATATCATATTTTTCCGAAAAATTGATTTTTCTCGAAATTTCTCGTGGTGAAAAATTTTTTTTTCCTAAGAAACTTTTGTGCACGATAAAATTTCCTTACAGTCCACAATACAAAGTTAATATCTGGGACTTATAAATTCGGAATTATTACGTGATTAGTAACGGCGATACGGAACTAATTCTACCTTGAATGGTTTGGAAATTATGAGTGAACATAAGTGAACCCATGTTTTTCAAGGAAAACCATTTTTTCAACACGTGTACCTCGGTAGGCATTGAAATTAGACCCCCCTCCCAGAACGATTTTTTGCTGGAAATAGTCCCAGGAACGTGTGGTGTTCGGCTGTATGGGGTGGTACTGGGCCACCCTGTATACATATATAGGTAATACTACAATATGGCGATCTATAAAGTGTGGACAATGCAGGGAGTAATGATTGAGAGTTTGGATAGATATTGCGTAAGAGATGGATGGAAATTCAAGAATAATATGACAAATCAAAAATGATGGTATTTAAGAATGGAGGGAGAGTAAGGAAGGGTGATATGTGGAAAATGGATGGAAAGATAGTGGAGGTGGTGGGGAGATATAAATACTTAGGGGTGGAAATGACCAATGGAGGGTCATGGAGTACTCATGTAAAAAATAAGGTGTTGGAGGCAAGGGCAGGTGTGATGCAGGTGTGGGATGGTGTGATGACAAGAATGGATGTTGGGGTGTAGAAGCGAATTTAAGAGTGTTGGAAGGAGTGGTTTAAGTTATGGTTGCAAGGTATGGGTTGTGAAGAGATTATATGGGGAGGTGGTGGATAAATTCGAGCGGTATGTGTTGAAGAGAATGTCGTGGTTGAAAAGGGCGTGTGCTATTTATATGGAATTGGGTAGGGTGCCAATGTGGGTGTATTGATTTGGATTGCATGTGAGATTCGTGGTACGTATATTGGATAAGGAGGATACAAGGATGCTGAGAAATATTTTATGGGAAATGGTGGAAAAGAATGTGGGTTGGATAACGGAGTGGAAAAAGTGGGCGGAGGTAGTAGTGGAAATGCAATGGAATTGGGAGTCAAGGGATGTGGAATATTGGAGATTAAGAGCGGAGGTGGTGTTGGTAAGGAAGGTAGAGGATACGCGTATAATGGATTTGGTAAGAGAGGGAAGAAGAGAGAAGGCAAAATGCGTGTATTCGGTGCTAAAATGGGGAGGTAGGGTGCAGGGATATTTTAAGGGCAATTTGAGGTTTCAGGAGATGAGAGTGATAATGAAAGTGGGGGGAGAAATTCAATGGGATTGAATGCAAGCGGGTGGGGGAGTTAGCAAAGATGGATATGTACATTGTGTAATATGGGGGTAAGAGAAACGGGTTGGCATTTTGTAGTACTTGGAGTATCCGTTGTTTGGAGGAGTGAGGATTAAGTGGATCGGAGTAAGAATGTTTTTAAAGGAGGAGGAGGTGAAGAAGCTGTTGTCGGAGGAGTGGAGGAAAGAAAATGGGGGGGTGTTTTGATGGAAGGATGTTGCGGGTATGTTATTGGAGATGAAAAGATATAGGGAAAGTTTGGTGAAGGAGTATAATGGATAGGGGAGGGCGGAGAATAGACTCTATTTGTTTTTTTTTCAGTTATTTTTTAATTTTATATTTATTGGTTTTTTGTTTGTTTGTATGAAAATGTAATAGATTAAGGTAATGTAAAAAAAATAAAATGTAAAAAAAAAGGAAAAGAAATAAATGAATTAAATTGTTAAAAAGAAATAAAACAATACTACAATATACCGCGGCGAAAGAACCAAACTCAATTTTGAGTATGTACATTTGTAGAGGGTCCTCCCCTATCCTGGCCAACGTTTGTTCTGAACTTAGTGGTGGACTCTTCCCGCTACTTTGGGAAGCAGCACGGGGGTCAAAGTTTGTATGGGAAAATTTTGAAATTCGCAGAGGGGAAATTTAACGCTGAAGTTGTTAAGGGCCATGAGAATCTAAACTTTTGTTCGGGACTTAATTATCCTTCCGAAGGGGAAAAAAATTTCCCCACAAAAACTTTAAAGTCCCCCCCCGCCCCCCTTGCAAAACGAGGTCAGGCAGTGCCTTGGTCAAGAACAAAAAATGTTTGTACTGATCCTCCTCCTCTACCACTTCAGGTAGTTACTAAAACAAAAAATTCCCAAGGCGGAACTTTTTTGGATGTCGGGATTTTACAAATTTTGTCCCCTCCGCTGGTCGGAAGGGGGGGGGTCAACTAAGTCCCAAAGAAAAGTTTTAATTCCCATGCCTCTTAACAACTTCAGCATTAAATTTTCCCGCTGCGGATTTAAAATTTTCCCATACAAACTTCGCCATCCCCTTTCCCTGGTCAAAGCAGCGGGAAGACTCCGCCACAAAATCCAGAACAAAAGTTAGTCGCAGGCTAAGCCCTAAAATGTGCGTGGGTGGACTACGTATATATATTGAATTATAGTTTAACAAAATATGTTTATTTATGTTTTGGATTATTAATAATATTATTTTACTTTATACCGATCCTTTCTAAATACACTATTCTTTGCCCTTAAAACATGCCCACCATATAATCGTTTACCCGAAATAATTTTACCATTTTTGGTTAAATATTCATTACTACGGATAAATCCAACTCGGAATTGGCGATGATGACGAAATGGCGATCTATTAGAATCCAAAAATAATTCTGCATTGATCGTTATTGATCGTTACCGCGAGTAACATATAAAAATTTTGTTTTACAAATAAAATTATCGTAAATATATTTTCGATTTCTATATTGAATTCAAGGAGAAAAATATAAATCTAAATCATATATATATAAAACGTACCTGGAAATATCCAATCACCAATTGGTAAACTTGCACGTATTTCAATTCTACCATATTTAAATTGAAATTTATCTTTTGTGCGAATTTTACACGACACAACTGGTGGTAAAATTGAACCTATTGATGCTGGTCTAATACATTGTTCAGTCCCATTAGTTCCTGTGCACATCCTATACATATATATATTCAAATTCAAATTCAAATTCACTCAAAAATAAAAATATACCTTCCAAAATCTAATCCACCTCTTAGCAATTCTTCATTTTTACCCGGTAATGTCACAAACAATTTTGGTGTTATTATAAAGTTTCCATTTTCTATTCCACATACTTCGGAATCATTTTGATATGTTGCAAATTTATAATCCTATATATATATATATTATACATCAATGTGAGAACATCAATATAATAATATACAGGGTGTCCCAGTACAGGGTTCGAACTCGAAACAGCCAACACCTCATTTCGAATCAAAAAATGTATGGCGACCAAATGTCTATCTCGATTGGGTTTGGGTCGAGCTAGCCCGAAAAAACAATTTTGTTGAAGTTCAAAAGGTAGTACGTAAATGTTATTTACCATATCTCAACCACTTATCGGAATCTAATAATTATAACCTCGTTGAAAAGGTATGTTAACTATCTTTAACTCTTTCTAATAACATAAACATCGGAGACATCCCGTTTTCATGCTACCAGGTGTAGGGGTATGAAGTGAACCGCTGCCGATAAATGACTGTACTTATGTTAGTAATTGTGAATGAGCCTTAATGCGATTTTTTTTTATTGTTTTGACACCTGTGAACAACATTCAGTGTGGTAAGTTCCATTTGTAATACAACAACATAAAATTTTATGGTGTTAAAAATGTATAATTTTGTGCCTACAACAAACGATTTGCGGGTATCATTGGTTTTTTGTTATCATTCAAAGAAAAGGGCAGCTGAATCTCAACGAATGCTCGTAGGCTTTTGGTGATCATGCTCTATCATTAGCAACATGTAAAAGATGATTTCAACAATTTAGGGACACAGATTTTGATTTGAGAAATGAACAACGTGGAAGACCACCAAAAAATTTAATGAAGCCAGTGAATTGCAAGCATTGTTGGACGTAGAAGATACACAACCTCAAAAACAACTTGCAGAAGACTTAAATGTTGATCAAAAAACAATTTCTGATCGTTTAAAGGCAATGGGAAAGATTCAAAAGTGTGGAAAATGGGTTCCACATGAATTCACTGAAAGACAAGACAGCAAGAAAATCGAAAAATCATCAGTGAAATGTTGCTTCAAAAAGGCAAGAAAATCGAGACTTTTTGTATCGAATTGTGTCTGGTGATGAAAAGTGGATTTATTTTGAGAATCCGAAACGCAAAAACTAATGGGTTTCACCAGGCCAGCCATCAACATCGACTGCAAAACCAAATCGATTCGGTAAGAAGAGAATGCTTCGTGCTTTGTGGGATCAGGAAGGTGTGGTGTATCATGAACTTCTGAAACCTGGTGAAACTGTTAATACTGTTCGCTACCAACAACAAATAATCGATATGAACCATGCATTAGTAGATAACCGACCAGAATGGACAGAAAGAAAGAAAAAGGCTCACTTCATACTCCTACACCTGGTATAGCTGGTCAAACACAAGAAATTTCAATGGCTTCAAATATTTTTGTTATTTTGCAAACCTATAATAGAACTGGAGGACTTTTACGTTTATTAGCGGTCGGTTTTTAGGAAAGCTTTTTTGATAATTCAGCTTGAATTTGATGTAAAAACTTTTAAAATGTATCAACTCGTTTTAGAGATATGACGAAAATAATATTGAAATCCAAATTATTGAATTCAAAAATTTAAAACACATTTATTACATTGCAAAGTTCAATGTTCTATTGTGTTTCGTCCTATCTATAGGTAACATAAGTTCAAGGACTTGCAGTTAATTCAATGGTTACTTAGAAATAAAAAACAGTTAAATTTATTACAGTCATAAAGTGATTCAATTCAGTTGTTTTTTATGCTCAAACTCTTGCGCTTAAAGGGTTAACGGACGACGTTAGCCGTATGATGGGCCTTCACTATAATGAAACAGGGAAACTTTTTCTCATAGGCACTTACCCCCTAAATCATCCTCTTAATACCCCTCCCATACAAAATTCATTCCCATAATTTACAATTTATTTTTAACAATATAAGGGTTAAAAATTGGCAATAAAGGGTTAACAAATATGAAGAGCTCCCGCTATTATTGAATGCCTAAACTTTTTTTAGAACATACTAAGTCCATACTATAATCATCCCCTTAAGGCATCCCCCATGCGAATTTTCGATTTTTGACACAAAATTAGTATATTTAATATTAAAAGTATATTAAGTATTTAAAAGTATATATATTAAAGTATATTAAAAGTATTGATAATTTTTTTTTACAAAATTCAAACGATTTTTTTTATATATTTCAAATGATTATTATTAAACCAAATATTAAACCAAATATGCGCCGTTTTGATCGATAACCCTTTGCCATTTTTCTGGTAAAGACATTATCCCATCACTGTGGAACTTCTGTGTTTTCTGGGCAAAAAACTGATCCAAGTGCATTTTGCAGTCCTCTGCGGAATTTAATTTTAAACCATTAAGGGAGTTCTGCAGAAACCGGAACAAATGATAATCTGAAGGTGCAAGGTCCGGGCTATATGGTGGATGCATTAAAACTTCCCAGCCAAACTCTCTCAGTTTCTGCCGATTCATCAAAGATGTGTGTGGTCTGGCGTTGTCATGATGGAACACAACACCCTTTCGATTGATTAATTCTGGACGTTTTTTTTTAATCTCGTGCTTCAATCTTGTTAATTGTTGACAATAGAGATCGGAATCAATGGTTTGACCGGGTGCTAGTAATTCATAATGAACGATTCCTTTCCAATCCCACCAAACAGACAGCAGTACCTTTCTTGGTGTTAATCCAGGTTTTGCTACTGTTTTAGGAGCTTCACACTTCTTCACCGACCACGATATTTTTCGTACATTATTATCGTATGTGATCCATTTTTCATCACCTGTAATCATTCGCTTTAAAAATGACTCGATTTCGTTCCTTTTAAACAGCGTTTCGCAAATGGAAATTCGGTTCATTAAATTGTTTTGTGTTAATTCATGTGGTACCCAAACATCGAGCTTTTTCTTGTATCCAGCCTTTGTCAAATGGTTTAAAACTATTTGGTGATGGATCAATAAAAAAGAATTGTTATGGAAACGCTAGCAAAGCAAAGGCGGAATACCAAATTCGATTTCCAAATCGACTACAACCATCAAGGAAATCATTTTCAAACTTATTTAGGAAACTAACAACTACTGGTACTTTTGTAAGAAAACAAGAGCGAGTGCGTAGAAATTCTCGCGATAAAGATATTATGGATGTGGTCGAAGCAAATCCGAGTATGAGCACAAGACGTCCAGCAAACCAAATAGGTGTAAGTAAAAACTATGGCTGCCGTATAATAAATGCTGCTGGTTTACATTCTTATCATTTGCAAAAAGTATAAGCACTTAAAGAACAACTTTTACAACTTACTTTTACGCCTACAACTTTTTGTGTTTTGAATTTTTGAAAAATTTTGATTTCAATATTATTTTTCTCATATCTCTAGAACGCGTTGACACATTTTAAAAAAAGTTTGTACATCAAATAAAATCTAAAACATCAAAATATTTTTCTTAAAAACCGACCGCTAATAAACGTAAAAGTCCTCCAGTTCTAGGCCTGCAAAATAACAAAAATATTTGAAGCCATTGAAATATCTTGTGTTTGAGCCGCTGAAAGCATGAAAACGGGATGTCGCCGATGTTTATGTTATTAGAAAGAGTTTAAGATAGGTAAAATACCTTTCACAAGGTTATAATTATTAACTTTCCGATAAGTGGTTGCTGAGATATGGTCAATAACATTTACGTACTACCTTTTGAACTTCAACAAAATCGTTTTTTCGGGTTATCTCGATCCACACCCAATCGAGATAGACATGGGGTCGCCATACATTTTTTGACTGGAAATTAGGGGTAGATAGAAGCTGCCTGTTTTGGGTTGGAACCCTGTACTGGGACACCCTGTTTATTGGTTGTAATTATATTTATGGTATCATGCGATTTTTTTTTCCTATTTACATTAGAATCCAATTCAATAGCATATTGCCATTTGTCGTCATCAAACGTATTAAATTGTTCTTCAAATATTAATACTCCCTGACATTGTATTACGCCGAATACTTCCGTAATTGATCCGTGACATCCGTCGCCATTAGCTGGTGCTCTTGTTTGATGTTCATCACCACCATCACTATTATTATTATCATATATACCTGTGTGCGTATAATATTGTTATTTTTTTTAAATTTATTCATATTCGCATATATCAAAATATTTTATCTCTTACCAGAAAATCTATATGTCTGATCTAATCGATAGTTTACATTTTTGTGATTTACAATTATATAATAGTATAATGTATCATTAATTTCTAATTTTCTATAGATATTTGAATATGTCCATTGACCATTTTTAGATGCTTTAATATGATCGCTTACAAGGCAACTACAACCCTCTAGAACGCCGTTAAATTCATAAATGCAATACCAGGAAATTCTAAAAGAAATTTTTTTGAGGAGTTATTTACTTTTATTTAAACATCATTAAATTCTAACGATCATTAATAAATTAATTGGTATGATAGCTATAACATATTCAATTGAAAATATTCTATCGAACAAAGTCGTCTAAAGTTTAATTTAAAATGCAACCTATTCAAAATAAACGGACAATCCACAAAGCCCTTTATCAACTTGCATATAAATGACAGACCAATAAATTCTCTATGCCGATGTAAGTTGGGCATATTTAATAGTCCCAACCTGTGGACGTAATACGGCAAAACGAATAGATCAGTCCAAAGAAGAGATCTAAGTGCAAATGTAATGAATTTTTGTTTCTCTATTGATTCAATTCTATTGGGTATAGGAATTAATAATGCGGATTTAGATAACAGATGGCGCAACTAGCGTTGAGTGTATCGCAACACACCGCGGCCATTTTCTTTTTTTTTTTGTCTGTCATTAGGCTGTAAATTGCAGTATGTGTCATTTCGTTGAAGTGTCGTGTAGAACGCAACATGAACTTTCAATGGCGTTGAATGTCGACCAAACAACCATTGGCAAACGTTTACATGCAATGGGAAAGATTCGAAAACTTGGAAAATGGGTACCACATCAACTGAATGAAAATCAACTCAAAGCACGAATCGCAATATTCAAAAAACATCTAGCAGAGCACAAAAAACATAGTTTATTGAGTCGAATTGTCACTGGCGATGAAAAGTGGGTCTATTTCGATAACCCCAAATGTAAAGCATCATATGTTAATCCCGGCCAATTGAACGAACTGGCAAAGAAATTGAACGAAAAACGACGATTGATAGCTCGAAAACACCACAAAGTTTTTTTTCATGATGACAACGTCAGACAACATTGTGCAAACATCATTAAAGAAAAAATAAAGAGGATCGGTTGGGATCATCTTGATCACCCCCGTACTCTCCAGACCTTGCTCCTTCTGATTACAATTTGTTCCGATCAATGCAGGTCAGCCTGGCAGATGTACGCTTTCGAAATGCTGAAGATGTGCAAAAATGGGTCGATGAATGGATTGCCTCGAAAGATGAGGACATCTTCAAACGAGGAATCAACAAAAGTCCTAAAAGATGGTAGGAAGTCATAGCTAACGATGAGCAATATATTGGTTAATGTACTCATTGATTTTGTTATACAAATAAATGCCATTTTCAAGCCAAAAAATCCGCATTATTAATTCCTACACATAATATTTATATCCAATTGCTTTTGACTATGTCATATCTGGCAATTCTCTTGCAATTGTCGATGAAATCATTGATTTGGGTGTTAGATTTGATAGACGTATGACATTTAGTTCACACATTGATTATATTACATGCAAGGCATATTCGCTGCTGGGATTTATTAAACGGTGTTGTGTGGATTTTTCGGACCCATATGTATTGAAGGGTTTATATTGTGCATTGGTAAGATCGGGATTAGAGTATGCATCTGTGGTATGGAATCCATACTACGGTGTTCATTCGGATGCTATCGAATCGGTGCAAAAAAATTTTATTAGATATGCTCTTCGCAAGTTGGGGTGGTCCGAAGATTCCACACGTCCCCCGTATTTGAATAGGTGTCAACTCATCGATCAGCCGACGTTGGGGCATAGACGGGAAACTGCGTGTGTCATGTTTGTATTCGATATGTTGACAAATGTGATTGATGCGCCGAATTTGTTGTCTAGGATTGATTTCAATGTTCCAATTCGGTGCTCACGTGGTCACAACTTCTTGCACCTGAACTTTCATAGGACAAACTACGTGAAATATGAGCCGTTGTGCAATATGTCTAGATTATTTAATAAGTACAACGATCAATTTGATTTCGGTATTTCCCGGGGTATGTTTTTGGGTAAATCAAGGTCGGGATATTTCGGTTTGGCGGATTGAGATTGGGTCCAGTTTTTTAATCGTCTTGTGGTGTGATGATAATAATATTATAGTTCGAATGCGTTTGTCGATATGACAATGGTGTGAGTGAGTATATTACATTTTGATAAATAATTTTTGACATGGTCTTTAGTGGGTTACCGTTACTATTGGTCGTGATTAGATTTTTTATTTTTTTAACATTTTGTTTTCCATTTTTGTTTGTTATTTGGTTTTATTATAATTTTTATGTATTTGATTTTGAAATGTGTATTCGCTAGTTTTTGTATTTTTTTGTATATTTTGTATCTTGTATTATATATGTTTTGTAAAACGGCAGTAGGGCTTGCACCCGTTTCTAAATAAATAAATATATAAATAAATATCTAAGGCGGTAAATGGCGACCATACAGGACACCGCGCATACTCCAAAACGGATCTGACAAACGAACAAATCAATGAACGTAAACAAAATGGATCCGACAATTCACGGGACATACAAAAAATAAATCCCATCATGGAGTTAGCCCCAATTAAAAACATAATCAACATGCGATTTAAAATTCAGTTTTTTATCCAAATAAACGCCAAGATCTGTATTCTCCATGTTTTTAGCCATTCTTTTATTCATTCATAATATTTTGCAAACTCTCTTGCAACTTTTTAGATGCAATAACTGCATTGGAACTTGCCTCCAAGATTGCCGTATCATCAGCAAATGTTGCCATTGTTATATTCGTATGAGTTGGCAAATCCGCCGTGTACTATTGGTATAATAATGGTCCCAGTACGCTTCTCTGTGGAACCCCCGTATTTATTTTATACAATGGCGTAATAGCTTCTTGATGTCTTACCGTAAAATTTCCATCACTTAAATACGATTTCGGGATTTCATAATAACGATGCAGTAGTGCCCGTTTAAGTTTGTAAAGGAGACCTTCTTCAATATCATCGCTGATGCTTTTAACAACCCGATGAATTTGTTCAGTTGTTGCGTGTTCTTGCCTTAAACCAAACTGATGATCCGGGATCAGACGTTTTGTTTGCATTATTGTTTTCATTTTCCGTGCAAATAATTTTTCAAATGCCTTAGATAGCACCGGGAGCAACCTTATTGGTCGATATGCTTCCACCCTGCTGATATTCTTATCCGGTTTCGGGATGAGAATTATTTCAGCCCGTTGCCACTGATCTAGAAATTGCTGGTTCTTAATACGGCGTGATCTATATATATGTTATATGTATGTGGTATTGTGTACCATTCCACACCATAGTATTAGTATTATTGTTATGTATGAATTATTATATTATAGTAATGATTTGATTTGATTGAATTAGAATTAGTTTAGAATTAATATCTGTGGTGTAAATGTTAAAAATGCCAACCTAAAATTCTATAGAAATTTTGGGGTCGTGGGTTCGAATCCTACTGAATGCATAAAATATGTTTTGTGTTTTTCGGTTATTTTTCGAATCTGAATTTTAACACAGAGTTGTATATTCCGCTTGCGGTTGGTCGTACGGCTAATTACCGACACCGTAAAAGCCACAAATTAAGTAACTAATAACAGAAGGCTGTTGTTGGACGCTAAAACCAGATTGTTGGTTGTATAGCGAAAAATTTATTTATTATTTTTAGAATTAATATTAGTATTGAAGTAGCCGTAGAACGACAACATATAACAACCAGCAATACTACATGTATGTGAATCCTATATGTTTTAATTCTTGTATCATTTTACCGGTAATATTATCATATCGCGGCGCTTTTTTGTAGCTGATGTGTTTGTTGATTACACTTTTCCACATTTAATGAAAAATACTTAATCGGTTTATCCATTAGAAATGGTGTTTGTAAGTTGGTTGATTATCTCATTATTTTTATCATTTGTAATCTCTTGTTGGTATGGTGTGATGGTGCGTTCTAAATGCTCTGCAAACAAGTTTGCCTTTTCATAATCGCTACTTGCCCATTCCCCATTTGCCCTCTCTGTTGTTGAGTACGCTTAATTTTGCTTGTGGCCTTCTTCAGCGAGTCGTTTGTTTGATTTGTGATTTGATTTGATTTGGCGTTAGATTTTTGAGATATTTTTATATCCCTTCTTCCTTAATTTGATTTAATAAATTTTGGATTTCTTTAACTGCACGGTTTAACTTCATTTTATCTAGATTTTAACTAGATTTAGGTGATCTAGTTTCCTTATTTTTTAATGTCATATTAAGAGATATGTTGTCATCGATTATTTTTTTGTAAAGTTTCCAATTTGTCTTTTTATTGTGTAATTTTTGGGTACGGTAAGACAATACAAAACAAGATTGAGCCATCATAAGATTATCCTCTATTCCTTTTGTAATACCAAAATCAATTAAATCTGGAGTTTTTGTTCTATCCGTAAGCCAATAAGTAGGTTGACCCGCTGATAATAATTTAATTTACATACCTGCATTGCCAAAAATGTATTGGTTTTTATTGATGCTATGTTTTGGCAGGCTGTATAAAGCTGAAATCGTTTTTGGTCCATCCCAATCCTCAATTATTACAGTTGTTGCCTGCAGGTATTCGGTTTCATATTTCGGCATTTCGTGATGCCTAATTGCCGACCCACCATGTGCCGCACCATCCTGGTGTTTTGTGTCGTAAATCGTATAATTTTTTAATCCGAATCCGGACCCATTTGATCGATTAATTCTTTTATCATGTTTTTCATGTCTATAATGTCACTTGATTGTGTTTGTGTTGTCGTTTGTTGAATGTTTTGTGGATCAGGAATGATATGCTGTGATAACTGATTCGTATTTACATCTGTTCGTTGATTACTAGTTACTTGAGCATATGTTAATTTATGTGGCTTATTTTGTGATATATTTTGTTCCATTGGGTTGTTTATATTTGGTATATTGGTATCCCCTCTAGGACACGTTTGCTGTTTCGTTCGTAATGTAGGAAATTTTTGTTTTCTTAATTCCTGATAATATGGACATCCTTTATAATTAGCCGGGTTTCCACCAGAACATAATACGCATTTAACATCATTATATTTATTTTTTCCGTGTACATTCTTACAGCTGTACAGTACAGTACAGCAGATAATTTTGCAAGTAATATTTTATACGGTAATTTGTCAAAAGCCCTACTAAAAATCCGTGAATACTAAAAATCAACTTGAATGCCAGATGAAAATCTATTAAAACAGTTGGTGACAAATTCAAGCAAGTTAGACGTGGTAGATCTTCCACTCCGAGTGAATTCGTGTTGCTCAGAACAAATCACAGATTTAAGATTGAAAGCGATAATCTTAGCAATAATATTACGTGTAGGAATTAAAAATGCGAATTTAGATAACAGATGGCGCAACTAGCGTTGAGTGTATCGTAAACACACCGCGGCCATGTTCTTTTTTTTTGTCTGTCATTGGGCTATAAATTTCAGTATATGTCATTTCATTGAAGTGTAAACAACAAAGCTTTTTTTTGCTTCGAATATGTCGAAACACATGCCTGAAAAAGTTGTTTTGGGGGGAAGTTTAATAACTTTCTTTAATTTGAAGAAAACCGCTGCTGAAAGTTATCGTTTGTTGGTTGAAGCTTATGGTGGACATGCTCCAGCTCAAGCAACTTGTGAACGATGGTTTGTACGCTTCCGAAATGGTGATTTTGACTTGGAAGACAAAGAACGGCAACTTGCAATGGCGTTGAATGTCGACCAAACAACCATTGGCAAACGTTTACATTTTGTTATACAAATAAATGCCATCTTCAAGCCCAGAAATCCGCATTATTAATTCCTACACCTAATACATTCAAATAATTTAGGAATGCATTAGAGCCTTGCAACGGGTCTATAATTTTTTACTTCATGCTTACCATCATTTTAATAGATTGGAATTACAAATGATTTTTGATGGAATACCATCTGGACCATAAGAATATTTGGATCTACAATTCATAATTCGAACCATAAATATCATTATTGTCAATTGAAAATTTATACCAGATAAATGGTTGAAAGATGTAATGTTCGACACATCAACATTTCTTGAATCATCAACCCTTCTTCGATCATAAGAAGTTGCAAAGTATGACGCAAACAGAGAACATATAGTGTAAGAATCGTTTCCAATTGAGTCATTATAACCTACAGTTGTCGGAACGGAACGACCATTTCTCCTTGAATTATCATATTTCAAAAATCCGCAGGATTCCTATAGTCAAATCATTTTCTGTGAATGGAAAAAAACGTATGGCGACCCCTATCGGCAATACGTTAAATTAAATCTGTATACCGGAAGCTAATAGTACATCAAAATTAAATGTTAGCTGTTGAAGAAAGTGTTTGGCTAACATTAACCATTAAAATTTAGACGCAAACCTTCATATACGCAAAAATCATTATCATCATTTGATAAGCATAAGAGGAATACCAAGCCCGATTTCGGGAATTTCGTATGCTTTTAAGTTCACTATCATACCAACCAAGGCTGATCAACTATTTTAAAAAATGAACATTTAAGTGGAGCAAATTTCTAAAATAACTTAAACATCATATTATAAAATGAAATAACAGCCATATTTAAGTTGAGTTCAAATAGAAGGTTCCATCATCCATCATCCTTAACTCGTCATTCATCTTTCCGTAATCACCATTCTTAAAATCAAAGCTATAAATCCCATCACTGTTATGGAAACAATACTATGAATACATCGAATTTAATTAATTATTGGATGGATGATGCGAATCTTCTGATATTATATGTAATTCATTGACCTTGAAACATGTAAATCCAATGATGTAAAAACCAGATCAAGCAAGATCAAGTTTCTGATACAATTCATTTGACGTATACCAAAAGAAGAAATTCGATCAAAAAAACAGGTATGATTTATCATCAGTAACATTCACCGGTACCAATTCCAGTCGTCATCAGTAGAAAAAATCCTATCCACGTGTGGAAAATTAAAATCACCCAAAACTATAATAATTCATCATCATCATCATCATCATTATTAAGATAATTCAATAGTTGTTCATTCATATGTAACAACAATAGAAGTAATAGTAAGTCGGTAGAAAGATAATCCCCGTATGACTCAGTATAAAAAATATGAACCCAACATAGAATTAATATTCTAATTAAGCAAAATTCACTCGTGGTTCCTAGATGCCGTGACCAAATTTAAGAAAAGAGAACATCAAAAAAGGTCTCCGATTGTCAAAGTATTCTCAATTTGTTAAATTTTTTCTTTCATTTTTTTTATTTATTAATATAAATAAAAAAAAATTGAATAAATTAAGAATACTTTGACAATCGGAAACCTTTTGACGTTCTATTTACATCTACTGAAATCTACTGCTCAATAGAAAAAATAATTAAATATTTCTATCCAACGATTCTTCTACCTACTATTACTTCTATTGTAAAAACCCGTCTTAAAGTAAAATATCTGCCAATTGTGGCATCTACACATTAAAAACATGTAATCCAATGGTGCCAATGGTGGCATCTATATATTAATAACATATAATAACCGACGACAACCGCAAATCCAATGCAAACACAACATGTCTGATCAGCATTAGCGGCATTACTAGCAGAATGAAAAAATAGACCACTAGTCTTAGTCTTAAGATCACGAACATTCTGATAAAATATGGAGCACTTTTTTATTGTCGCTGAACACGATTCGTCATTTGATTTCCAAAATTTTGAAATTCATGCAAAAAACAACGCCAGTTAGACCCCATTTCTGATGATCTAACAACATATCAAAATCCTTCAAAAGCACAAAAACCTTAAAAGAAAGTGTAGCCACCCGCATAATTTACATTCGGTAATTGTTCAATTCTTACATCCATCATCATAACCCATATTATTAGTTAAGTGAAGCTTTAACATTTCAACTCAACCGTAGTATCTGGATGCAGCCGGGAAATAAACAAACATTTAAATGTTTTAGGATTATCACATCATTAAAAAGATATATATTTTTGTGTAAAGCATCACAAAATGTTATGCGACGGATGCGCAGTCTCATCTGGGATCGAATATCGCAGTAATTAACGAATTTCGTTTAACATAAACACATATTTAAATTTTTATTATTGGCCTGTTTTACAACCAGATATGTTATGCGGCAAAAAAACAGACGGACAGACTGTGTAATAACGCATTTATGATAACATTTTTAACCTTTCCGTAGCATATATACTCGTATATGTATATGTTCTTTATCTTCATTTCAGAATATGTTTAATATGTTATCTGTGGACATTTTCGTTTATTCCCCTTGTGCCATGCACTTGTGCGCTCTCAAACATACGAGCGCGATATAACATTTACATGTGCTAGCTCTGTGTTCGAATATTATAAAATAATCTTGTGTTTAATTTTGTTTACAAATGGCGTTTTATATGTGAAAATGTTATAGTGACGATAAAGCAACAACAATCTCACACAGGGCGATGGTGCTCCTACAAAATAGATAGGGCAATTTGTGTCAACACAAGTGCTAAGTAGAGGTATTTTCGAACATGTGTCATATAACACAAGTAACACAAGTGCAATAAAAAAACTTATTTGTGTCACTTGTGCGTTTGTGTTAACACAAGTGTAATAAACGAAAATGCCATGTATACAACATCGTAGCTGCACTTTTTGTATCATAGAATAAAAAAACCTGGTCTGTACTAAAAAACATAATACAAATTAATTTTATAATTACCTGGAATTGATACATTAAAACCCCTTACCGACGATACTTCAATTGTTGGCACCGGTATACGGTAACTACAATTTACGATGTCAATGAATAATAATTGTAAATGTAATAAAAATATCCAAATTAATAACCGGTAGTTGAACATAATTTTAACTATTATTACTCTAGATTAAATTTAAAAAAAATAAACTTTATATGGATGAGACTATGAATTCTTTATCTAAATTTCACAAATTTCACAAAAACTTTATATGGATAAGTCAAAATTTTTAAAAATCCAAATTAATATTATTAAAAAACAACGCATTGGCAAAATAAAAGTAAACTATTTTTTTAATTTTTATTAACGCAAATACAATTACATTCGTTTATATACAAACAAATCATCTGAATAAACAAAAATTATTTAGATTCAGTAATAAGTGGGTTATTAGTTTAGTATGGAAATAATTTATTATATTTTTTTTTATGTCTGAAATTGTGAAACAAAAATTCTGAAAATGTTGGCACTTTTTCTCGGAAACTAATTGACTGACTGTGATTTGACTGAGATAAAAAAAATATCCGTTTTTTTTATGTGTGAAATGGTTAAGTTTCGGAGATTGGGGTATATTTAAGTTCCTCTTCGTCGCAAAATTTCCAATTTTTCCGACATTTTTGTTTTTCGTGTATATCTGTTACGGCATTTGAAAGTGTTTGCTAGGAATTTTGGTATGGCGGTTTGGAACCAAAAGCAATGTAGGTGGAGGGAGCTGGCCATATGTACATATGCTTTCTTCTCTAGGAGGTGTTTAGCAATGGTCCATTGTTTATAAAGCTCCATCTTGTTTATGAAGGATATTTATATTTCACATTCTCTTTTTAAATGAAAATTAACAACGCAATGTGTTCGCCATCTATTTAGATTTATACACAACAGACCGTTTTAATTTTTCCAAAAATACTGTATAATTTTGTGTGATATTTATTAAACAAAAAAACAAAATATAATTATCTAAATATGATTTTTGGTTTAATATTGGGTGTAGGAATTAAAAATGCGGATTTAGATAACATATGGCGTAACTACCGTTGTGTGCATCGGAGCACACCGCGCCCATATTCTTTTTTTGTCTGTCATTACTCTATAAATTTCAGTATATGTCATTTCATTGAAGTGTAAACATCAAAGCTTTTTTTTGCTTCGAATATGTCGAAACACATGCCTGAAAAAGTTTAATAACTTTCTTTAATTTGAAGAAAACCGCTGCTGATAGTTATCGATTGTTGGTAGAAGCTTACGGTGAACATGCTCCAACTAAAAAAACTTGTGAACCGTGGTTTGCACGCTTCAGAAGTGGTGATTTTGAAGTGGAAGACAAAGAACGGCTAGGTCAGCCAAACAAATTTGAAGACGAAGAATAGCAGGCATTGTTGGATGAAAATTCGTTTTGAACGCAACAAGAGCTTGCATTAGAGTTGAATGTAGATGCCTCTACCATTTCTAGAAGTTTGCAGTCAATGGGAAAGATCTAAAAGCTGGCAAAATGGGTCCCACATCAACTGAATGAAAATCAACTCAAAGTACGAATCGATGCATAAACATCTTTCCGAGCACAAAAAACATAGTTTTTTGAGTCGAATTGTCGCTGGCGATGAAAATTGGGTGTATTACGACAACCCTAAACGTAAAGCATCGTACGTTGATCCCGGCCAACCATCAACTTTACAATCTAAACGCGATATTCATTGCCAGAACAAAGATGCTGTGCATTTGGTGGGATCAGAAGGGTGTCGTGTATTATGAGCTGTTAAAACCGAATGAAGCGATTACATCTGATTGCTACCGGCGTCAACTGGGCGAATTGGCAAAGAAATTGAACGAAAAACGACCATTTATAGCTCGAAAACACCACAAAGATTTTTTTTCATGATGACAACGCCAGACCACATCGTGCAAACATCATTAAAGAAAAAATAAAGAGGCTCGGTTGGGATCATCTTGATCACCCCCCGTACTCTCCAGACCTTGCTCCTTCTGATTACCATTTGTTCCGATCAATGCAGGTCAGCCTGACAGATGTACGCTTTCGAAATGCCGAAGATGTGCAAAAATGGGTCGATGAATGGATTGCCTCGAAAGATGAGGACTTCTCCAAACGAGGAATCAACAAACTTCCTAAAAGATGGGAGTAAGTCATAGCTAACGATGGGCAATATATTGGTTAATGTACTCATTCATTTTGTTATACAAATAAATTTTGTGAAACATCACTTTTAATATATAATTTTATTATTAATGTTTCTGATTCCTTGTATAATTTGTGATACAAAAAAAATGAAATATGTTATATACGATGTTTTCATATATCAATTATTTTGTTTTAATTTTTACTGTATTTTTGCAATTTTTTTTTTTTGAACAGCATACTGGCAGCATACCATACGTTAATAACTAAAAAAAAATCTCACAACAAACAAACACGCAGACTCAGTATTTGTTATAACGCCATCAAATGTTATGTAACGCGGCGCTTCCGCACCACGCTATCTACAAGGAACCTCCAGACCAGAGTACCTTGGGTTCAGCTGAACGACGTGAGGTTGTGATATGTCCAAATAAATTTACTGCCTCTGATATATGTGATTAGGACATTGTTGTAATAATATGGCAAAAATCATCGTGAGGTTGGAATTAAATGAAAATAAATTACCTAAACCAACTTATAATTTTTTTACGTGAATAAAAACAAATCAGAGGCGACAATTAGTAGGAAAGAGTGACAATTATTGCAATTATATAACTGAATGAAACTACGGAATTTAATGGTAATGCCATATAAATAGTATCATTTTTAATTTAATATTGGTCATATTTGTGACGTTGGTACAACGTTGGTTCACCAACCAGATACGTTCAATACGCATTTTGGTTGGTAAACGGTGTTTATTGGTGTATTTAAATTCACCATACATTTGAATATATTTGGTTCATAACAAAATGTTGGTTAAACGTAGTCGCTTTTACCAAAAATAACCTTTCACTACATTGGTAATATTTGCAACGTCGGCGAAACATTGGTTTACCAACGAGAAAAATATGGTATAGGAGCGCACGTTGTTGGACGTCGTATTTCGTAATCAAAATTTTCAAGTCACATTTAGTCGGAAGGCAACACAACGGCCAATAAACAAACAAATAAGTATCTTAAACTGAAAAGGTAGTTTTAAGCGAGTGCATTAACAATCGGATTAAAATAAAACCCTGTCAATTAAAATGAAAAACACCGAAGTGCAAGTGGAAAGGATTTAATGTCGAATCAACCAGACCACAACTAATTACATTTGCCAATCATTTTGCGAGAAATCCCAACGATGTTCTATAAGGATGTTTTTATAGATAGATCGAAAATGATAATTAATTATAGTACAAAAATACTTATTTTGAACAAAATTTTCCGGAAAATCCAAATACCAAAATTAAATATTTTTTTAATTATTCATAGTTTTACTTTAAATATTAAGAACCAATACATTAATTTTTTCAAAAGATAGAGTCGATTTTCTTAAAAGTGTCAGTCTAATTTTTTCTGTACTGTAGGATAAATCTCTTAAAAAAATTTACCGATTGTCTCTATAAAAAACATTAATTAATTGGGTTTTCAAATGAGACAATTTGGAAAATTGAAACTTCCCGGAAAATTTTGTTCAAGAAACAACAGTATAATTAATTCATTTTCGAGGATATCTATCAGAATACCCTATATCGTTGGAATCATCGGGATACATTATTTAAAGCTCCATCATTGAATATATATATTTTTGAATAATATATATGTGAGAATGGTATTCCCCAAAAAGCAATTTATAAAAAAACATTCAATTCAACCATATATCAAATTCATTTATTTACTAATTCAAAAAATATATAACTTGTCACAATCAAGTTCAAAACAATACTATTCAAATACATGGTTCAAAAACTCGTTATTAACAATAAGTAAATATAATAATTATTATATATATAATAATAAGTAAATATAAGTGCCGCAGTGGCGTTCCCACATTCGGCCATTTTATACTACTCATACATTTGTACTACGACTCGGATGCCAGATACTCCTCCTCAAGTAGAACCCATGGCTTCAGCAGTGCAGGTTTTAGCAATATGCCCAAACTGATCACAGCGAAAGCACCTGCTACCTCTATTCTTATCCGGACATCCTTCTGTTAAATGCGTCATGGCACCGCAGTTTTTACATCTGCTGTGTGTTGGCGAGTTGGTATTACCATTATCGGATCTTAAGTTGGTTACGCCGGTGTATGTAACCGGATTACGAATTACATTTTCTTTTTTTTGTTTCAATTTCGTGCTTTGTTTCAAATCCCGGATATATCTTAAGTTTCTGTCTTAGCTCGTTCACATCCTTTGCATCGTAAAGCATGATCACATTTGCACTTCCGTGGGGTATTCCATCGATGATATATGTTAACACCGATTTTTCATCGATCTGACCAATTTTCTTTATGTTGAACACATATTCTTAAAACGTTTCACAATGTAGTTTTTTACGGCCACTTAATAACTTATGCACCTCTATGCTGGATTTCTTGGTAGCAAATTCTTCGATGAGAGTGTCTTATAATACCTGAAAATTATTAATACCCACCTCAGTCTCAATCGCCAATTTCGCCGCACCCCATAGAAGCTTTCTTACGTACACAAACTTCTGCAAATCGTTCCATTGATACATTTCTGCACTTTCCTCAAAAGCCCGTACCCAATCCTCTACCTCTGGTCCTAATTCGCCATCAAATGTTTGTAAAGATTGCTCGACGTCTTTTAGAGAAATTATGCTGGTATTCATGATGTTCAGATTAGGATTTACTTTATGTTGTTGATGGTGTATACTTTTTTTGCTGGTTGAGGGTTGGTTGTTATCCTCTCTTTACTGCTACTTTAGTTTCAGTGATGGTTAAACTAACGTTCTCGTTTAACTCCGATTTGCACGACATTAAATGTGATGATTCTTGATGGGTGACTGATGCTGTATATAAACGTTGTATTAATTAACTCTTCTGATTGTAATAAACCCTGTTGCTTTAATAATTTTCTTAATTCTGATGTTGTTAATATTTGTAAATTATAAATTCATCTCTGTTCAGCATATGTACGTGTGATATACGTGTTGTATAATTATTAATTAGCGTATTTATTATTTATTGTGCTATTAATATTATAACTACTGTATTAAATGTATATATCTTTTATTCGTAATTATTTTCATTCAAAACGTTATTCATTACAATAGAATAATTCAATATTGAAATCAATTACGTACATTTTGTACTAACCGGTGTTCTACATATGCATTGCGTATAAACTTGACATTGAAAATTCTTTGCGTATAGTATTTTTAACCTTCATTCGACTTATCAACACTAGATTTTTCCTTTTATTTTATTTTCTTTACTGATAATATACACTTTTCTTTACATCATAAAGTTTTAAACTTTTCATTACTTTTCATTAATCTTTTCGCTTGCCTTTTCTTCCACTGCTTTTCACTTTTCACGTATCTTAACTTTTAACTTGTCCTTAACCACTTTTCACTTTGCCTTAGTAAATCGTACAAATGGACCGTTGAATAACGTCAACCAAATTATTGTTTCCCGGTTGCGACATTAAATTATTTGAACAAAATTTCGTTTCAGAAAACAATTTTTCTATCGGATTTAGCATTGGAGACCATGGTGGTAAAGATTTTGTAAGAAATATTTGTCGTAAAATGCGACATTAAATGATTTCCACTTGCTATTCAGTGTTATTCATTTTAATTGACAGGGTTTTATTTTAATCGGTTGTTAACCACCCAAAATCACTTAAGTGTATTCAATGCATCTAAGGTTCATCACCTGATTAAGTGATTTCGTCGCGGGCTCACGGCGGCAACAGAATTCCGAGGTTTTACGTGCGCTAAACCGATTCTGCCGTAGTAACGAACAAAAAACAAGGCACTTACTTTAAACTACCCTTTCAGTCTAAAATACTTTTTTGTTTGCTTAAAATATTTTTTTGTTTTTTTTTTTTATTTCGTTGTGTTGATTAAAATTTAGTAAAACCTTCTTTTTATACAAAATAAATTAAATTATGTATTAAAAAATATTGCAAAACTAATTTTACAATTGGTTGAATCCCAAGAAGCATTTAAGGTGACAAAAGTCACACAATCACGTTGTTTACACCATAAATAATACCGCATATCAGTGTTTTCACATCGGTTATTGTTATCAATTAACCGTAAAGGAACGTTGCCGGTCACCATTTTGGGGAATGTTTTTTGGTGATTTTATATGTTGTACAGAAGTAAAATGATCGTAACTATCATCATTACTGAACACTAATGGTGTTTATTAAATGTAATAATCACGGACATGTTACATGGAAATCACTTGAATGTAACATTAAAGTGTAGGAAAAACCACTATAAAATCACTAACGAAAGAATTAATAAAATTATAGTATGTGATAAAATGTAGTATTGGTAGTGGAAGTGCGGAAAAAATTAATTTAATAAATTTGTTAGGTTTTTACACAATTTAATTTCCCACTTATCAGGCAGATGTCCCAAACACGTTTGTCTATTTAACAAATATCTTGTACATTTTTTTCCTATTGCATTTTTGAAATGTTATTAATAATTTAAAATCTTTATTAGATATTATAATATATTATAATTTTATATATACCCAAATTTTATTTATAATATATTTTTGAAATAAATACCGTCCTAAGAGTTGAACCGGGGGTCTTCATTACACCGCTATAGCCGCGCTACCGCTTACACCATTGATCCCATACAAATAAGTAGCATAGTATATTATACACTTGATTGACACAAATATGAATATAAATGAGAAATATTCAGAATTTCATTTCGAAGTGCTTATTCCCGTATTTTCACCATTAATTGTCCATTATAATTTTTTATCACCATAAAATCACACGGCGGTGCAATAAAAAAAATATCAAAACACTTCAAAGTGAAATCTTTTTTTAAAATACACCAACGCGTGATAGGAGGTGACTTTGGTGAGATTATGGTGATATTTAGTTGGGTTTGTAACTTCGAGGTGGCATTTAGTAGATCTTGTAACTACCATGACTCTCGAAAAATTTCTAATAAAATATTGACTTAGTGGGTGAAATATATATGGTGATAAAGAGGTAATATTTCAGTAGAAATATATAGTAAATTAGTTGTGAATTAAGTAGTGAAATAGAAAATCATTTTAACGTTAAAATCACCATGAAAAAATATAAACTTGGTGACGAAAATATATGCACTTATCTATATCATTTTCGTAGTGCCATTAACTTGATTTTAACTATGGGTGGTATCCAATATCGTGATAATCACATATTCGGTAGATTCACGTGCCATGTTCACCATGTGACGTCATATTTCACAATAAAGTTATAATTCACAGTCTTTTTAACGTTATATTCACTAAGTTTTCGTGAAATTTGAAAATGATCACCATGGTTGTCACGGCATGCTTCTTGGGATTTGATTTGTAAAAAGTTTAATTTGATTTGATAGAGATACTATTGGATGGAAGAAGTACTGGGATGACCTAAAGTAAGTGTAGATTTATTTAAAAATGAAAATTTACAACTATAAAAATCAATAATTTTTTAATTATAATTTTTGCAGGAATAGAACAAAAACGAAATATATTAAATCCAAAAAGGAACTTGGCCAAAGTGGCATAAATGAAACAACCCCTATAATGGTGTTTTCGGAAGTGGAAAAGAAAATTATTAATATATTATTAACTTTAGATAAAATTGAAGGAGATGCGGAGTTACCGTTGAACTTGGGGTTAAACTAATGATTAGTTACATTAGTAACTAAATAACTAATGTTTAATTTTTTTTAATGACGATAATTGCACAACACATGAACCAGTTATTAAATAAATAAATAAAAAAATTAAAGTGAAAAATTAAAATATAAAAAAAAGAAAGTAAATTGTTGGAGGAAAATTTTATGTAATCGAAAAAAAAACAAAATTACAATTAAAATATAATGTGGAAATTCAGATTCATTTGTTCACAATTATTCACTCAAAATAAAACGTTGTAGAATTTAACAAAAAATTTATTGTAAATTATTTTGTAAAAATTTATTGCTATTTTAACAAAATTCATTGTCAATAAGGGGTTTTTGTCTCGAAATTACAAGAAATATTGTAAACCCCAAATATTGTAATTGTAATTATTTATATTAATTTTTACAATTTATGTTGTAGTTTCATTTTACAATATTATAATGTTATTTACAATTATTTTTGTATTTCATTTCATTTTACAGTATATGAAGTATTTTTTTAAATTTTCCGTTCATGTTAAAGTTGTAAATGTAAAACTTTTCATTGTATTATTTTGGATTTATTGTTATTCTATATGATCTTGTACTCCGTGTAAATAATATCTTTGTATATATATATATTATATATATATATATATATATATATATATATATATAAGGCATTTTTACAGCTACGAATTTTGATTTATATGATGAAGATTTATGGGAAGGGAATCGTAATAATACCATATCATTACTTTGAAATAAAAAATTCTATACAATTTAGTAGTGTAACAAAGCCGATTCTGGACCACTTTCTCCATGTAAAGTCCCATAAGAGAATTTTTCACGATTTCCCATAAGAGCGCTGCAGAGTGAGGGAGATCAGGCCATCTCTTTCACTCCCATTGATTTGGTGAAAGTGGGTGTGTGAGTGAAACAACAATATGGGCGTGTACTTGTGATATATAAAATGTGTATGTGTGTGTGTCTATATATGCAAAATGGTGGTTATATTTAAGTATGTGTATGTATATGTGTAAAAATGTTAAAAATGGTGGTTTAATTCGCTTTGTTTACATTAAGGTTATTTATATGCAACAACACCTCCTTTTTTTCGTCTTTGTTTATATTAAGATGATATATATATATACCAATGCAGTGATAGATATGCTAATTCTTTGTTTAAAAATGGTGGTTTAATTCACTTTGTTTATTTTAAAGTTTTAATTATATTAGAAAATGTCGCTAAATTATAGTATTTACAACAGCACCTCCTTTTCTTTCGTCTTTGTTTATATTAAAATGATATATATATATACACCAATACGTTGATATATATGCTATTTCTTTGTTAAAAATGGTGGTTTAATTCACTTTGTTTATTTTTTATTTTAAAGTTTTAATTATATTAGAAAATGTCGCTAAATTATAGTATTTACAACAGCACCTCCTTTTCTTTCTTCTTTGTTTATATTAAAATGATATATATATATACACCAATACGTTGATATATATGCTAATTCTTTGTTAAAAATGGTGGTTTAATTCGCTTTGTTTATTTTAAAGTTTTAATTATATTGGAAAATGTCGCTAAATTATAGTATTTACAACAGTGCCTCCTTTTTCTTTCGTTTGTTTATGCAAGTGTGTGTTGTTTGTATTTGTTTTAATAGGATTAATTTGCTTGAGGAAAAAAAGAAAGATATATATTCTGCAAATACTTACCCACATACACATTAACATTTGCACATTCAATAAGATGAGATAATATGATATTTGATTGTATTAAAGTGGTAAGTAAGTAAGTTAGTAAGTAAAAATTTAATATTTTCTGTTTATGTTATATTTTGTTTATTTTGTGTTTATGTTTACGTTATCTTTATAACAGACTATGACGTGATTATGTGAATTATATATTTTTTGTTACCCACATACACATTAACATTAGCACATTCAATAAGAAGCGATAATATGATATTTGTGTATTGAAGTGGTAAGTAAGTTAGTAAGTAAGTAAGTAAAAATTTAATATTTTCTGTTTATGTTTATATTGTGTTTATGTTTACGTTATCTTTATAACATACTATGACACGATTATGTGAAATTTATTTTTTGTTTTTGTTTTGTTTATCGATAAATCGCCGTATTAAATTTTTGAATTATTTTATGAATGTTATTTTAGGTCAACCAATACGATGTTTACCTATAATTTTCGAGATAATATGCCCCATAAACAAAATATATGTTATTTCGATGCTCAGGGTTACAAATCAGATTCCAATAGATTTATTATCAAAGAGTTAGCAATTGTAAATGAAGGGAATCAACTTAAGCATTATATTTTCAAACCACCGTGTGGATTACAGAAATTGACAGTATCGGAGAAACGTCAAGTTTGTTGGCTATACAACAATCACCATAAATTAAATTGGAATGTGGGAAATGCAGATTTTAATATGGTTCAAAAATATTTAACAACCGCATTAAAAAACCAAATACTCTTAGGAAAAGGTATAGAAAAATGTGCATGGATTAATGAAATGCTTGGCGGTACAGCAACAGTACAGAATTTAGAGGATATGGAATTTCCCTTGAATTTCAGACAATTAAGAGATCGATACGAAAATATAAAATGTTGTAATGCTCATGAAAATAGTGATGCAAATACAAGCTGTTCAAAACAAAATGCATTTTTATTAAAGAGACACTGTGAATATATGATCAAAATAAAAAAACATTGACGCAAAATAAAATGTAAATGTATTTTATTAATATTATAGAATTATATTGATTAGATTTAATGTTATATGACAGATTCTTCATCTCACCATATAACGTTAATAATTCCCATACCATATAATTTATGTACCGCAAAATCCCACATATTATAATTTTGATACACGGTTATCAAATTATAATGCCGTTTTTTTTATTAAGTTATTTTTTTTGTTATATATTTTACGTTTTTTTTTATGCATGGGAAATAATAAATGCAATTTGGTTAATTGGTGTCCCGTGACAACAATTAACAAATTTAAATATATCTATGTATAAAAAATTATTAATAATAAATTAATAATAAGTAATATATATATAACATATAAAATGCATATGTTAACCAAAATACTCCAATTACATATATGCATTTCCGTAGTAATTAATTTGATTTTTTTTTAAAATAAATAATAAATAAAAAAAATGCAATTTTGTTAATTGGTGTCAACAATTAAAAAATTGAAGAAAAAATATATGTGTATAAAAAATATATAGATACAATATGCAATTTTGGCTAATTGATTTCCCATACTAGCGAACGGAAATCAATTAACAGCCAATTCATAAATTTGTGCAAGTGGACAATTCTACCGTGAGATTTATTTTCGCAATAGAATTGTCTTGCAATGACTTGCATATTTTATTTGTATAAATAGTACACCAATTTTAATTTAAAGGAGAGTAAAAAAATAAAATAATAAAAGAAAACACATTATTGTTAAGTATAAGTAATCTATAGTATAAGTAATAAGTATAAGTAATAAGCAGTTTAACAAAATAAATTTATAGTTAATAAAACAAATAAAAAATAATGTTTCAATTGGAGAAGGTTGAGGTGGGACCCTCAACATTTGGCGCAGCCGGTAGGATCCCTGGGGGATCAAAGATAGGTAAGTAAAATAAGTAATAATAATAATTTTTTTTTCTTTTTCAGATATAATAAATAAAATTTTTTTTTCCCTAGAACATTAATTTTAATACATTTTTTTTCATATAAACAATGCAATAATAAATTAATTTTTTTTTTTTTAGTTCAACTTTAATTTTAATAATTTTAATTTTAATAATAAAGTTTTTTTTAGTATTTTTAACCTAATGCATTTTTAATCGTGATTTAAATTGGCAAATCGGCAAGAATAGCCTAACCAATTAAATCACGCAAACAAACACCGTATTTCATGTAGGCTCCAATAAGCCTTGGGAATACAATCTTTCAATCATTTTTTTTTTCTCTTGGATGTGAGATTGTGGTTATGCCTCATCAAGTGTTAACCCTTTTCATCTTTTATTACGTATAGGTACCTCACATCTACAACAACTACTCGCAAATATCATTAAAGAAAACCCTAATGCCGGTCCGAAACCCCTCACCATCGAGCAATACCGTAACCGTATTAAGCCTCGACCGCCTTTGTCAGTAGAAGTCAACACAAGGGTATATAAACATCGTGGTGGTATTAGAGTTCGTCGCCGCCGGGAAATTGGTCAATTACAACAAGTAATCGCCTTATGTTTAGATCCACAGCAACGTTGGCGATTGCAGGTGAAATTAAAGCAGATGGTCAACCAGTATAAGGAGGAGGATAGGAAAAGAATACGGGATATACAGGTGACTGCTACCAAGGAACCGATCACTGCATCGCATTCAAACGTTAAGATACCACAACAACCAAAACAAAAGCCCCAAGCAAATGAGCAATTTAAAATAAGAATTGTACAATAAAAATCCTTTGGAAGAAAAAAAAAAAAAATAAATCAATTTTACGCACATTTTAGCAAAATTTTTATGTCACACGTTTCTGAACCATCCATTGCTGAGTTAAAAGACCAGGTCAGTCAATTGAGACAGGATACTTTAGGGGCTGAGGCGAATTTACGGGCTTTAAACGAAAATTTATGGTCAGATCTCCGGGAAATTTTGAGTAGAAGGGAATTCCTGGAATTCAAGACTAGTCTGACTGGAAAATTTCCGTTACATAGTACCGAGTTAACGGATGAATTACTGGTTAAAATTAATTCGGCTCATAATTGTCGTTTAGAGCAAAATCAAGCGTTATTAAAAGAGCAACGAGCAAGGGCTGCGAATTACGCCAGGGCAATTGGTGAATATAAAAAGGGACAGTTGGAGGCGGAAAATTTATCAAGGGAGAGAGAAGTTTTTATTGAGGATTTACATAAGCGGATTCGTGTCAGTAAGGAAAAAGAATCGAAATTGATAGGTGAAGTGCGGGAAAACGAGATTCAATTGAACCAATTGGCGGATCGTTTAAGAGCGGTTGAAGCGGATATACCTAGTGCTCCGAAACAGGAGTGCATTGCTAAATTGGAGAATAGCATAACGGAATACAAGGATATCATCCGGGGTTTAAGAAGTCAGTTGAAGGTGGAACAAAAACATCAATTGGATACCACGTTGGAACTATCGTATTTCGACGAAGAGGGAAACAGTTCAGGAGTGAATAGCAAGGCAAATTCTGTGACAGGAAGTCAAGTTGACACAATGGATTACGAAAAAATCGGTAGAATTATTAATTTGTTGGTGCCTAGGTTATGCGGGGGAAGTAATTCGAATGTGAGTGAATTCATTAATGCATGTAAGTTGGCTCGCGACAGCATTGACGACGAAGAGGAACAGGTTTTCACCAATTTATTGACCACTCGAGTATCAGGAGAGGCGTTTGATTTGGTGGCGGACACGGAATTTCACAGTTTAGAGGATTTTTTAAAGATCATCCGAGGACGGTATTCACCCGTTGGATCATTGGATGATGTTATGTCTGCGTTAAGGGACACATTTCAACTACCGAATGAGGATGTAATCTCCTTTGCAATGCGGTTGAAAAAACTAGGAACTACTGCCGGTCGGTTAGCGAAAGTGCAGTATGGTAATAAAAACATTGACACGTTATTGGAAGAAATCGATTTTATTTTAAGACGAGTATTCAAGACGGGGTTATTAAATCCATCATTGCGTCAATGTGCAATAATCAGCAGGGCTCAAACTTGGGAGGCGTTAAAGGAAGAGGTTATGGCATACGATAACCTATTGAAGCATTCAAACCCATTGGGTGGTGCTCGCCAGGTTATGTTGGGTAATCGGACGGACTCCACCGCCGACCGAATTTCAAATACTTTGCCTGTTGGTATGCAAACACAATCTTCGGGATTCGAAAAAACGCCTATAACATGTGGTTTCTGCAATAAATTAAACCATTCGTTTCGGGAATGCAGATTGAGGAAAAACACCCCATATTGCAATATATGCAAGGATTTCGGACATCTTGAAAACACTTGCAGACTACGTCGTAATAATTATGATAGTTCTAATGGAAACCAACGCCAACAGAATTATAACAATAACAATAATAATATTAATAGCCGTAACGTAACGTCTAATAATAATAATAATACTTATAATAATAATATGAATTCTAATTATCAATACCGGAATAATATCGGACATTCAAGTAATAACAATTATCGGGGTTTTAATAATAATGGTTACCCGGAATATGCTAATAGGAATTGGAATCCCAGTTCGAGTAATAATGTTCATAGAGAAACTGCAAGAGGTGGAGATAGACGCGCGGATTTTCGTACGTACGATAAGCAAAAAAACTAATATCGGCCGGGTTGGCACACCACAACCCCGGTCCCATTAATGAAGGGGATCGCAAACTCTTTATTAATAATTCGGATGCTATTAGTAAACATTTTTTGTATAACAAACGGAAAGAAACTTCCAAAGAAAGATGTTCTCCAGACGGTAAATTCGCAAATTTATTTAGTCGGGGAAGTTACGTGAATTTACCTTTGGATATTTGTAGGAATAATTATGTACGATTGCTAGTAGATACTGGCGCGGAAGTAACATTAATAAAAATGAGTTCATTAAATACGAATGTAAATTGGAATAGTGCTGGGCAAATTGAATTGGGTGGTATTTTCGGGGGTAATGGTGTTACTCTTGGCACCGTCCAAGGAAATTTGATAATGCCGCATAAGGTTCCATTCACGTTTAATGTAATCGGGGATTCAGAATCATTACCAATCGACGGATTACTTGGGGGAGACCTATTGGACGGGTGTTCCAGTATCGATTTCTTTAATCAGAAACTGACATTGTGCCTAGAGGGACAATATTTGGAATTACCATTACATTCAATGGGAAATTTATCGAAAGATAAACCAACACAGTTATTTCGTGGAAGGGATTATGAAGTGCTTAAAGACGTCAAATTAATAAACTCAGGAAAAAATGTAACCAAGAAATTAAATGAAGTTAAATTAGAAGAACCAAATATGGGGGACCAAATTAATGATTTTGAGAATATAGATGAAAAGCTAGAAGTCAATGAAAAAAACAATACGGAAGTAACAAATGACAAAAAATATATAGAAGTGATATGTGAAGAAACTATAAATAATGACAAAGATGTAAACTCAGAGGTAGTAACGAATACAAAAGAATTAACGCAAAGAAATACTATTGAAGCAATAAATAAAGAAAAAATAAAGAATGATGGAGATATTGAAGTGGACGCAATTATAAATCATGACGGGTCTAACATTTGTAGATCGAAGGGAAGTTGGTTGATACCTGCTCGTACGCAGGTAGTCAGAGAAGTCAATTTTCCTATGAGTTCAGCAACACTGGTAATAGAATCTAGGGAACTATTACCCGGAACATTTGTGGGAAATACAATAGTTGAAGTTAAAAATTATATTGGAAGGGTAGCCATAATAAATGCACGAATGCGAGATGTAGAATTTACGGAAACTGAATTAAAATATAAACATTTAACGGAATTTGATATATTGGACAAAAACGCGGGACCAATAATGGGGTCGAACAGGATCCATGCAAATACGACCCTTAAAGGAGAGAGCAAGGGAGTGTTTTACGCACATGCAAAAAATCACAACGACAGAATAAATAGTATATTAGAAAATTTAAACGTGGAGGGCGATTTAAATCAAGAGGAAGACAATTCAATAAGATCGTTATGTCGCGATTTTGAAGATATATTTTATTTAGAGGGGGATACGTTATCACATACGGAGGTTTTAACGCATTCCATACCGATCACGCCCGGACAACCGGCGATTAACCAGAAAAATTATCGCCTCCCGGAGGTTCATAAATACTTCATCAACGAGGAAGTAGAAAAAATGTTGAAGGATGAAATTATCGTTACGAGCAAAAGTCCGTGGAACACGCCCTTATTAGTAGTGCCTAAAAGAGCTGGACCCGACGGCGAAAAAAAATGGCGGTTGGTTTTCGACTTTAGGAAACTAAATCAGTTAACCATCCGGGATGCCTTCCCGCTACCAAGGATTGAAGACATTCTTGATCAATTGGGTCACTCCCGGTATTTCAGTACGTTGGATTTGGCCAGCGGATACCATCAAGTATTGATGGATCCAAAAGATGCACCCAAGACAGCTTTCAGTACTCCATTTGGTCATTATCATTTCAATCGAATGCCTTTTGGACTAACTGGTGCACCGGCCACTTTCCAACGTATAATGAATTACGTCCTGATGGGTCTTCAGGGATTTGAATGCTTCGTTTATATAGACGACGTAGTCGTTTATGGTAAGAATTTAACCGACCATAATACCAAATTAAGAAATATATTCCAAAGGTTAAGGGACCATAATTTAAAACTTCGTTTGGACAAGTGTCATTTTTTGAAAAGGGAAGTTATATACTTGGGACATAAGTGTACGGAGCATGGGGCAATGCCCGATCCCGATAAATCCTCGTGTGTAACCAATTATCCGGTACCACGTACTGTTAAACAATTACAATCCTTTTTGGGTTTCATTAACTACTACCGTAAATTTATTCCAAATTTTTCCAAAACGGCGTCATGTCTTAATCGGCTAATGAAAAAGAATGTACCTTTTCAATGGTCAATGGAATGTCAGGAGGCATTCGAACATTTCAAACGGGCATTGGTTTCGCCGCCAATTCTCATATACCCGGATTTCACACAACCTTTCGTTTTGACCACGGATGCTAGCGGTGAGGCACTTGGCGCGGTTCTTTCGCAAGGTAAGCCTGGTGAAGATCGACCAATTGCGTACGCCAGCAGATCGCTAAACCCCGCGGAGCGAAATTATTCCACCATAGAAAGGGAACTGCTTGCCATGGTATGGGCAACAAAAAATTTTCGCAGTTATCTATTGGGAAGGAAGTTCATAATTTACACGGATCATAGGCCTCTCAAGGGGATTTTTAACGTAAAGGATCCGACGTCTAGGTTAATTCGATTCCACCACAAACTGTCCGAGTATGATTATGTTATAGAGTATAAACCGGGAAAAATGAACACCAATGCGGACGCTTTGAGTCGGGTAACTATGGAGGATGTCGGTAAAAATGACGGGTTAATTGGTCTGATACAAACGCGATCACGTACGCTGGGAGCAGTCGCCAATAACATTATTGAAGATACGGCTGCTGTCCCGGGGAGTACATGTAACGATGGGCATGCGAAGACAGACGGGGAGCGAATTATTAAAGGGAAATATGAGTTGTTATCAGACCGGGATGAGATATGCACAATACTAAAAGATTTTCATGGCTCACCTTTGGGTGGTCATCGTGGTATAATCGGAACCTATGAAAGAATTAAACGACAATATCGTTGGCGTGGTATGCTTAATGACATAAAAAAGTTCGTTCGTTCATGCACCAAGTGCCAACAAAATAAGGCATCGACGGCAACGAAAATGCCTATGGTATTGACTGACACCCCCGAATTGCCTTTCGACAAGGTATATTTGGACATTGTCGGGCCTTTACCGGTTACAACTTCGGGCAATAAGTATATATTAACATTCACCGACGATTTAACCCGATTCATGGATTGCTACGCAATCCAAGACACCTCCGCAAATACGGTGGCCATGACATTTTTTAATGAAATTATATCAAGATATCGCATACCAAAGGTGGTAGTAACCGATCAGGGGTCAAATTTCACCAGCGATGTGTTTAAAAAGGTGTGCAAATTACTACGAATAAAAAAATTGCAAACTACCGCTTACCACCCTCAGACGAACGGTATTTTGGAGAGGAATCATGCCCCATTGGCAGATTATCTTCGGTGTTTTGTCAATGAGAATCCCGATAGCTGGGACGCGTGGTTGCGTCAGGCAATTCACGTACACAATAACACCGCACACAGTTCAACCAAGCTCACTCCTTCGGATTGTTTGTTTGGTTTCACCGCCGAAATACCCACTAACCTATTACGTGGCGTTGAACCCATTTACAATCACGAAAGTTATTACTATCGTCTCCGATATCAGTTACAAAAAACCTATGAGATCGCTAGGCAAAATTTGTTAAAATCCAAGGTGGCCGCCAAGCAATATTATGACAGAAATGCTAGGGAAATCAAATTTAAACCGGGTGACCACGTGTTCCTGAAAAATCCCACAAGAGATAGTAAGCTTTCTAGTATTTGGTCCGGGCCATATGACGTATTGCAGGCACATGATCCGGTAAACACAACAATACTGATGGGACGGAAACCTAGAAGGGTACACAACAATCGATTAAAAATACAAATCACTTAGGGGATCAGTCGGGCTTATACCAGACGTCAAATAAATATTGTCAATTGCTTAAAATTATTATTGTGTTTGCTATTCGCAGGATACATGCCATTCCGGACGGGGTATGGTTTATTGTTATGTGCTGTGGTGGTATCACTTGTTCACTCCCGGCGGTTGGAAATCACCAACATGGCGTCCGACGTGGGATTATACACGGAACATCTTGGTGAAGTGCGGCTGGTTATGCAGGATTGGAAATTGATAGCCTCCGTTAATATTGCATCCTTTCGAACCGATATGTTAAAATTCGACGTATTAATACGAAATGCTATGGAAATATGCCAAAAATTGGGACCCAGCGCTGTTTGCCTGCGTTATGTTGATGAATTTAATTTCATAAACGGTGAAATACAACAACGAGAAGTTATAATTGAACATTATTTGAGGAATCAACATTCCGAAAGGATCAGACGGGGATTATTTAACGTGGTGGGAACAATATCCAAGGGATTATTCGGTACGTTAAGCGTTGACGACGAAATATATTATAACGAACAAATTCAGTTATTAAACGACCAGAACAAAAATATCAATCTAATCGTCGATAAACAGACCACCGTTTTAAAATCAATCATTGGAGTAATAAATGCTACCACGGATCGGGGTAACAAAAACTTTAAAATCTTGAACGACGAAATCGACAATATCAATAACGAACTACAGGCCTATAGGAATACCACCAAAATGGAAAACCTGGTAACATATGCGTTGCTGTTAATTAGGCATATCGATAGCGAACAGGAGAAACTATTAGATATAATAATGTACTCCTCGCAGGGCAGGCTCCATCCATACTTGTTAAGTCCAAAAACACTGGTGGATGAAACTCTCAAATTACAGCGGTTCTTGCCCGCCCATTTAACAATTCCAACTTCCAAAATCCATCCCAATATACACACGTTATATCAAATCATTTCATTCAACGCGGTATTTAACGGCAACGTCATTATCTTTGAAATAAAAATTCCCCTCACGAACAGCAATCCTTTCAAATTGTATAAGTTAACTCCCATCCCCATTCCAAAGGGCAATAATTTATATTATTATACCAAAATCGAGGAACCATATTTATTGATTGACGAATCCGCAGAAAATCATATTGAGGTAAATCATGACCAGCTCCGCACTTGTTACAAAGAACATCCCCGTTATATATGTCATTTTCATCAAACAATAAGAGGTTCGCCGGCAACTAATTGTGCCGTGGGATTGTTTCTTCAACAAGAAGAAGACCAGCCATCAACCTGTCAACGTCAAATAATCAGGGTGGAGAACGAGTTGTGGATACAATTGGAGAATCCAAATAATTGGATTTACATCGTCAACAACACCACTAAAGTAAGATATAATTGTAGGAACCAACAGGACGAAAATTATCTCATTTCAAACAAGGGCATCGTTAAAATAGAATTGGGGTGCAATGTAAAAACGAATTTCATTAGACTGTACAGCAACCGGGCAAATATCACTGTCCTCGATGAAAACTTTTTAAAATTTAAGGCTTTCGATTTTCAATTAGACGCTTTCGATTTCACTTTATTAAATAAAAAAAATAAGGTACGAGTAATTGAAAACAAAAACATTCTGGATGGTATAGGTACCGATGTACGGTATATAGAAGATCTTACCCAATTAACCAGGGTAAACGGTCATGATATGCACCACTACTCTTTGGGATATACAACATTATTCATCCTGGTGGTGGGTCTCATTATCATTATTATTTGGAAGCGCAAATTTAACTCAACAAATAAAAAAATGGTTATCATGGGGGCCCCAACGCAGGTGGTTCTGGATTCAACCCAGGAGGTGGTACATTCGCCAACTCCAAACCCGGTATACACGTTTCAATAAAGATATAATGGCAACAATATTAACGTTCAGACAAATTAAGAATGTTAACGGCTAATAATAATAATAATTTAAAAAGAAAAAAAATTTGATTTAATTCTAATTTCTAATTTTAAGTCTAATTTAATTTAACATTGTATTTTTTTTTTATCTTTAATTATCATTAATTTTAATTTTCAAGTAACATTTTTAATCTCGTGTTAATTATTTTTTTTTTTTTTTTTGGGTAGATTTAAATAGAATATAACCATAGAATATAACGAATTAATATATAAAAAAAATCAAAATAGAAAAAAAAAAACCCTATAACCCTATACAATAGGAATAAAGTACTAGTAGTAGGATAATGATATTTTATTGTTTAAATATACATATATGTTAATATAAAGTAATGCATATTTTGATTTTTGAATTTTGTTAATTACCATTTATTTTTATTTTTTGATTTCCTTTTCCTTAACCTTTATAGTAGAAGTAAGTTAATTATAAAAAACAAATTTTTGAAAATCTAATAGTTTTAAGGCAAATAGAATAGAACCAGCAAATATAAGAACAACAACCAACCTACAACAAATAGACATAGACAATCATCAACCTTTAAAGTGTAATGTGTAATGGTATGGCAATATATATGGCATGCTGAGTATTATCAACGGCTTAATGAACGTTTTTAAAATGATATGTTTATTCAAGATTTACGATGTTTCCTGTTTGAGAATCATCATCCAGATCGTTTGTGTAATATTCACGGTGTGAACGATTATCATATTAAGTTTATTCCATGCAACATGTTATAATTTTTATCGTTCGATCACCAGAAACAAAACCTCAACATTTTATCAATTCATCTAGTGATTAAGGATATAATATATGTCATCACCAATTTTAAGCAATATAAATGTAACATCAGTTAACCTCAATACGATTTGTTTACCATACACCATCAACCCAATGCCTTTACAACGTTTAATAAAATCAGAATCAGCCGTCCAAAATTTCATCACATACACATGATACAAAAGTCATCATACATCTTTAAAATTTTATCGTTACATTAAATCAACCGTTGAACTTTACAAGAAGAAGCCGCCACCAAATCAACATTTCCACATTTCAACATGTCAACATCGAACTTACCATGTGTTATTCATAAGTTAATTGATTAAACACAATTATTTAGTTTGTAAGCTGATTCTAAATTTTCTTTTCCTTTCCCGAAAGTTTCCATCTTCAATGCAACCTTTCTTCTTCAAAGGGGGGAGGCATGTTATATGACAGATTCTTCATCTCACCATATAACGTTAATAATTCCCATACCATATAATTTATGTACCGCAAAATCCCACATATTATAATTTTGATACACGGTTATCAAATTATAATGCCGTTTTTTTTATTAAGTTATTTTTTTTGTTATATATTTTACGTTTTTTTTTATGCATGGGAAATAATAAATGCAATTTGGTTAATTGGTGTCCCGTGACAACAATTAACAAATTTAAATATATCTATGTATAAAAAATTATTAATAATAAATTAATAATAAGTAATATATATATAACATATAAAATGCATATGTTAACCAAAATACTCCAATTACATATATGCATTTCCGTAGTAATTAATTTGATTTTTTTTTAAAATAAATAATAAATAAAAAAAATGCAATTTTGTTAATTGGTGTCAACAATTAAAAAATTGAAGAAAAAATATATGTGTATAAAAAATATATAGATACAATATGCAATTTTGGCTAATTGATTTCCCATACTAGCGAACGGAAATCAATTAACAGCCAATTCATAAATTTGTGCAAGTGGACAATTCTACCGTGAGATTTATTTTCGCAATAGAATTGTCTTGCAATGACTTGCATATTTTATTTGTATAAATAGTACACCAATTTTAATTTAAAGGAGAGTAAAAAAATAAAATAATAAAAGAAAACACATTATTGTTAAGTATAAGTAATCTATAGTATAAGTAATAAGTATAAGTAATAAGCAGTTTAACAAAATAAATTTATAGTTAATAAAACAAATAAAAAATAATGTTTCAATTGGAGAAGGTTGAGGTGGGACCCTCAACATTAAGCATAATTGTGTATCCGAGTAAAATTCGAATTCACTTTTGTTTGTTTTTAATTCTTCTATATAAATTCATAATTTTGCTGATCTCTTTCGTATTTCTTTCAATAAAACCACATTGACATGTATCTGGACCATCTCTTGCATCATCATTAGACCATGGACACGTGATATAATGTTTTCCATATTTTGAAATTATCATTTCTATGTCCTTATGATAAGTTAAAAATGAATAATATCGAAATATTTTATCTTTATGCTCAGTTAATAATAACCACTTATATTCATTTAAAAACTGTGCAACACATATTTTTAACATCTTAAGATATTATATACAAAATGGTGCTGCTGCTACTGTATGTTCACATTCACTAAATATATAAATTATACTATTGCATTTTTATCAATCCACGAATTATGTTCTTTTGAAAAACCAAGCCATTTTACAAGTACAGTGTCCCCTCTCCTCTTTAATATTTTTTCAACAAGGTAAACATCCGGATATTTTACTTTTAGTAATTCCATTTCATAGAACCCCCCTTTTATAGGTTGATTTTGATAATCTTCTAACAGGTAGGTTACAGGATTTGTATTTTGAACATTTATAACTTTAAAAATTTCCGTTGTCCAATTAGGTGTATACCCCTTTTCAAATATATGCTTATATTTACTAATACGAACAAAGTCACCGATTCGAAATTTATTATTTCTTGGATCAATTCGTATTTTTATGTTATTGTAAACGTTATCAAGTAAATATTTTTCATATTCAAGACAAACCATATTCGGTTTCATTTTTATTGTTCTATGCCGTGTATTATTATATTTTTGTATTAATTGTGGTAATATATTAATCCAACGATGGTTACCATTTAAACTGAATTCTTTCCACATCCAATTTTTTAATGTTCGATTAAATCGTTCAACAATTGATGCCTTCATTATGCTATATGTTGAGTAATGATTGATTTTATAATTTTGCATTAATTTTTTAAAATGTATATTATAAAATTCTTTTCCAAAATCAGTTTGTAGATTTTTTGGTATACTGTGTTGTGGTACATTAAGCTGTTTATTATCAACGGGTACCTGTTTGTTATCAACGGGTACCTGTTTGTTATCAACCGATAACCGTTTGTTACGAACACCTTGACTTTGCTGTTGTTGTTGTAATATTGATTGAAATGCTCTAGCAAGAGTTATACCTGTTTTATTTTTAAGTGGTACGGCCCAAGCATATTTTGAAAAACAATCAATGACTGTTAATACGAAGCAATTTTTTTTGTTTATTTGTGCATATGTACCCATTTCTATTAAATCAGCCTGCCATAAATCATCAATTCCTTTTAATATCACACGACGACGTCTAAAATTTTTACGTGGTGTTTTATGTAGCTCATCTACAATGCTTTTTCTTTTATGTTCATGATTATTAATATTCTTGTTATTAGCTCCGTTTATTTTTGTTTTTATTTTAGTCATAACTGTTGTTTATTTTTTGGTATGTCTTTAGGGTAAATATCGTATGGTATGGTATGTACTATATTATAGATCGCTTCGATTTCTTTATTTAAATGTTTAAGCATAATCTGAAATTGTTCATCAACGTAATGTTTTGTTGATGCATCAAAATCACTGACTGGATTAGATACATTCATGAGTCGTTTATTATTTAATACATAATTGCCTTCTAAATCTTTATTAAAACCATACCCAGGGAAACCCATGGGTCCTGCAACACCTGGTGGACCTCTACGACCATCAACACCAGCCGTATTTTTTTTTGAATAACGACCAAACTTATCAACAGACATTTTAAATATGATCGATTATACTTAAATGATAATGATATTTATTGCATATTAATTTATTTTCGTTATTCAATAATGTTTGCTTCTCGTAATTCTTCTACGATGGATATAATTTCATTATTATGATTGGTATTCCCGGCTTGTTCCGATGCAATGAGTAATCGCAGTCTATCTACTAACTCATTCGGGTTATCCCAATAAACATAATCAAATAATTTTTTATTATTATTATTATTATTATTATTATTAGTATTATGTGTATCCTTTAAATCCATTTTTGAAATTGTAGTTGTATGCAATCCTTTTCCCTGATGTATTAATTTTGAAATAATACGGGTATATTTGTAACCTTTGTTACCTAAGATTTGTCCATTAGGATTAAAATGCCGTTTGTAGGAATTGGTTTCAAGTAAAATCTCTTTGTATGCACGTAAATCGTTTTCGTTATAATCTTTAGGTGTTTTCATAGTAATTAATTGATATAAACCATCACTATTCGGGTATACTCGTTTATTGACAATTAAATTGTCGTTATCGATTTTAACCGCTGCATTGCCAATTTTCCATCCTTTATGTACATTGTCATAATATAATCCATACAGAGAATCTGTTTCAGAATTGTGTGCAATATATTTTTTCAGATAATATTCGGGTATACCTTCGAGGCGATGTCTATGTAAATATTTCCTAATTTCATTAGGTATATTAGTGTTATCAATTTGTGGCAATAATGCATCATCTGATTCGACCTCATTTTTCACTTCACCATAATCATCATCATTAATATTATCATCATCATCATTAATATTATTATCTTCATATAAAACATCATCATTAACAACACCATGTTTATTGTGTGATGTGGCAACCAATTTCTCTTTTTTAGCCAACTTGTTTAATGAATTAGTTATAGGTTTAAAAGTGTTTTTAAGCATAGTTTCAGATTCCATTCGTTGTAATTTAACATCATTATATTTTTTTCTAATAAAATTCTGAGTATTTACAATATCTTTTACCAGATTTTCATTCATTTTATTTTATTATTATTATTATTATTATTATTATTATTATTATTATTATTATTATTATTATTATTATTATTATTATTATTATTATTATTATTACAAGTGATCCATCGGTTGATTCACAATTAAGAATAAACAATATTAGCCATGTCAGTGGTCTTATATTTCTATGTATGTATCAAATCCTTTTCTGTACCGCCCCATACACATTTCACTTTCCTTATCTATAACTAAAAAACTATACCTTTCTGACCAACATTGTTTGCACATTTTTTTAAACGCATTATATGACATATCCATATTTACATGATCATTATAAATGTGTTTTAAATTCATATCATCTTGTATGAAAATTATTATGAAATTTGCATTGTCTCGAATAAGTTGTTTTGGTATGCGTGAATATGTTTGACATAGGTAAAAACTGTCAATGTAGTGATGGCGCCCCATACAAAAATATGATCGCATATGGTTTTGTTTATCGCAAGCAACATCATCAAATATAAATATTGAATTTGGTTTTGAATCGTTTGGTGATATTACATCATCATTATTCGAATACGTATAATAACCGATGCCGGATATAGATGTAATTAATTTTCTTAAATATTCATATTTCGGTTGATGTAAAGACTTTGAATATACATACACATTTTCGAATTTCAATCCATTCGGATGTTCAAGTAAACCAATCATAACATTTGTTTTACCACAATTTGATGGTCCAACAATAATACCTCTAATACTATTAGGTAAAAGAAAGCTATGCCGTCTTTTATTTTGAATATTATTATTATTGTTAATGATTTCAACGTTACGGATCGGTAATGTCTTTTGCTGCTTTATGAAACGCATGGCTAATCAAAACTAATATCTGAACGTTACTACCTATGCATATATATAAGCTTGTGTGTTTGCCTTTTTTAGGTTAGTTGTAAAAGTATTATGATATGATTGAGTATAACAGAAATAAAAAAAAAGTTATTAGAAATCACGGTGCTCACAAAGGAAGTGGTTTATTAAATAATTTAATTAACAAGTTACCAATAGAGTTACATTTACCAGGCTATCAATATTGCGGACCTGGTACAAAATTAACAGAGAGATTACGTCGAGGTGACCCAGGCATTAATTTGTTAGACAAAGCTTGTAAAGATCACGATATCGCATATTCAAAACATCGTGAAACAAAAAACCGACATATTGCAGATCAAATATTAGCAAATAAAGCTTGGGAACGTGTAAAATCATTTGATAGTAGCTTAAGTGAAAGAGCTAATGCCTGGTTAGTTACAAATCTTATGAATACAAAAATTAAAGTTGGTATGGGCGTCAAACGTCAGAATAAAAAAAACAAAAAGAAATCCATGGGGTGTTGTAAAAATCTATCATCATCAATATCATTTAATAAGGTGATACGGAAAACAAAGCAATTTCTAAAATCGAGAAAAAATATAGAAAACTTAAATGATTCTATAAAGGGTGCTTTTAAAATAGCCAAACGTGCTGTGAAAGGAATAAAAAAAAGTAATATCAAATTAACTCCAAGAATTATTACAATACCAAAAACTGGTGGAGTTTTACCATTTTTAATCCCACTATTTGCTGGATTATCAGCTATTGGAGCCATATCTGGAGGAATAACTGGAATTGCTAAAGCTGTATCAGCAGTTAAACAAGCGCATGATGATTTCAATAAACCTACAAACACTAATAAAACATTGGAACCTATCGCAATGGGTCGGGGATTGTATTTAAAACCATACAAAACGGGCCTAGGACTTTATTTACATCAACCAAAAAACTATTAAAAATGCTACCCAATAGACCATTAAATGAATTGGATCTGTACAAATATACTAAAAATATTCCGCATTTCAGAGGTGTATTTATGCGTGATAGTTTACCAATGAAACCTAAAAAATATGAATGTGGCATCGTTAATTTAGATACATCTAGTGGTCCGGGTACACATTGGGTAGCATATTATAAAAACCATACAGATATTATGTATTTTGATAGTTTTGGGAATCTTCAACCACCAATTGAAATTATTAAATATTTTAATGATAATAATATAAAATATAATTACAATTCATATCAAAGTTATGATTCAGTAATTTGTGGACATTTATGTTTAAATTTTTTATATAATTGTTATTTTTCATATAAATAAATGGTTTTATGTTGAAATATGATTAGTACATTATTATAAAACATGACGTTAACACTTGCTCTTAATGGTAATTCTTCAATTCTATCAGCTGAATATTTTCCACCAATAGAATTGGCAACAGATTATATTTGTGGGTTAATTGATTTTCAAACCTATAATTCGATACCAAATGTTGACAAAAATAATAATTTACTTCACATTGGTGACAGAGTTATTGAAATACCTATCGGATCTTATGAAATTGATGATATAAATGTTTACTTAAGAGCTCAGTTGAAAAAACATGATGATGATAATGTTAAGTTTGAAATTAAAGCAAATAACAATACATTAAAATGCTCCATTTATTCAGATTTAATAATATACTTCAATAGAGAAAGATCTATTGGTTCATTATTAGGATTTAGTCAACAAGTATTAGCGTCTAAAATAATGCATACATCAGATATACCTGTGAATATTATTAACGTAAATGCGGTTCGTGTAGAATGCAATATAATAACCAATTCATTCATAAATAATACGCCGGTTCATACGATTTATGAATTTTCGCCAACTGTTGGGCCTGGCTATAAAATAGTAGAAGTCCCCAAAAACATAATCTATTTACCAGTGAACGTGAGACGAATTTGTTCTCTTACAATTACGCTTGTAGACCAAAACGGTGATTTAATAAATTTCCGCGGTGAAAAAATAACACTTAGACTTCATTTAAAACCGCTATAATATTTTTAACATAATTTGCAATGTTAATTTATAATAATGATAATAATATAATAAATGGTGCAGCTAACAATATCATCAGTAGTCATCAAACAGTAAGACGCACATTACCAAGCACATCAAAAGCTAGAATTTCTAAAATAAATAAACAAAATTGTAAGCTTACTAAACATAATAAATCATATTTATCAGCAATTGGATTTAGATTGAAGTGCAAAGACGGAAAACAAAACAAAGAATGAGTGACATAATAAACGTATTACAAACTGTTAATTATGATAATAGTTTAACAAAATTTGAATATCACACCTATGCACCATTTTTAAACGCTTTCAGCAATAATGATGAAATTCGAATTTCAATACAAAATCAAGATTTATATATTCTACCAAGTGAAAGTTTTATTTATATTGAAGGGAGTCTAACCACACGCAATAATGAAGTATCAGAAACGGCAACATTGACCAATAATATGTTTGCATTTTTATTTGATGAAATACGATATGAACTAAATGGTATCGAAATTGATAGAACAAGAAATCTGGGTATAACGTCAACATTAAAAAATTTGATTTCACTTAATGAAAATGATAGCAAATTGTTATATAATGCGGGTTGGTCAATTAACGGACACAATGTGCATGAAACAAGAGGTCATTTTAATTACTGTGTACCATTGAAAATGCTATTGGGGTTCGCCGAAGACTATAAAAAAATTATTATGAATGCAAAGCATGAATTGATATTGATTCGTTCTAGAAACGATTTAAACTCAATTAATTCAAATGTAGCTGATGATGATGTTAAAATCACTGTGACGAAATTGCAATGGAGAGTACCACATGTAAATGTAAGCGATGAATATAAACTTGCATTGCTTAAGGTAGTTAAAAGTGGTCAAACGGTTCAAATGAGTTTTCGTAGTTGGGATCTGTATGAATATCCGATACTGCCAACAGAAACGTCTCATCATGTATGGATGGTTAAAACAGCTACACAATTAGAAAAACCTAGATATATAATTTTAGCATTACAAACAGATCGAAAATATCAATTAAATAAAAATGCGAGTAGATTTGATCATTGTAATCTGGCAAATGTGAAAGTTAACTTAAATTCAGAATCATTTCCGTACGATGATTTAAATATTATGTTTAACCGAAACCAGTATGCATTGCTTTACTCAATGTATGGACGATTTCAAGAATCGTACTACAATGGAAAGTTAAATCAACCATTGTTAAAATTGGGGGAATATAAATCTATTGCGCCTATCGTCGTTATAGATTGCAGTCGTCAAAATGAATCAATTAAATCTGGACCGGTTGATGTTAAAATTGAATTTAAGACTACAGAAAATATTCCTGCCAATACATCAGCATATTGTTTACTGTTGCATGATAGAATCGTTGATTATAATCCATTGACAAGTGAAATAAAAAGGCGATTATAATAAAACAATTTCAATTTTCAATATTTTTAAAATTTATTTATAATATCACCTTAAATTATCATAATGTTTGTATTATTTATAATATTAATATTAATATTAATTAATTCATTAATTATAATACAAAAACCTTAAAATAAATATCCGATTATACTAAAACAATTTCGATTTTTATTATTTTTAAAATCTATATAAAATATCATCTAAAATTATTATTATTATTATAATACAAAGACTAAATATTAATTAATTATAATACAAAAAACTTAATATTAACTAATAGTGTAATGACCCCACGCTAACGTTTTATGACTATCTTTTATGAGATATCTCTTACTATCTTTTGAACTCAAAGCGACTTTAACCTGAGAAATAGAGCACACTTGATGTTTATTCGATTTGATCAAGTTTTGTGTTACGGTTTTTTCACCACCAAAATTTAAACAATTTAAATAATCATCAAAATGTATCCTATTATGCACCACTGATTTTTTTACACCCTTTGCAATTTTGGTGTTATCTTTACCATCAACTCGTAATGCATACATTTTGGATCTTAATCCTACAAATTCAGTTAATATTTTGCCATTCAATTCGTCTTTCATTAGTCCAATTACTTTTTTATTAACAAGAGGAATGTTCCAAGTATTATTTAAAGGATAGTCACTGGTATCAAAATATTTAACACAATCACGACGTATTACTTTATATAAATCCGAACATGTAATCTCATACAGTAAACTATCTGTATCTGTATATAAAAGTGTACAGTTGTCACCGAATTGTGGTTTCATATATTCATAGTTAAATTCATATAGTTTGGTTTTCGCAATGTCTAATATACACATACCGACATAAATGGGCTTATTAAAATACAATTGAGATTTGTTAAATTCTATAGCCACCAAATTTTCATTAAAAATTGTAGATGATTTGAATTGTGGTGATGATATTAGTGCTTCAGCGCCATATCGACCACCCCATTTGGTGACTAATTTTACGATACTATGCTTACGAATGTTTTCCATCGTTTTTCCGAAAACGGCATTATTCATTAATTTGAATAGATTTGTTTCAAATACGTTATTAGATAACGTTCGTAATTTGGTATTTAAATCAATATATGATTTTAACCATGGTGATTGTTTGAACTTCAAAATTCTATGTATTTTTATAAGCTTTATACCATGTTTAATTGCTTGTTTTAAATTGGTATAATGAATAATATATTTATATTTATTAAACAAGGTAGCCAATAATTTTTTATCTTTATTATTATTATTACCGATCGCATTTTCGTGAGTTGGACAAAATGGTAACTCATTGTGTAAATCGTGGAGCTCATTGGGGTATTCCAGATCAACTTCTAAAATATATCCTAACGGAGAATCGTTCGGTATATCTGAAATATCGAATTTTTCAATCAGATGGTCAGGAACCCAATCAAATTCACCATACGGTAAATACTGTGACATTGCCCATCCATATTGGTTATTTATGTCATTATATATTAAAAATTTTGGGGGTTTAGATTGGTCGTAATCGTTAGGTGCATACACATTGTTAGCCTTTGAATACCGCATTGAGCATTGGCTAAGGCCGCCTCGGATACCTCGCTCAACAAACATAATTTTGTCAATGTCCGTCAGTAATTCTAAAGTTATCTGTGTATGCTTCAACATTGCATCCCAAGTATAACCTGGTAGCGTATAATAATGTGCAGGATCCAATCCATACGATTTGTGGCAACTAATTCGGAATTGCTCGAAAATGTCGGCTAAAAGTAGTACATCCGTTTTTAAATAGAGATCGGAATATTCCCCAAGATTTTGTATATCAAATTCTTTCCAAACATTTTGTGCATGTATGTAATCCTCATCTGTGATATTACAATCATTTAATTTATTATAAAATGTTGATTTTGATGGAAGAGATGTTTCCAAAAATTTATCAAAAGTATTTAAATAATCATAAGGATAGACACCTTTACGCGTTAATAATTTTATTTTAGAATCGTTTAAGTTTTTAAATTGTGATTTTAATATTGGATGAAATGGTAAATAAGAGGCTAGTTTATCTAGACTACTAGACATGAATCTATAGGAATCTATAAAACGAAAATTTATGATGTTATTTTGAATTTGTTTGGTAAAGGCAATATATTTTTCTTTAGTAATTGGAAGTAATTGTATACGACCAATAATCCGTTGGGCTAAATTTTGGATTATAAAATGTGAATCATATCCGCTTAAATTATGGAACAGTATTGGTACAGTATGACTGTCTACGTAGTTTAAATTACAGTCGTTATGAGCTGGTCCGCGATAATTCCCTGTCAAGTGGCAATGGTCTTTCACTTTAAAGTTAGCAATGGTGAAATGTTTGCTACATATGTGACATAATTTGGCATTATCATAATTTGCATCAATTGGACCAATTGGTTTGGGTGACATAAATATTGATTCCAATGTTAAAGCAAAATCATGCAATTGATCTACAAACCAATTTATGCACTCCTCACCTCGGTACTGTTTAAAAAGCGATAGTGTAGGGTCATAAGAACACTGAACATAATATCCTATGCTACTTGGAATATGTTTTTGGTACGCATTATGTACATCATATTCTTTTAATATGCACTCTAAATCTGCATATATTACATAAGGCGCTGCGATTTTATGATGGTTATTCTTAAATTGTAAAATATTGTCGCCCGGTTTTGGTGTTATAATTTTACAATTATTCAATTTTACACAATCTTCTGAATGCTGTATTAACTTTTCATCTGCAGTAAAAAAATGCAAACACCGTTCACAAACAAACAATTTATGACCGTGTGTTGATACTTGCGATGAAATAAGCCGTGACAGGTTTTTAACCCAGACGAAATGGTAATTGATTGGCTGACTATCTATATCATCTTCATCCTCATCTTCAAAATTTCCGTACTCATTGTTTGTAACCACATATCTGTCTTGAATCAACAATAAATTTACATGTTTCTCATTTTTTTTCTTTGTCAGATATGTGGGCAATACATCAAATTTAAGCTCTTTCTTTTTTATTAAAATGTAAACATTTACTGATATATTGTTAATATTTTCGAATTTTGAGATTTGGTTCATCGACATTGGAAATGTTATATTGGAGCAATTTAACACTGTAGAATAATGGGGATATTTTGTTACCCGAGTAACATGCTTGTCTGCTGGAAACAACGCAGATACGACAGCCCATGCAAAACATGCTTCATCACTATTTTTTACGTTGATGCATGCTTTTTTGTTTTGAATGGAAATGGGGAGACTGATGTAGGATGATATTCGTTGTGGATTGTACGTGTTTACACATACCTCCAGATTGATGATTGATGATAGTGACCAACCGCTGTCACGTTCTTGAAATTGTTCTAAATGATTTAAAATTGGTGTCTGAACATTGTTCAAAAACCATTCACTTATGTTCGAATGAGTTTCGATCACATAATTTTTTGTATTAAAATATTTCAATTCGAATATGTGTTCATCATTTTTTATTACAAAAAATTCTCCACAAAAGGTGGTATTCACTTTTAACCATTCACGTTTTATCATTCTTTGCATTCTCCGTTTAAACAAAATTCCACAATCTTCTAAAAATGCATTGATGTCTTTATGTTTACGGTTAATTAATACACTGGTTCTAATACTAATTACAACAATAAATTGATACAAAAGAAAAGTTCAGAAAACACAGTCAATAAAAAAAACTACAGTAATACAGTGAACAAAATAAAAAATAATTTACTTACCGATTTTTAAAAGCACCTTCTATGTCTTGCCATTTGATTCGGTTACAAGCCGTTTCTTTAATTGGTGGGTGTCCACTTCCAATAACCAATTTGTCTTTTAACTGCAGACGATATCCCTTAACCAAACCTATGGTGCATATATTATGTTGATACACACCAGGCATTAAATGTAACTCACGATTTTTTTTGTTCACTATTCTTATCAGTTTATTACATAGCGTAATTCCTTTTTTTATCAATATCACTTTTTGATCACTTTCTACACATATTTTCTTTAAAATTTCACGAATTTCACTTATTTTCACTACTTCCATTTTACAATTATTGTTTTATTATTAATTATTTTATTTAATTTTGATTTAATTATTTTATTAATCAAATCAATGTGATGTAATAGAACAATGAAAAACTAATAATGTTTAACTATAACTTTACGGTCCCCGTTTAACGATATATTTATATTTGTTTATGTTAAAAGTTAAATTAAAAAAACATATTCAATATAGTAGTATATGTATATCTATTATTATATAATAAAATTATCCTGTATATTTGCAAATATGCAAAATTAATATACATATATAAATTTATATCTATATCAAAATACGTATCATATATGTAAGATATTATATGATATATTTAACATATATTTGTTTATGTTAAAGTTCATATTACAAGTTTATGTTATAAATTTAACTTATATTCCTTATCTTTTATTTATGTTTAATAGTATAAACAATTTTGGTTAAACATATTTAAGATATTTCATCCGTATTTTTATTTTAATATAAACACCCCAAATACAGATGATTGTGATAATCTGGTATATTCCTTATCTATTATTTATGTTTAATAGTATAAACAATTTTGGTTAAACATCTTTAAGATATTCTATGATATAATTGTTTATGTTAAAAGTTAAATTAAAAAATCATATTCAATAGTAGTATATATTTATATAATAAAATTATCCTATATATTTGCAAATATGCAAATTAATATACCTATATAAATGTATATCTACATTTCTTTACGTTACAAGTTTAAACATGTTTGAAATATATGATAGTCGCTTTTAACATAATTTGATCTTTACATTTTTTCCCCGATACCCAAATAATGCAAAAAATTAGTAAGAGTTTAAACGTTGACAAGTTAAGATCCTAAATTTTTAACAAAATAATAAAAAATAAAATGGATTTGGAATTAAAAAAAAGTGTTCAAGATATAAACGATAACGCAAAATTTCCAGTATTTTTAAAAATCAGTGATATGGAAATGAACAAACTATATCAAATATTTGATATTAAATCAATGGTTACCAAATTTGGACGGCGTATTACAGTAGAAGTTGATAAGAAAAATTTAATCACCCTACCAGAGAGATACAATACCATACCAACTAGCACAATTGATAAAATAAAAACATCACAAAAAATATTCTTGGTAAATAAGGGAAAAGTTTTAGGATCGAATGCCTATAACTTAAAATTTATACATCAGAGCGATTTGCAGTATAATTCTAAGGGAAGTTTAGTCGAGGTAGACGAAGAAGAACAATCAGGAGGTGCAAACATGTATAATAATTTGTGGTAAAATAGTTAAAATTCAGCTGTTTGTAATTTTTAATTTATAAGTATTTTATAAGATAAGTATAATTTTATAAGTGTATAAGTTTTTAATTTTATAAGTATATAAGTTTTTAATCTAATTCATTTTTAATTTTATTCGAATAAAAAAATTTAAATATATAAATAATGTTGTAATCTTTAATAATATTTGAGTTGATTCTCCTAAATTTTTATTTACCACAAAAACTAATCCTCAACCATTTGTTATGATTAGGCTTGCCAGACGTAATTGTAAGGAGGTTTTTTTAAAACCGAATGAGATTTTTTTCAGTTCTCTCACTTCAATAATTTAATACGGCGATTTATCGATAAACAAAACAAAAACAAAAAATAAATTTCACATAATCGTGTCATAGTATGTTATAAAGATAACGTAAACATAAACACAATATAAACATAAACAGAAAATATTAAATTTTTACTTACTTACTTACTAACTTACTTACCACTTCAATACACAAATATCATATTATCGCTTCTTATTGAATGTGCTAATGTTAATGTGTATGTGGGTAACAAAAAATATATAATTCACATAATCACGTCATAGTCTGTTATAAAGATAACGTAAACATAAACACAAAATAAACAAAATATAACATAAAC